>JACCHY010000001.1:3000000-3365000 GCA_018907195.1 Dolichoris vasculosae
TAATCTCTCGTCGAATAGTCAAGGCGAAAGTTATGAGCTCGTATTACTACTGGGCTTTATTTTTGACTTCGATCTTTGTATCGGAGCCATTTTAATGACCAAATGCATAAAAATAGAAGAGGATGTACTTTGGCGTTCATTATAATTCCCCCTCAATTTAGTGTCGCTATAACTCACGATCTCATTTCTCTTGGGCAATTAAATGCTCGAAAAAAAAATCGCTGTTACAGCTTGTTGAGTGATTCTTTTTTAACTTTAAATTAATATTTTGTAAAGTGAACGTCATTTCATATTACTGCGTTATTCAGAAGTATTTAACAGAGTAAACAATAATTTTCTTCGCTATCCAAATAAAAATTTTATATATTTTCAGGCAAATATTTATTTAAAATGGAGTATGACTTATTATGTATTTAGCAAGTATAAGTTTCTTTGCAAATAAATAATTGTGTTGAATTTTGTACGATTCGTATTTACAAATCAGCAAATGAATCACCAAACTTTTTCAAAGAGAAATTAAAGGGATTTTCTGCAGATTTCCCCGATTCAAAGACAAATTGAGCCGTAAGTAATCACATTGGACTTCGTTGGGATTGCAATGAAAGATGAAAAAGCGCTGGCTTTAGCATTTTTATCAAAGTGCAATTTCAGTAGTAATGAAGTGATGAGAAAAACTTGGTTTTGAAAAGAAAAATTACTAGAAAAACGGTAAATCTTATTTTCTTATAAAAGTAAATCTTTAAGGAATAAAATCCGTGCGATTTCTAATACATTTCAGGAATTTATGTATTTGAAATAATTAAATTGTTGCATAAGTTTCTCAAATTATATTATTGAAGATAAATAAGACTTCTACTCTACATTGACTTCGATGTAGAATAAAGAAATCATAAATTCAGTTAAAAAGTATTTTTAATCGTTACATTATTTTTTATTCAAGTTATTTCTTATTTGGAAAATTGTTTTCAATGTAGAATATTTGGAATTAAGATTTGCATTTTTCTATTTGTAAGAAGTTATTAAATAAAAATACATAATGATTTTCTATAAATTTTTTATGTATATATTTAGGGCAGATTTAAATTTGTAGAATAAATTATTATGTGTATCAAAAACTTGTAATAAATTTTATTATATTAATAAATTTTTTTAATTATTGACTTAAGCTAAAATTAATTAAATAACTTGGTAAAAAAATAAAAAAAAACTTTGTTTTGTAAATTTACGTAATTTAAATGCATACTTCAGAAAAGCTTATAACGTGGATTATTTTTAAAAAATTTTGAATAGATGCTTTTATTATTTTATATTACTTCTATTTCAAATATTTTTTTTACTTGTGTAACATTTAAAATTATTTGAAATTCTAACAATGTACTTATATAAGATTTTATAAATACTACACAGTTCAATAATTTAAAAACGTTATTTTCAAATCATTATCATGTAAGAAATCACTGAGTTGAAAGCAATTCAAAAATTTAAAAATAATATTTCCTTTCATATACATTATTAATAGGGGGATAAAAACTGCTTTGATAGAAACATTGACTTACGTTTGAAAATCGCTCCACACTTCCCTACCAGATTCTCCGAGTCCGCATAATAAATAAAACATGACCACAATGCGTGACACATAGGCTCGTGGTATTCTTTAAAGGCCCACTACGACCAAGTCAATCGCATGCCCATAAATCGAAAACTCATCCACGCGATTGAACTCAACGAAAACAGCTTTCGGAAGAAATGTGAAAAGGGAAAAAAATCAGAGGACGATACGATAATAGATCTTTCGTCAACGCGTATCTACGGGAATTCACTTATAAGTACGAACATCTACAATAAAAGAAGCGCGTAATTACATGGAAATCTATACGCCTGTACAATCGAATCATTAAATCACGAGCAGAAATAATAGTCTTACAAATTATTAGGAGGTTCTTTCACGGATACAAAGCCACGTCGTTGTGTATCTCGAGTCCTTGAGCTTGAGCTTTCGATTCGGAAAGAGGTGTACTAGTAAGTGGGTGAAAGCGAGCGAAAACGAGTAGAGGGCGAACAAAAGAAAAACTTGAAGCTGACTCTCAAGAGCCGCGGAAAGAGAGGGATTGATTACAAAGCGCCGAATCTTATCGAGCGGATATTCCTCAGCGCGTCGTATCAGCAAATTACGCTTTGCCTGTCCGTCACTCGAACCGCTAGCGCCAGACGTCGCTCCACGAAGCCCTTGAATCATTTATACAAGTATCGCGCGCGCTTTCCAGTCGGGGTGGATATCGAACGTGAACTCGTAAGATTATAATTAATTCAAAGGAACACGGAAATAAAACCGGGTAAGTATCGCATCGCGGCTTCGGTTGTCCGTTTTACACAGCGTCGACTTTTGCACGGTACAGTTGATAATCTCCGAGAACCTTATTAAGTACTTACGAAGGTGCACTGGCGATTTCCTATCCATTGTCAGCCCGAGGGTAGGATTGAGGGGGGATAATTTAATTGTGGAAGTTGTGGGAGCCCCGACTGCCACGAGGCTCAAGAATCGGTGGTGGCGAAACTTCCGGGCGCGAGTCGATCTCGTGTTTTCTGAATTGCGGCAAATAGAAGGACCGTGACGGTGGCTCGTTGAATAGTCCGTATTTTCAATGGGGTTGGAGAGGGAGAGCGACAGTAATCGGGAGGGTTCAATGAGCGTGTGATTGAGTTTTTGACTTTGAATGCAGAGCTGAGTTGAGTTGGCGCATCGAGTTGTATGGTGGACTTTGGTAAATATCATTCGATGGAAATGCCTTTATATTGTTTAGCTCGCCTACACTTTTCGGCAAGTTTCGTTATTTTATTAAATAAATCGATGGTTCTTTTTTCAAAGGGATTTTCTTTTTTCAATAGGGGCGCATTAACGTTATGTGAGTTTATTATATAGGAATACATGTTTTTAAAATCTGATTTCGTTTTCAACGTTCGATGGGTTGTAATATCATTAAATACAATGTATTGTAATATATTTCAATTTACAGAGATTGTTATTCGTAATTTGTACGAAAAAATTTATGTCAGTTTTTAGCGCAAATTATATTTTTTTATAAATTTAATATTATAAATTTACCGTAAGCTTACTTCATTGCCGTATATATTATAAGTATCGTAAGCATTTAATTTAATTTAAAAATAAAATAATAATTTCTGAGAAATACTTTGGTTCTTCGAATGCAATATTTCATATTTAAACTATAAATATATTATTTAAAATATATTTGAATAAATAAAATTGAATCATAATATAATTATTTTAATATTATTTAACGTTTATTGATATAATTATTTTTTTAATACATATATTAAGTAAAACAAAATAATTACAGATATAAAAATTAAAATTATAAATTTTATCTTTTTCGACAATAAGAGAAGCCCTTCAACTACTACTGAATTTATAATTAAAAATAAATTAAAACATTAAGTTAAAATACAAAAATGATTTATTTATTTTTCAATTATTTTTTTATGTTTTTTACAACATATAACAGTTTAATCTTAATACTAGATTAATATAATATTATATTCTTAAATAATATTAAACTTAATTGGAAATAAATTTTGTAATTTATAGTATGCGATATTTGAAAAAATCTAATAAAAGAAGATTGTATTAAGGAAATATTATTATTTGAATATTTACATTATTATTATTAATTGCTATTTTTATTAGTATAACATTGTGTATTTTAAATGTACAACAAGATCAAATGTACTTAATTTAAACAAAGTACACAATTTTATACATTTATGGAAGCATGTAAATCCCATCACTTGTATTGAAACATGATACTTGTTCGTGCAAATCTCATGACATACATTTAAACAACATTTAAGCCGCGTTAAACACATATAATACGGATAAATTTAAATACTTTATTCGTGTTATATTTTAAAAGTAATATTTGTATATTATACAAAGATATTAAGTATGTCATTGACAATGTTCTTAAATGCATAACCATTGAAAAATCATTGTAAAATATTCGTGATATTGTAGCTATAATAATATTATATATTATACATAACTGTATATTTTAAACATTTATAATTAAAAATAATATTCACTATACAATAAAATTCATTTATTATTAGAGTAAATTAATTAGAATTATGTATAATTTTATACAAAATTTTAGTTGCATTTAACTTACATATTAAAAATAACTGTTAAAAATTTTTATTTGATTAATGACATATATAATAATAATAATCATTATTATTTAAATCATAAATTATTTCCTTCATAAATATTAAAGTATTAAAAATTACTGTTTTGTACTGAATCTATTTAGTTTCTTCGCTTATATTCTGGTAAGTCTAATTTGATATTATCCCCTTTTTGTGTTGATCTACCTGTAGGTCTTTTACTTTCTGTTTTTCCATCGAAACCCCTATACGCTTCTCTTTCCTTCCTGTCTCGGTAATATGCCTCACCCATCTTAATCTGCTTTATTTGATTATCTTTACAAAATATGGTGAAATATGAAGATCCTCTAGTTTCAGTTTATCTAATTTTTTATATTTTTCAATTTTATCATTTTATTTATTTCGAGTAAGGGTTTTTTTTACAAAATCACAAAATGAATAAAATTTTATGTGCATTATCTTATCTTATAAGGAAAAATTTTTTTGATGTAATAATAGATAAAGAATTTATCGTCAGTTGACTTTTTTTATCTGATTTAAATTTTTTTATAAATATTTACATAAAAGTATTTATTAATTTTTATTAATATCTATAAATTATAAAATATATAAATTAAATAATTTGATTTGTACCTAATAAGTATATTTGAATATTTGACTATTATATTATTTAAGGCTTGATTTACAATATTATATTAACATTCGTAAAATAAATAGGATTTTGAAATTTTATATAAAGACCATTATAAAAAAAATTATTGAATATTATTAAAATAATTATTCACAAAATTTAATAACAAATATATATATATTACATTAGAAAGGTTCAAAATATTAAATAAATGTATATAACAAGCGATTGAATTATGTCACTGTTTTAGCCAGTATTTTAAACCTGTCATTTTCTAAAGGTGTATAATTAGGTAACAAAGTGTTTACGATTATTATCAAGTATAAAATTAAAATACAACATATTAAAAATTTATTTAAACTTTTCTTATGTACTATAAATTATAAATACAATGTTTTCTAAATAAAATGATATAAATATTTTATTTTAATCAATTGCATATTTAAGTAAGAATTGTATTTATGAATTACATTTGTGTATATTTTAAAATGGAATAATATAAAGATAAAATATATTTTATTTTATGAATTGTAATATTAATCCTCTATTATAATACTTTAATCTTAATATATAGATAAGTATATAGAGAGGAAAAGATTGAAGATTAAAAATTTAAACTAATGAATACAAATGTTATGGGCAGAATGAATGTCTATTTAAATTTAAATTATCTCTTTAAAGCTGATCGTTAAAATTTCGATAATATTCATTAAACTGTTGAATGGATTGGCAAAACATGTAAAGTATGTGAAAATAGAATTGAATGCAGTTACGTATATTAAATGCATAAGAAATCATATAATAATAAATTCAGAATGTATGGCATTATTTACAAACGAGAAAATGTTGTACTTTTTATTGCAAAAGAAAAAGAAAAAATAATAAGAATGCCTCGTTGACAAAAAAAATAATTTTTTGATTCACCCAATTGACCTTTGTAGGATACTTATAATGGCGTAATACCTTAAAGCTCTTTTGGACCTCTACTAGAAATTAAAATTTAAAAAATTCAAACAGCCAAGTTGGGACAAAAGCGAGCAGTCAAGAATGTCCAAAGACGCTAGTAAATATGGTTGTTTGCTTAGACCTGACTTTATACATGTTTTAAATATTTAACTAGTTGAATAAAATTTTATTTGAGCCTTAAAAAAGGAGGACTTTTATACTTTCGTGAAAGATGTTTTTTATTATTTTTCAGAGGTCGTAGGATACAAATTTATGTGGATAAGTAAATTATAGTTTTAATCGGTTTTGAAATTAGATTGTTTGCACGTATTTTGAAATGGCAGGTTATGCATATAATTGATAATTATTTCATAGCAGATTATCTGAAATACTAGGTAATATGATTATATATTAATTTCATTATACTTTTGTATCATATATATTGTTACATTAACTTTAATTTATACAGCATCAATCGTATAATCTTCAAATTATATGCAGTAATATTGATAATTTCAACATATCGACAAGCAAAATAGTGAAATTTCTACGGAGTTTTCATAGTTTGATTATACATGTATTTTAAACCTAAAATTATTGCAGTTTTATTTTCTGAATCTTAAACACGGAATAGAGTCATGTTAGATAAGAACTTAAATTTTATTAATAATAAATTTTAGTTTAAGCTTACATATTCGTTAAAATTATAGCTTTTAACTTTGAATATATTTCATAATTTTCTTCATAGTTTTAACTAATAAAATAGTTGTAAATTGGAGAAAAAGTAGTATAAATTACTAAAATTTGAAATTATCAATATTTTATCTTATAATTTTTATTCGTTAAATTTACATATTAATTTAAAAATATTATTTTAATTAAAGCAATATATCTGTTTTTTTTTAAATTCAGTACAACAAAGAGAATAATATAATAAAATAGTAAATGTAAAAGATTCTTTATTTTAAATTAAAGCAAATAATTTGATTAAACAGGATGAATAAAATTATTTTGCTGTTATATTTTACAAAAAATTTAGATAAATATTATAGTAAATTCTATTTTAACTGTAATAAACTTTAAACTTTTTTATTACAAAAAAGCTTAAAATATTTTACCGCGAATTACAGAAGCACGTTTACATATCAAAGAAATTTTTATTGCTACTATTAACTTTAATAGAATATTTTATCTAACATTAATATATTTCAATAGCAAAATTTTATAGCTAAACATAACAAATCAAATGTATTACGATAATCAATATTATAAATAGTAATTAAATATATAATTTTTTAGGACATTATCTATTTGTAAAAAAAGGTTTCAAAAAGTTAAATTATGCTAAATAAAATGATTTTTATTTCTAACTTATATAACTTTATATTTAGTAAATATTTATTGAAATATATATCATTATTTTATATTTTTATCAGCAATTATTTATTAGCGTGAACAGAAATCCTTAGAAATGAAATTCTAAGAAAAATTTTATATGTATGATAGGGATAACCTAAAAAAAATTAATTAAAGCTACAAAAATATAATCAATGTACATATATTTTTATTTTTTCTTTATGTTAAAATAAATATCGTTAACAAAATTAATGTGTGAAAACAAATAAAAATTTCTGTTTTGATATTTTAGGCATTATTTTCCGATAATTTTCAATATGTTTTTATCTCTAATTTTAGAATTCTCTTGTATATTTTAAAACAATTATCAGTTAAAAATAAATAATTAGCATAAATATTTAAAATTATAAAATTTAAAAATATTTTGGGAATCATATAAGAATTATATATAAAACATAATCGTAAATAATAAGAATTGTAAAAATGATTCTATAATCATAATACAATTTTATATTTTTATTAAATTTTTTCTACTTTTGAATAAATAAATATATTATCGGTTGTATGTATAAAATGTGTATTTATATAAATATTTAAAATTTTTTTAATTTCTTATAATTTTATAAACAAATTACCTTATATAATTCGTTTATACAATTTTACATTTTATCAGTCATACTTTAAGACTTTTCAGAGCTAACGATTATGAATTGACTAAATTATTTGAATTTTAATATTAATAACTGTTATTTATATACTTTAAAAAATGCGATAAGATATTATGTTGTCACAAATATGCCTTGGTGATAATTTGGGTAAAATATAAAAATTGCTGTTTAGTATCACAGACATTTTCTTCTGTATATTAGTAAATTTTCATATTTAAAATTTTCTAGATATAATACAAGACAATTAGATTTTATTATTATAAATCAGTAAATATAGTAAGTAAATATAATTTGTAAGTTTTTTTTTTAATGTTACATTTATATTTAAAAATTGGTAAATATTAAGTATATAAGTAATTTTTTAGTTGGTTTAATTTTAAAGTATGCAAATATATTTTAAAAACAATTATCCGCTTGAAATGATCTTTGAACAGTGTACGAATATTTTAAATGATTTCTCAGTCTGAATTCACAATACTTCGAATAAAATATTTAATCTCAGCTATATTGGAAAAGAAAATTAGTTATGATTTGAAAGTATTATAAGAAATGGAAGATTCTTACGTACGCATAAGCAGCAAGAAGAAGTCGAATTGTATTGGGTCAAAGTAGAAAAAAGAAAGTCAATCTGCAATTTTATTGCAATATTTATTGAACGAGTACGAGTATTTCTTCTATACCTCGAAAAATCTTTTGCAAGAAAAAAAGAAAAAGTAATGTTATCCGCGCTTGGAGAAAAGGTCTTACTGAATATTGAAGTCTTAATCATACGAACTTCCAGCTTTGAAGAACGTGCGTAAGCCAATAGCAAAGACTCATCTTTCTGCCTACATTCATCCCTCTCTCTTTTTCTTTCATATACATATACCTACACTCACGCACCTCTATACGTATATATCGACAGAATTCGTTTCATATCAAAGACTCGTAAGCTCTTTGCCTCTCCCTTTTTTCTTCTCATTCACGGTACTCTCACTCCCTTATAGTAAAGGTAAAAAAAGTCCGTAGCTAGCTAGATTTTAGCGGACACGAATGAAAAAGATACGATCGAAGAAAAGTCCCTCTTTCCCGTCCTCCCACCGTAGCCGTTAAATCACACAGCGCGCGGTAGGACGCATACGATAGGGAAGAGGGCGAAAGGACGAGGAAAAGGCGAAAGTCGAGCTACGAGGGTTGGAGAAGCGCGTTCCACCTCCACACCCTTCTAGTCGGCTTCGTGGTGGCCGGCCCTCGCCAATTCCGGCGGAAGGTGCATGCTCGTAATTTTACCCGACCCCCGTCGACGTCGTTCTCACCCCCTTCGTACCGAGGGATATTCGCCAGTGGTAGCGGGCACCGGTTGGCTTTCACGTACAAGCCTACACTTTTCAGTGAAAAATTCGAGTCGGAGTCGCGCGTGGTTCGCTGTTTTCCTTTTTCCGTGAAAGGAGTTGGGAGGCGGGCGTCTGGGGGTGGAATGTCGAAACGGATACATGGAAAGCGATAGAGACACGAAGAAAGATATATTGAAAGTATGGGAATAAAAGAGAATATGTACGTATATATATGTATAAGGAAAGAAAGGTACGCTGACAATTATACTAGGAGGAAATGTGTTGGTAATGGCCACCTATTCACTTGAGCAAACGGAGGACAATAAACACATTTTTACGCTGAACGTAGAATGTTAGGACTATCTATCCGTCTTTTACCAAGTGCTAACTTTTTATGCACTCGGTAAAAATGGCTTTTATTTGCTTTATTTTATTCTTCACCACGAGTAACCATCGCTAAGCTTACTTCTTTATATAAAAAATATAAAAAATAAAGAAATAAAAATGTTCTTCCGAAATTTATACATAAGCATTGAATATACCGATTCCAATTTTATCATATCAAGCGTAATACGAATCGATAGTTTTAATCGTCCATTTAATAAGAATTGTCTTTTTTTTAATGCGTTATATATAGATTTAGCCATGGGAATAATGATAATTAATGCAACATGTAATACTGTTTTAATACTGCTTTATCGAGGATTTTGTAATTACTTTACTCAATTATTTTGCTTTTCCGTTATATAAATTCCTTCTGCGTAATATCATGGTAAACAAAATATAGGATTTTGAGTCGTTAAGTGAAACTATCTGTAAATAACTACGACATTTATCAGAGGACGATTCGCAGAAATAGTTTCAGCACACGCATCAATGTTTCTTCGAGATTTTTTGTAAAAAATAATACAATAGTCAGATCGTATCTATAACGTTTATCAGCCACGTTTCAAACTGAGTTTTTCTTTTTCTTTTTCCAGAAAGGAAAGAAATCTTAAAGAGACAACGATCTACGATCATTGAGGACATTAAACAAAAATTGCTTGGTGAATTGAAAACGATATTAAAGAAAGCATTTGAAAAATGTTCCGTAGATTCGAAAAATATTAGCACGAGTACGTTTTACGTATAAAATATCAAAATAATAAAACATTGGAATTTTTTACAAAATTGAAAATTCAATAAGTTAAAAGAATTTAAAAAATTGCTCAATATTTTGACGTTCAAAATTACTCTTATTTTTACTTCAAAAGTATAAATAAAAGGTTTTCCATTTTTCACGATTAATAGTGAGTCACTTATCAAAATATCATTTACTTTGCGTTAGCGATGGCTCAGATGTCTAATCGAAGCCTTATAAGAACATGGGAGCACTTCTAAGAAGGTCACCATGTTTTCTTCGATATATAACTTCTTTGCTTCGAATATATATCAATAACATCTTTAATCAAATTGAATTTTGTAACAAAGTGCGATCAATATCGCATAAATAATATTTTATGAAAAAATGTACAAGCTTCAGCAAACCGGTCATAAGATACTTTAATATGCATAAGAGTATCGTAAAATCGAAGAATATTGAATAATGTATATAATATTAAATTATTATAGCTTTCGAATTATAAGAAATATCGGTATAGAGTTATAAAATATTTTATAATCGGATCAAGCGCACTAATCACGTTCCAATTAAGAAAGAAAGTTATTGTAAATTTACTTGGTCATCGTAAATAAAATAATACAGATAACCGAGTAGAAGTATTTGAGCCTCGCTTTTCACCAACCGCGAAACACTTTAAATATATAGATAAAATGAAATCGTTGTTTAGCGAAAAGACTTAAATAATCCAAAGTAAAAACACGGCTTTCACGGGCCGAAGAGATAAGGATAGAGAGAGAGAGAGAGGAAGAGAGAAAGCAAGGGGAATAAAACAAATAAAGAATAAAACAGAAAGAAAAGAAGAGGAGAATAAAAAGAGCAGACATGCGGGAAGAGGAACTGGATGGGATGAAAAGAGAGGAGGAACGGGTAGAGTTGCCTGAAAATTTCGTTCGGCGTCGCTTGAATGGGCCCGAGAACGAGTTCGCTATCTGCAGCAACGCGCGTTTCCGCGGCTGAATAAAATATTGAAAAATGGCGCTACAATAAATTGTGAAAACGCGTGCGCGCGCTGCTTGAAATGGTCCTTTCATTGTGCGGAATAATGCTGACATACGAACTTCAGGAGGAGTTTCAAATTGCACAAATACGGGAATTTATCGAAGGGGAGTTTACGGGCGTATCGATCGCCGCTACCATCCAGATTATCGAGACCATAAATGGAATATCAAAATTATATTTGCAGGAGCTCGATCTTTGAATTCACTTTTTGAATCCGAATGAGATAATGTTCGAATAATCTTCGGGCTGTAAATTTGATTATAGTTGTAAGTAAATTGCCCGAGCAAGTGCAGCTTATTTACGAATTCGATCCAATGTTTTGATTTTTTATATTTTGCTAAAGCCGCTCTAAATGGTTAACGAGCCATTGATATGCGCCAAGTGCTCGAGTGCGTTTATGAATAATATTTAAAATCGATTTTCAATGCATTAAATAAGGATATTCTTATATAAGAGTTTTTGTTGAAATCTGTCTTGCAGCTAGATTAATTGACTTGATTCTACACATTATATTCAGCCATCGTTATTTCCACAAACTTCAGAACGGTAATTAGAAACGTTATTAGGGACAATTACGGAAGACGTATGACACCAATTATTGCACTTTGTCACTTCATCCGCATTTCTCCCCTTTAGCCACTACTGCTTCTGTCGGATTCTCTATAATAAATGCAATGTTTTGTCTGTCGGCTTCGTTTATTTTCTACGTTTGGTCCTGTTCCTCGTTACCGCGAAATGACAACTGCTCTTTTATTGTTTGCGAAATCCTTTATTTACACGTTTATGACAGGTACTTACGCATTAACTATTTTTTACGATAAATTTATTGTGTAACTTTTATATCGTAAAAAGTGCTCATAATGGTAAATATATAGCCCGAGATATTATATTTTTTTAAATATATAAGATTTAACTCACGATAAAATAAGCTTTTGTTTTAATTTTCGTGAATGATCTTTAAAACGTGCGGATGCTTTTAATACGTTTTTTTATACAAATTTCTTTATGACAGTTGTCTCGTTTAATAGAATTTAATAGAACTATTTTGTTAGTATAATATCTAGAGAAAAAAGTTAAATTTAATTTTAACTTCTCACGGTTACTGAACGAAGAAGATGTTCAATTTATGAAGATCAAGACCGTAAATTCTGTTTATTTCAAATTTCACAGTCGCTGACCTCCGCTCTGAGCTGAATACAAAAGAGTCATGGACGTCAGTTTCTATAGAAACAGAAAAAAAGCAAAGAAAACAGACGAATTTTATTCAATCCAATAATTGCGATCGCGTGCTCGTCGATATTCTACGGAAATAATGCCGTGAGACACTTCAAGCTTTGATGAGGACACGATATTATTTACAATATAAATATGTATTTTATAATAATATTACAAAGAAGAAATGATTTTTTTTTTCAAGTGCAAGTACAAATAAGATTACTAGGATTGATTACATTTTTTTCGGACGGTTTTTGTCAAAGTGTCGTACGTGTTTGAGTACTTGAAAATGAGTAAAGTCGTGGGTAGAGATGGATTCGTGTTCAGGGTGAATACAATGAAGCCGGTACTTTATGTTCCTTTGTTTTCGCTAACAGATTTAGTTATATCAAACTTTAAATATTTATGCTTGATGAAATATATTTGTAAATTAGAAGGCGTGAAACATTCTGTACTAAATGATAGGCTATTAACATTTTCGTTTTGCCTCGCCGGTAAAATCTTTACGGATTGACAAGAATCTACATTATCTCTTGACTTCATTGACATTATTCTCGATATTTAAATAGACGGTTACCATTGTTAAAAAGTAATTTCATTTTTTAAGTAATAATTTAACACCTACACTTGTACAAATAATCTAGTTTAATATATTATAAAATTATTATATGCTTTATCAAAGAAAATATATAAAATTTAAATCACTAAACTGAATTTAATAGTTGCAAGCTTTGTATAATTTATGTTAAAATTATAGATTAAGCATTGTGTTCTTTTAAATATATGCTTCACGGTTGATACAATAATAATTAAGGTTTCCGCCAAATTAATATCACCCAGAATCTTTAAAAAAGCATTTATTCCCTTGATAATATAATTTTATAGTTATTTCTTTAATAAATCAGAAAATTAAATATTTATTTTATATTTTATGTAATATTAGTTTAAGATAATAATAAATTTCAAAATTTTTCTAGTAATAAAAGAAATTAAAAACTTTTAAAAATCGTTTAAAAATTAGAGTAATGCGATCTTCGAGCGCAATTTTAAAATAATTTGAATTTTAATAATATTATAATCTATATTCATGATTTCGTAATAAAATGTAAATTTAAGTAATGCATAAAAGCATAAATAAATATACTTACTGGAACTGGGAATTTTTTATAAATTTGGAAGTAATTAATCAGTAACCTTATACAAATCCGATTTAACGATGCTATAATAATATATTGCAGGCTACTACAGCAAAAAGTATATTTCAAAAATAAAACTGCTCGGAATGAAAAACGAGGTGAAGTGCATTACCGACTTAAATAAATACGAATCGAGAACAATTACGAAAAGAGAGACTATACGATAAATTACGCATTATGAATATTTTGCTGCTACATTTTCTCGAGCGCGCCTCATCGACTCGGCCTCCCGCCCCCTAGAAAAACTAGTAGACTCGTGCACGAATAAAAATCGGAAGGCCGCATAAAATATATTTGCCAAAAGGCAATTTACTCGCTCATGAAGTAATTCCATTTTATTCGAGATATCCATGAGCTAGAACCGCCCGTCAGGCTAAACACAGCATTCCGAATCCTCGTGTGCGCATTCGTATTTACCGAGAGCAGTATAAAATATGTATATTTACATAGCATAAAATTATTTACCCGGGGAGTCATGTAGCACGGGATACGCGCGTGGCCGCGTGCCTCCCTGGGAATCGTGTTTTTAAAACTCGTGTGTCTCTCCCTCGCTGTGTGCCACATTACAGACTGCGGTTGACACACGCGCGCGGGTCCGCCGTAGAAAGTCGGAGAGTTCCTCAGCTGGCAAAAGCGAAAAATTCGTTTTACAGCCCATTGTGCTCTCGTTGCGATTAAAGTCAACTGATTGCGCCGCGAGTCGCGAGTATTGTCCGAGCTGTCGAGCCGCGTTCTACTATTTCGAGACGTACCGCGGACTCGAGGCTCCCGCTTCGAGCACCGCTAAATTGAAAGTCAACGTATTTTTCCGGGCTTTCCGTAAACTCTTTTGACGTTGCTTCTGTCGCGAGGCGCCGCCCAACTATTGTCGGGAGAAGCTGCGCATAATTTCCCAGGGCTCGACCAAGAGAATAACATCGGGGAGGGATTTGCGACTTCGATTCAGATTTTTTATTCGTCACAGTTATAATATCGGTGTATTTTCGATTCCCTTCCTGCCTGTATATCCGTATTTTTATCTGCTTTTAAATTCGAATATCGCGTGCAAGTTGATTCAAGATGTTATACTCGGTTAGATATGTTAAGAGACGCAACTGATTAAAATAAATTTCATTTTTTTTTCGTTTGCAAAAAGCTTGAGAATTTCTAGTCGGAAAATGTATCCGTTTAATGTAAAGTAAAATTTTGTCATTTTTACTAAAGACTTTTTCATTTCATTTATTTTACTTCACTTGTAAGGATACATTTTTTGCGACAAGTCCGGTTCTTTGTGTTAGTGCGCTTCGTTCAATTAAAATTTCATTAAAAGGAATTTTTTCAATTTAGTTAATCATATTAGTTCTTTTACCGTTTAAGAGATTTGCTGAGAGATTAAAAAAGACAGTAATAATTTTCTAAAATACATTTAAAAAGTATTGCACTCATCGTTTTACAAAATCTTATAATCTATATAAATCTATAAAATTATCTTTTGTTAAAGTAAGTATAACAATCTTTTGTTTAAAATTCCGAATTATGTAATATAATGCATTTTTAGAAAATCAACATTAATACGTAAGATGAATAAATACTGAAAATGGAGAAAAACGTCTTATCCTTTACAAAGATTCTGTAAATCTAAACTTGCGGGGAAAATGAGAAGCGCTCCCTTTCTTCTTAGTGATCACCGTGACTCAGCGTCTCACCGGTCTTAAAAGAAACTAACAAGCCGACGATTTTTTTTTACATTCTATTCATCATTCGAAATTCCAGACGTCCAATTCTTCTTTTTTTTGCAATATGAAAAATTTTCAAGTATGTTAATTAATTAACAAGCCTCGTTTATTTATCATCTACATTCAAAATTTTGAATGTGATTGTTAAGTTTTTAATGATATAATGCACATATGGCATGATTGAATTATTTATAATTTACATGTAATTATTTAATACATAAATAAATGCCGATAAATTTTAATTTTGAATGCAGTGATGAATATTTCAAACTGCAACGGTTACTTATATCTTCTCATTAATAAAAGAATTTCTGTGAAATTCACAGAAACCCCTCTGGAATTTGCTGAGTAAGTAAGGTTCAGACAAATGTAATAGGTTGTAAGAATCTTAATTCTTTTTTGTGGAGTTCATAAATTAGGATTAGAAATCTTCTATAATTACGATGTCTGAAATTACAATGCTCGGAGAACCTTTATGATTACTCATATAATATTACTACATGCATTTGGACTTCCGCCATTTATCAAGTTACATTTTTACTAGTTTACGGGTGATGGATTTTTGCATATTATCAAAGTATGTGACATGTCTGATGATGGTATTTACCCAGTACTCCACACGAATTTTTGCGATTATATAGAAACTTCTATGCATCCTCTCGATGTGTCAGGTTGCCGATGCCGGAGTCTATCTTATGCAACGCAAAACTTTTTAAGTGTATATTTACTATAGATGTACTCCGTTATCAAGGAGTTCAAAAACTTAAATAATATGTACAACATTTTTCGGAGTTTAAAATATTATAATTGTAAAATTTTTAGAATAGAATAAAACAATATTCAAGAAAAAATTATGTTCGTTTTTGATTTTTCTTATATTAAGCTAATCGCAAAAGTAATGCTATGAAAATACTTTAGTTAAGATTATATATTATAATTATAGAAAAAATTTTTACGATCGAGATACATTCAAAGTAACTTTAAGGCGTTATTTTAATATCATATCGTGTTGAGTTACTTTTACAAATATATCTTTCGATGAAATGATAAATTTTGTTTTATTAAGGAAAAGTTTTCTATAAATTTGTGTATATATTAAAGAACTTTCGCATTAAATATTATTTTATTTTTGTGTAAACTTTATTAAGACTATAAGTTATATTGATTGTGGCAACACACAAACTGGTAAAGAAGTATTTAAATACTTTTTTAATATCTCTTAGTGACTTTCATAATCTTTCAGTGGATCAGATATAAATTTCAAATTAAATAGATTAAATTCTTCGTTTGAAGCGATGTTTGAAAAGTTTCATCTTTATTCAACAAAATGCCGCGAGCAATCGCTCTTCAACTAGGAATATATTGATTACATAGTTATTCGAATCTTTCATACCGTGTTAACGTATAGTGGATTAAAAACTTTAACTTTATACTATTCAAGAGTATTTGTGTAATCGATATCGTTCAAAAGAAATATAATTCTGATTAATATAATGCATTTTTAAGGTACAGTTAATGGTAATTAAAGTGTACTTCATTATTTATATTTTCTAAATATTAGATACTTTTTCATTTATTATAAAATTCATTCATAGGATTACAATATCTAATTCTGATTATCTTAAAACCCTTCGATGTATTTTTTAAATATTTTTTTATTTTTTAATTTATTCATGAAAAATATTTTTACTGTAAAGTATTAAGAAAAATATATTATGAAAAAATTATCAAGATCTTTGTATTTTTAAAATATAAATATTAGTACATATAAATTTTATTGGACTTAATTATCAATAATATCATGTAATATTTTTAAAACGATGTTAAAAATAAACATATATTCTAAAATATGTGTTATAATCAAATATATTAAATAAAACTAATTGCAATTCTGTAAAAAATAATAAAATCTATGAATTATTGATGTATATTTTTTTATTTTTTACAAAATTCAAATTATGATAATATTAAATAGACATTAGTCCGTAATAAATCATAAAAAAGTGAATAATAATATTATGCCCATATAACATGGTAAATTATATATCAATATTTATTGACATTATACCGCTATAAAATTAAACAGATATCCAACCGATATCCATGATTAATACCTATCTGTTATTTTATGTACTGAAAAAGAAATATAACGAGAATCGGCAATGATGTTTCCAACCATTTCAATTCATTCTTTTTTGCGTTGGCTAAAAACCCCCGCAGCATTTCTAAATCTGTCAACTGTCATATGAAACCCTTAAAGATTATCGATTGATTCTACCGCAAAAAAATTATAAGTTCAAACAAAGGAAAAAAATTGCCCGTAAAATTAAAAGTCATAGATTTAAAGATATGTCTACAAATAATCGAAACGCCATCCGTACTTTTAGGTATAATTAATCAAGTGCTTCAGCTGCCGTTATATTTCTCGAATATATTTTACACACTGCCCGTATTAGCAATGTATATTTAAAAGCAACAGACAACGATAGAGAAAAATTATAAAGTTTGACAGCGGCTGCAACACTAATTTGGAGGTTTATCGTTGTTTTATGACTTGCAGCTTTTTTCATATTATCGAATGAAGCAGGCAACCGATGACTGGCGACTCTCTTCTTCCAATTTTTACAAGGCTCATCAGTACTACTTTGTTTCCGTGAATCGATTCTTCAAATTTCAAACAATATTTTTAAATATTGGAAATATATACCGATATTAATGCATGTTTATAGACTAGTACAGAAATTGCTTTAAAAAAATCGTACCGACAACAAATTAAAATTCTTTAAAAATTAATCATAATCTAATATTCTTTCTAATTAATTTTTTGTACTCTGCGCATTCAATAGTTTTTTACTTAATCAAACCAGTATTTTAAGAAACTGAAAAGAAATATTGAAAACTCGTTGCTTTAAATAAAGTTTACGTTTTTTGAAAAATGATATCCTTAAAATTATTTATTTTTGTAATTCGATATAAATCAACCGATACGTTAGTTTTATTGAAATATAAAAAAATATATATATTTTACTCCTTTAATTTTGTGTTGGAATTATAAGTTATATTAAATATTCTAAATATTATATTACATCTTATTATAAAATCTAATTAAATAAAAATTATAAATAATACGATTATTATGTGAAAAAATTAATAAGGAATACAATTTAAAAAATATGAAGGTCATATTGTTATTCTGATATTAAATTATCGAATCAATTATATTTTCACAATTGAAAATATTGGAGATTTGGATTTTACAAAGGTGATGATAGCTAGAATAAAGAAACCTAAGTGGAAGGCGTGGATGGGACGCTTCTGAGCACTTTTTCTTTAAGAGAAGCTTCTACTATGCTTTTCGGTACAAGAGCTACCGTTTCTCCTTTCATTGAAACCGCCTACTTATTTATACAAATGACTATCGATTTTCTTGTTTATTTCTAAATAAGTTTGATAATCTATGCATCTTTCATAAACTTGCATAGGGTAAAAAATAATAAAGGTTTTTAAGTTTGTTTAAACTGTTTATTCGAATTATAAACTTAAAATGAAAAAATTATTCAAATAAAATATTTAGTTAGTTTATTTGTAAAAAGATTTAAGTTTTCTCTTAAATGCCTAGAATTAGGTAAATAATTGTATAATATTTCTTTAAATTAGTAATATTTAAAATTATTCGTAAAAATCATTTTTATAATAATTTTATATAATACAGAAAAAATATGATGCTATATTTAATTATAAATATATTAACAAATTTTTATAAAATAGATAAGATAAATAGCAAAAATATTATTTTATTAGTGATGGACCATCTGAAATGTTTATATACTCCAATAAAAGTCAAAACCCATATTAGGATTATGTCGTCGCATAAGTTATATATACTTCGTAATCAGTGAAAGCGATGAATAAGCGATAAGGAGAAAAATACAAAAAGAAATAGGTCATTGTACCTAATAAAAAAAGATACTCATTATTAACAGTAAAAACTAAAAATTCAACATTTCTTGTAACAACACTATAGTTACAAAGAGCTGAGTCACAAATTATCCAGTAGTAATAGGTAAAGATTAATTGGAAATGATTAAGCGATGATTTTAAAATCATGAAAGGAATTCAATTAAAAGATTACATCAACGTTATAAGAAGTCAAACGATCTTTAGAAATATACATTTTACTTTAGACATTTCTGTTGAGCAAACGTGTGTATTCTTAACCAGTAAGCAAATAGTTTTTGACCTAATAAACTAGTATTGTACAAACGAATTGATGGCGTCAAACAATAATAGTATTCAAATCATAATGCTTATTATGAAGCATCAAACTGTAATACTATCTAATATATCTGAATAAATTGCTGTTTATCAAATAATATTCTATACATAAATCGAAAAGTTTTTTAACTATCAGTTTATTATCAATTTCAATTATATCCACCTACCAACGTTACTAAATATCCGGTGTATCAAGAGACGGATCTCATTGTAGAAAATCGTATAATATATACCATAATTATACAATATCATATCAATACTCATAATACAGATATTTGCGAAAATATAGATACTAAATTCAAATATCTGCTAGCTGTTATAAAGCAGAAAACGAGCTTCACCTCATAAGAGCTGGATATAAACTTAAGTAGTAATACAATTTCATAATCGGTAAAACTAGATGAACAAGTTAAATAAACAGTAAATTAAGTAAATATAGGTAAATTACTGTATTTTTTAACAAATTAATACTATGATATTATAATAATATAATATAAAATATAATATAAAAATAATACCCTCAAAGAAAATATGCAAGATTTCAAAAATACTAAAAATATAGAAAAATAAAATTATCTATTCTTAATGAAATATTTGAAATGTAGTTTTAATAAAATTGCCAAAGAACTCAATATTTATTTATCTAAATAAATAAATATCTAAATAATTTCTATATAATTAATTATAATCATAATTTTATTAAATTTTTTACATATTAAAATCACAATATTAAAAACCATAAAATTAATAAATATATAACTTTAATTTAGAATTTAATATACGTTATATTAAAAAATAAATATTATAAAATATAAAAGGGAAGTTGAATGTGAATAAAGAAGTTAAATACATCTTTAAAACATTCATATATGAATATCATAATCTGTGCTGCAATTAATTAGTAAACATAATTCTAAAACCCATGTATAAAACAATAATAAGTGTATATCTTCTTATTACTAATAAACCAATCTAATTTTAAATAAAATTATAAAGTGACAATTTTAACATTTTTATGTTACAAATTAATTGAATAATAATCTCTAATTCTAATTTCTTATAAAGAACATAAAAGAAATTAGCAATTAAAAATTAAAGAAATATAAATTAAAACAGTAAGAGTTAATGTAATTAAAAAATATAAATAACTATACTATAAGTTTTACATGCTCTGAAAGATTGTATATCTAACTTGAAAAAACTCTAAATATTTTAATCAAATAAATGCCAACTATATACTCGGCATATATATTCCATTTTTTTAATACTAGACAGTTAAAAAACATTTAGAAAGTAAATAAAAGTTCTTAATTACTTTTTTATACAATATTTTTTATATAATATTAAAAAAAACTTTAAATTAAATCATCAACTTGAAGTATTTTATTTACAAGAAACTTAATATAATTAATAAAAGATTTGAATACGATGTTAAAAATCTCATGTATAATTTTTTATAAAGCTATAAAATATATAAAAATTTCATCCAATTATACCGAATTTCACAAATGCATAAGTAATCGTATATAAAACCTTAATAATAATTCATCAATATCTAAAAGGTTTCTAACATAATTAAGAATATTTACCGTAGTAAAATACTGGCACAAATAATTTTCAAATATAACGAATAATTCCTTCAAAATTTAATTTTTAATTTCTATGAAACTCTCTACTATTTAAAGGCAATACATTAGTGTAAGAGTTGCAAAATATTGAAAAATCACCTGTATTAATATCAAAAATAAAAAATATTCCTTTAATTAGTAGCGAAACATACGTATGTGAATGCACGTATCGTTTAATTTTCTCGGTTGCTTTAGGATCGCGCCAAGATTGAGATTGACTCGATTTTCCGAGTTCAACACCGGCGAGGTCGGAAATCAACACGGTTCTTAACTTTTACTATACCTGAACAATACGCATATATCCAGTGGCGTTGATGAGTGCATTCCCGGTTTATTGCTTTACATGCGCAATCTTTCATTAGTGCCAACCGTCAGTCGCCCACGCAACGCTAGTACGTGACCTGGTTTGCCTAGTCAGTGACTACGGCTCGACTTATGCTTTGCGAATTCCTAATTCTGCTGTTTTCATTGCATTTAAGAAACAATGGTATACGGATCGGTAAGATTTCTGTCGTTTACCGTTATTCGAATTTCTCCGTTAAAATAAATTCTCTTGATACTATTATTATTTACCTTTAAAAACGAAATATTTTCAAAACTATTTCTATAAAAAATGTAGCAGCTGGTTTAAATATTATGATCGGAAAACATGGAGTATTATCTAAATGATCGTTGTATTTAAATGGTGTGTTTTATATGATTCAGTAGAGTCACCATTAGATGACATAATTCCAATAACTAAATCTAAAAAAGCAAGCATATAAGAAAAATAAACTCACGGGTTAACACTGCAAATATAATTTAAATGTCAATATTGAATGAATGTATAAATTATAAATACGATTACATCAATATTTAAATTATGTATTATAAGATAATAACGAACTGTTAGAAATTGTAGAATTACTTATTCTATAAAAATAACAGTAAGTGAAAATATTAGAATTTATAATTCCTTTAATTAAATTATTTGTTAGCCTAGAAATTGTAACATACACTAAAAGAACCGTATGTTTAATTTTTTAGCCCTTTGAGCCCTAAATTAATTATCGATGATAATAGCAACTCATATTTTTAATCCAACTTGAAAAATGCTTGTCTGACAAATTAAACTAATTTGTACTGGATCCACTTTCATAGAGCTTTAACGTTAAATGAAAGAGTAGATCATATAACGAAAAACCACACCAATTAAAAAAATAAAATAGAAATATACTAAGAATATAGAAATAGAATAAATTAATAAAAATAAAAATAAATAATCCTTGATAAATGAAATAATACTTGAAAAAATCTCCAAGAAATAACGATGCCTTCTTGAGAAAACAGATTCTTAAACTCCAAAATTAATACTATAAAAGAGAAAATCGTAGTTAAACAGTATATTAAGAATCAGATAAATTAATTGTATTCTCTTAAGTTTATTAAATTTAAAAATAAGTAAAAAATGAAAAGATTAAATTTTAACTCTCTGAACAGTGTATAATCAAGGGAAAATAAAAATTTGATTAAAATGCTATTAAAACTATAATATTGTGACATTATTTAATTGTAATTTAAAAATATGGAATATTTAAAAAAGTAAAAATATATTATATATTCTTAGAAAAATATTAGAATTGATCAATACAAATTATTAAAATATGTGTATATGTTTAAATTCGCGGATAAAAATGAAAGCACGTAAAATATGAACACTTAAATTAAATCTTACAAAACTAACTGAAATGAATAATAATATTAAGCAATAAGACAAAAAAGTTATTTTTATTATTTAAATTTGTATATTACACAATTTTTCTTTTTAGAAAAAACGTTTTTACATATGAACTCGAATGAATATTTTAAACAGATAAGAAACTATCGTAAAAGTGTTGTGGGTTTTCAGAAGTAAAGAAAGGAAGCAATAGGTTTAACTTTGTGGGACTTTCTTTCATACGTTCATTTTAGCAAAATTTCAGCAGTTCTTTGAATTGATAACTTTAAGCTCTCAAGAGTGGAAGTTTAAATTACGACACAGTAAAACTGTCATCCCAGTACTAACTTATTGTCACTGCTTATGAAAGGTGTCGAGATGACTGCACTTTTTAAGAGATTAAGTTTCTATCTAACCCAAATTATTTGTTTTAAGGATGATTCTTGTGATTAAAAAATGTTAGCGCGTTCGGTAATTTATTAATTTCTTTAGAAGTTTAATTGTTAATCATAAAAAATATTTTATCATTTTTTTACTGTTAATTTTTATATTAGCCTGACATTTAAAATACATTTTAACGATATAAGCGTGAAATTTACAGATTTGGTTTATGGATAATCATAAGGATGCATGAAGGATTGATATATGCGTATAAATTTACTGGTATAGATAATTTTAACCCGATTACGTAACTGAATTCCTTTCCAAAATTTTGGTGAAAAATATAATTATAATAAATCATGCGTAAAATATCATTGTTTAAATTAATTCATTACTCGAAGGATTACAAAAGAACTAAAAATTATCATTGATCTTCATCTTTACTATACACGGACTCGTTAAACATTCAGAGCATCCTTTATCGGAGTAATTTTCAGTTGAAGCTTATTTGAATATCAGTTAAGAAAATTAAATATAAATTTATGACATATTTGATAGCTATGGAACGTAAATATCTTCCGTAATTCGAAAACATATTCGAATGATTTTAAAAAACATCCAAAATTCAGTAAAATATTTTTACAAGCTATCCAATGTAGTACTTCTCGACCGAGTTAATTTTAGCTCAGTCTTCCGGCTAAAGCAGTAAATAATTTTTGTTCGACAAGAGCTCTCTCGGCAACTCAAAGGAAAACTCAATTTTTTTTACCAAAATACTTTCTCCACTCGTGAGCAGCTGCTTCGGGAACAGGCAAAAGCTTGCTCACCTACGTGTCAGTTTCTTCTGTTTATCACGAAGTCCCGTATGTCCACGGACGTATTCGCAGCTCCGCGCAAACTTTGCGGTATTGGTAGACTAGCAACTCCCTCGAATTTGACGAGTACACACACATTATTAGGCTTCCATGCTCAAACTTGCAGACCTGTAACAAGAGATGTTTACTCATTACTTCTCGCCACTTCTCCCTTACCTTCTCTCTCTCTCTCTCTCTCTCTCTCTCTCTGTCTGGAGCACTTGCTCTTTCTTAGAGTCTGTGCAGAGGTTCGTGCGACTGGAGTAAGCTTTCCTTTTCGCGCACTCCCCGTTCCCCTCTGATGATGCAAAACGAAATTCGAATAAACTTCCAAGTTCGAGGAGGTGAGCCAGAGCAACGATGACGCGGCAGGGAAACTTTGAAACGGCGTCGTCGTACTCGTTGCCGGAAACCCAACGGCGGCTCTGTACAACTATACGCTGTCTGCACAGAGGCAGCAGCTGTTTCGTCGAGGAAAGAGAGCCAGGGAGAGAGAACGAGAGAAAGAGAGAGAGCAAGTCGCGATTGGTTCGCCAAGTGCACCATAGAAAGACATAGCGCTACACCGGAGCGCAATCCACCGGCACCTTCCGCTTGATATATTATGCAAACCAGACAGACGCGAGATAATAATAAATGAAGACGATTCATGGCGCGGTGCGCCCTGGAGTTGCTATAGGCTCTTCGTCGGCCTTACAAGTGCCTCCGTTCTTCTCTCTTTCGCTGCCTCGATCTTGTCTTATATATGAGTGTGTGCGTATGCGCGCGTTTGGTGCGTTAAGAAGATAGGAAGTCAGAGGCAATGGATGCGGTCTGTCGCATGAATAATTTAAAAAGTCTTTTTATTAAATACTTTTAATACTTGGTTGTGCGAAGGAATTCATACACGGGTTAAACTTAGTATCTGAGATGGTACCGGATGGAAATCGTTATTTATCGTTGAAAATGATCCTTTACGAAATAGTATTTTAATTTCGTTATTGAAGTACGGGAAGTATCTACTTCTATTAATACTTTCAACGTTCCGACAACTGTATATAAATTAAAGATAAAGATGAAAGCACGGATCGCTTGGATTAAACATTTAGTGGAAGTAAATTTTTAATATAGGGGAAGTTATAATTAATTAATAGTCAAATATAACTTTCAGTTGAGGGATTGATCCATTTCAAGAATGAATTCTATTTTTTAAGAACTTTTTGGTATTATACATTTTAAAAATTAAAAAATATATAACCTTATAAAACTTTTGTGACATCGCTCCGTTGCTGCGGCATTTTTTGAAGAGTGGTAACGAAATGATGTCACAAGAGAACTTTAGCAAGCCATAACTTTTGTAAATTGAACTTGTTTTGAACAGTATAAAAAGAACTACGAAGCAGCTTAGTTTCTCTAGCAACTTTATGAATAGCGATTGAAAAGGGGATTTTATATTCTTCTTTATTTAATTAAAAGATCGAATTACATCAGTCTTTGAAGCTTATTAAAAATAAAGTTCATTGGATAAATGTTGTGGTAAAATAAATTTTATTACTTTCTGTAAAATCAATAAAATTTGATTGAAAGCAATGGATTTTCAATAAAGATATTGTATTAAAACCAGAGGAAAACGAGCTCTCAATTATGACTTTACAATCAATTCGATAAGCTGTATACTATTTTCAGTTTTCTTTTTCTGATATTTCATTCATATCGCGTAAGTATATGAATGACATTCAAAAATTAACTATTATATTTTTATGATATACAATGTATAATTAATCTACGAATGTTAAAATATAATTAATTAATTTTAAAACAAAATGTAATGTTGTAAATGATATTTAAATATTATTTCTAAATGCCTATATTTACAAAATTGTCAACGATTAACTGATTTTTATAATGTATTGGAAATGCATTAACATGTTTTATACTATAAATTCTTCGATGGTACACTTTAACGAATATAAAGCAAATACCACCAACTTAGATTTCTAAAGAAAATTCGTAGTTATAACTAATATTCGGCAACTCGATGACTAGCTAAATATTGTATACCATTAACATCAAAATGTAAATTCAAAATCAAACTTCATATATTAATATTTGACTTACCCAAAGTAATTTACATAATGTATTGCATATAACACATAACCTAAGAAAGACAGAGCATTAATTCGTACAATAAGAACTTATTATTTATATTATAAAGATAACAATAATAGCGGTCGTCTGTAAAATTGAAAGTTCGATTGAGATATATACTTGGAGAACTCGCTGAATTAAAAATCGTCTGAAGATTTAATTATGTCGATATACTCTTCCAAAGCGAATATAATTTAAAAGCATCCATAAAAAGTTGACAACGCCAATGCTCAAGCGCAAAGTCAATTACGAAAAAAAAAAGCGAAAGGAGTGATTTAACTCGAGCACTGAACCCATTTCGTGGATGTTTATTATGAAATAGACGGAAAAGAGGCCTTAAAGAGCCACGAAAGAAAAAGTCCCGCATTGAAAATCCTCTTTCTCTCTTTCTTACATTCCGCAACCATAAAAGCCACTTCACGCGTCACATTAGTGCGATACGCGCATTAATAGCACAGTAGCTCTTGTGTTAAAACGCCATAAATAAAAGCTCCTATTTGCAGTGACGCATATAGGCTCTTACTCCTTCAACTTTTCCATTTCTCCTTGCCTCCACCCCTCTTTCTAACCGAACAAAAAATTCTTATATACCTGTAAAACGTCTATGTTTCTACGAAGCTGTTAGCACTACTGGAGAAGAGTGTCCCGAAAATCTCCGTGGTTACGCGCAGATTTATGCTCGTACAAATTTCCGTCAACAGCTGGTGTTCATTTATCATCGCTCTGTGCTCCCGCGCTCTTTTTCTTTTCTTTTTCATATTATTTTTATGGCCCCTCGCGCATCATCGCTACCGCGTTTGTATATACGTTCACGTTGTAACAAAAAGCTACGACACATAAAAGGCAATAGACATTGATATGAGCGTTCGCGCAAGTGTACGTACATATATGTATATTGGTTAGTCCACGTAATTTTCCTAATAAAATATTTTAAAATCGTATCAGCTGAATTTTATGTCCTGCGAGTACAATGTGTATTCATAAATAATCGTATTATTCGATAGAAAAAATTGTTAATGTTCAAACAATACACGCATGAACAAAAGCATTCTGTTGCATTTTGCGATAAAACTGCCTTTTATATATATATGTACATGGAAATTCAAATATGATACGAAAATGAAAATAACAGTTGAATGTGAAATTGTTTCTCACGATCACGAGTGTCACATTGGCACATTGTTAGCGTTTAAATGAGTTCTCGATCCGTGTAGCCATTTAAAAGATATAATATGTAAATTAAAAAGAACGTTTTGTACTTAGATAAGATAAGACGTGCATGCGTAATTTATACGCTACTAGGGTTATTATGTTTTAATGGGTAATTAAAAAATCTCCCTCGTGGAAATATTTCCCTAAAAAGAGTTCGATGCCGTATTTGACTAAAAAATTTTACCGATGATTTCTCGAAATTTATATTTTCCTTTTAGATCAATTATTTATAACAATCAAATAAATAAACTTTAAATTTGAATAATAACGTAATAAATATTCGAAAGTTTTGAAGAAAAGTCAGAGATTCCAGTTATACGTTAGAAAACTCCATTTTGGTCATTTTAATCCTTTTATAAACAAGAATACTCGTAGAAATTCGTTCAAAGTTACGATCGCTTAAAGCTAACGGGAAAAGTTTCGAAGGCACCTCTAGATGAGCGGCATCCTTTGAAATTTCGCAACAGAACTCGTATACCTAAACCCACACCACCACCACAAATATACCTCGACAGTCGACATTTTCCAATTTTTCGCTGCCCTTCAAGAAACTTCCATCCCGTCAATCCGTCACGCGAAACAGCCCATATGCAAAGTACTTGCACACACTTGGGCGCGAAGAGGAAGCCGCGCATACATCTCCAACGCGTATTCATCGAGAGCTGGAGTAGCGCCGCGGATTTGAGTCAGGGACAAGAGTCGGGAGAAAAATGGCAAAAATATAAAATACGAGAAAGAGAGAAAGAGAGCGAGAGTGAATACCCACGGGTTGCTCATCCAACCATGTTTCCCGGCGACTAGACTGGCCGTGACTCAGGTTCTGGAATATGTATCGCGCGTCACGCGTGCATCAACTCACCCTCGCGATATATTTCGCGGTGCTTTTCTTTATCCGTCATTCCCGGTGTTCGTGTCGTGCGAGGCTGCCAACGCCGATTTTTTTTCATATGCGCTTGTGTGAGTATCGCGGAAGAGGAGGAGGACGAGCTACAAACGATCTCCGCGGGAGGGAAAGAGCTCCGACGTCCGTTTGGACGTGCGGTAAGTGCAGCTTCTGTGATTACTTTCCGTGCTCTTTTTCTTTTTGCTTGCACGCGCGTGTAGACTCGCAGGAATATTAACGAGGAGGCGTGGATTAAGCGATTTATAACTTGATCTAGCGGGAGAATGGTTGCTGGGGTGACGGGGTAGTTTTTCATATGGAGCTTTCTCAAAGAGCTGTAGCGCTATTAGGGTTGTCTAGATTAATTAAGAGAGTTGATCTACCGTTTAGAGCTTAGAAAAGCATACTTTTCTTTAATACACTTGTTTTCTTTGATTTGGATAAGTTTCGAAGAGTACGAATCGTGTATTATAATTTAAAGTTGTCAAATTGTTACGAAATATTTTATTTAAAATTATAGTTTTATAAGTAAACTTTCTTGCATGTATCATCTTCATTTTACGTAAAATTTAAATATTAGCAATTTCGTGATTTCTACTGCATTTATTGAACCAAAATATCATCGTACGCTGAATCGAGTACACTTTAAAATAATTAGTTACGAATGAAAAAAAAAACAGTTTCAAATTAAGTTTGAATGATTTTCAATTTGGATTTGTATCTTGTATCTTTATAATTACTGCGCTGTGTATAAAGGCGAACCCAGATGGCCGCTAGTCCCCCAGGAAAGACGAATAAAATCTCTGCTATTATTTAAACCACAATAAGACTTTGAGATTCAAAAAAATTAATCTCCACTACTAACTCTTAAGATAAAAAAAATGTTGAATTAAGCTCACTAAAAATAACGTGCACGCATATAATTAGTACAACGGCAGCCTTAAACGGTGTTTCTTTCGTTCTTTTCGTCTGTTAAAGAAATCAAGTACTTTAAAACGATAAGTTTTTCCATATCCTAAATAAAAAGACAAAGTACAGATAACGATTCATCTATATTAAGGGTCAATATGTGTACAATACGGATCTCTAATACTCAATTTGTTTTCTGAAACAGTCTTAATTCTTCTTATATTCTTTACGATCCACAAGTGGCAACCGTAAATATATACCAGTCGAATAAATCGCTTATAACAGCTGTTCTTTTACCTACAGTAATGCAGCTCATCAATATTGACACACTTTACTATACGCAACTATACATGCGATTCGCCAGGAACCCAATTCACAATTTATACGTCGTGTTATAGCTTAGACATACAGTCACACACTCACGCAACAGTCAATTAATCAAGCGTCTCACCCTCGAGAACCACCCTCATCTCTCAATTTCTTTCGCCTTCTGACTATGCGCTCGCAATATTCGACGCCTCGTACTTTCAGCTGCGTCGGTCTCGGTCATACGACGCTCCTACATCGAGGGCCGCGACTTTGTTTTCCCTTCGCGCGATCGTTGCAAAATGCACGTTCAGACGACGCGCGAGGATCGTCCGCGTAGTCATATTTCTGCGTAAATGTCCGGCGTCGCATTTGCGTAATTGCGAGTTGTGCTCCCCCATCTGCGTGTTTTTTGCCCATTATATCCGACCCTACGATCCGGTGAGAGAACAGCGCGAAAAGTGTACGCGAGCTCAAAGGGTGCGATAGGGTGTTTTGTGATTTCTTAAATTCGGACTCGTCAAGGCTCGCAAGCGACGAGATAAGAGAACGGAGTCCTTGTTCTTTTTACGTTTGCTAGGAAAATGTAAAAAGGTACGTTGGAATGGATTCCTGGAGGGCTGAGCTTGTCGTGGAGGTAGGATAAAAGTCTGAAAGGGGTGAAACGAGTAAAAATTACTCTTATTCGAGATTCTTGGCTCGGATGGTTTTGTTGTTTACGACAATATGTGTACATTGAAATTTTTGCTGCTTTTAAAGAGGCATTTTAACATGGAAAATTATTAAAATGCAAGATGCTCTTAGGACTTTATGCCCGTCGAGATTTTATGCGCTACTATCACAATCGGTATAGCGGAATGTTTTATAATTTTAATGTAATTATGCTCGTATGATACATCGACAAGTGCGATTAAACGAGAAATACATATTCATTGATTATAAAAAGTTATGGTTGTGTTTTTTTTATTTCACTGTTCATCGTTATAGACTTTCGTGAAAAGAAACACCGCATCGTATCATTAACGATAAACTTAAAGTGCGTACGCACTTTCAGCATGCTCTGCAATTAACTGGTTTTATTTACATATTATGCAAATGTTACTCGTCAAACTGTTATAAATTTGTTTTTTAGTAAGGGAAATATTATAGACTATCTTTTAAGAGTATAATGAAAGCTTACGGGAAACTTTAATTTCAAGAATTTTCGAAAATACAAAGGAAGTGAAATCGAGGCTACCGGTTAAAATCAAATAGCTTTTCCAAACTTTATAATATTTTCAAGTTATAAGCTTACGCTTCAATGTTTTTATAAGTTAGAATTGAGATTTTACATCAATACGCTTTATTCTATACATCAAAGAGAGATTGGATATTATTTTGCCTTAAATTTATTAAAAAAATAAAAAGCTAAACTTGAGGTTCGTATCAAAATTTTGCGATACAGGATTCTTGACTCGCAATGAAGTTTTTCATCGTATAATTCAAGCTTTTCAATGTTGTTACTCTTTGATAAAGCGCTTTTTACTTTTTCAAGAGATTGTTGAAAATGTATTTTTAAGAATTTTCTACGTTTTAAACTAAAAAATACTAATGAAAAATAGAACAGTATTCGAGTTCCTAAGCTAACTATAAAAATTCATTACACGAAATTTAAAAGACAGACGAATACCGAGAAGCTTCATAAAAGATTAACAAAATTATCAAGTTCAGAAAAATGCATGAGTATTCTTACGTTGAAGTAGCTATAGAGCTTTGCTATGTTAATTTGCATATTAATGAAGTGTATAAAAAAGTACCTTTTTCGAGCGCGCAAAATTTTACTTTCATCGAGCCCCCGTTTCTCCAGCTCGACTCGAATATCGCTTTCGTTTTAGAATAAAGGGTTGGGCTTGGTGTGCATACGAAAAATTTGCGAAAGCAGAGATAGAAAGCTACTGTCTAGAGAGGACAGTGAACACGTACGCATACATTACGTAAGGATGAAAAGCCCAGCACTGTAACTAAAATGTCTGTAATAAATTCCCGTGAAAATTCTCCGGACGCTGATGTACGCACGAGAAATAATACATTTTGAAATTCCATGCATAGATGACTTTCCTCATAAGAATCCTCGATAATAGTCTCCTTTGGCTTCGGTTCGAGACGTTTTCTATGCTGGTCAGCGTTAAAATGAACGACACGCGTAATATTACTTCTATCGTTCGTCACTTTCCCGTTATTTTCTTACAAAATACATGATAGTGTACATATATATTTATACGTGCTCACTGCATTTACGTATATTTATATATTTATATACAAGTGCATGTGATCCCCTTACGTAATAAACTTTAACGTTCAATTTACAAAGTTGGGAAAGTTAAATGTTAAAAATATCTCTATAATTACAAATAATTTGTTTTTTTACTAATTAATAAGAGTATTACATAATATTTATAAATATTCATTTATACCTCAGTTCATAATAGTGTATTAAATTATTTTTGTAAACGTTTTTGTACCAACGATTTAATTAATAAGAGTTATATGAATATTCATGGAATTAAAATGTGAATAACTTAACTTTAAGATTTACTCTGCGCGCAGTTGTCAATATATTTTTTCGAATTAAATTATGCCGAGTGTTATAAATAAAATAATTTGGTTTTATAATTATTTATTGAAAATAATTCGGAAAGATATGTATTTCAATAACCATTGAAAAAAGTAGGCATAGTTTATAAAGTATCCATCCACTAATTTAATGTAAATAAAGTGTAAGATCGGTAAATATAGATCTTGGAAAACTAAAGCGTAAGTAAAATTCAAATATTTGAATTAATAGCGATACAGTAACGTTTCGGATATTCTGCCAAACATCGCAACTATTTCAGTATTTAACGAATCGGGTACGTTGCTTTAGGAAGAGAGTAAGTGAAAAACTGCCGATAGACGTTATCGCTTATGCTTTCTCGTTTTTTGTCGCCGTATCGAAGCCGCGAGCCATTAGACACTCACCGGCTTAATATTAAATTTTTCCTCGAGGGGACGCGAAAGGGTCGGTTTCCCCCTCGCGAAATACAGGCGCGATCCTCACACGTATACCTACGCGCATCCACGCACGCGCATATAATTTAGCGCAACCCGCAAAGTGCTGGGAAGGCGTTTATGGCCGTATGTCTTATTATACTCGCATCTCGAGTATCGAGCTGGGTCATTGGCCACCGCAGGCTGTTGGAAAGCCACGAGGCTGGCGTCTCCGTTCTCGTGTCATAGAAGACGGCGACGTGAAACCCTAGGTGGCCAGCGTCTGCGAGAAAAGGGGAGCCGACGTCGGTTGCCGTTGCTCAAATTTGCGGTTGGCAAGGGAGGCAGAGATATAGAGAGCGAGAGAAAAGAGGCGGATTGTTTCCTAGTCTCATTTCCACCCTGGGGTTCTTTCCGGATAGCCTTGTTGCTTCGCATAGGCTCGTTTCCTTATTTTTCTCGGCTTATTTTTCCCGTGCCTTCGCCGCTTCATTTTATTCCTTATCCGCTGGATTCGTTACTTGTCTATAGGTCGTGTCCCTTCTGATCAATATGAGCCACTGCTGCTGCTGCGCAACTTGTATCTTATTCGAATATTACGAAGAACGAGTTGTGCCGCAAGGGTTAGTCGTGAGAGTCGAGTTGGCGAGCGGCAATTTTGCGTACGTGTACGAGAAATAAACCGTTGCATCAATATTTGATACCTTCGTGCAATCGAAACTGCTCTATTATATATCCTGTCTTTATTTTTTACTTTTTTACGTTTATTTTTTCGTTTAAATCGCGTTTCGCGTGGATTCGTTTGCTTGATCATAAAAGTGTGTTACATAAATCTTTGAATGTTTCAAAAAGTAACTTTAAGAAAATTATTCGTCTCGTTCTATTAGTTCTTAAATGTAATTTATTATGAGTTTCGAATAAACATGTACGTATGTACTTATAAATTGCCGCTTTCAACACTGTGTCCATAAATTGTATCTTAGTAAAGGTGTTACGTTCTTTTACACAACCGTTTTAGATTCAAAGTAACTCAATCGAATACTTCGTAACGGTAATAGTAAAATAAACAACAATTCGGTGCACTTAAATTTCATTAAATTAAATTACTATATTTTACTTTATTCCAGCTAAAAATCGAAGTCACTAGAGTATTATTTATCTCGATATAAGACTCGATATTTTTTACTTTTTAAAAGATTGCGGTATCTATTAGAGTTGAGTGCCCACGGGGATAGATGAATTCAACTTTGAAAATTCGATCGGCATAATCCATATTATAGTGAAAGAGTACAAAAAAGAATTTGATCCGCTTATGTCGTAGACGAGAGTTGAGAAAATTGCCGCTGAAGTGTTTAGTGCTAAAAAAAGGAGAGATGTCTACTGGTAAAGAATTAGTTTGGAGGCTGCTTTACATTATTGAATAGAGTAAGAAAAGTAGTTTAGATTGACATAATTTTTAATGGCATTATTATTTCTGAATAAAGCGGTATGATTCGACATGAAGTTTATTTTGTATCTCGCACTTTAATCATTATTTATTTACGGAACATTTGTTCGAGAACTATAAGATGATAAATATGAATTATGTAAATCATTCTGACCCGTTTCTTTATCTTTCAGAAGTAATGCTTAAAGCATAATGAAAATCTTTCTTTACACTGTATATTTTATTCAATTGTACAATACTCTATTTCATTTAACGGAATAAAAGAAAAAAAAATGCAATTTTAATTAAAAAATGATACTTTTTTCCTCTGGTATCGTTTAAAAATGATTTCTGTAAGCAATTAAAATTTATAATACGAAGTTATAAGTTATTACAACATACGATTTAAAATGGAAAGTTGATTGAAGTTGTTAATAATGTTTACGTAATCAATTTGAACATTGAATAAGTCTTCACTACTATATAATTTCGTTTACGAACTACGAAAAATGCACATATTCACTTGAATTTACCGATCAGCGTTTATTTTGCCTTTATGAATTGAATTATTTAGATTCAAATACTTTGCCAGTTGGTAAATTTATCTAAAGTTAATAATATATTCTCTTACAATCGTACAATGTTCGTTTAATTTATTAGGTAAATTATAAAACGTTTCAGTATACATTACAACACTTTCATTTACTTAAAAAAAAAATATATATATATATATATACATATGTATAAATATAATAAAGAAACAATTAACGAGTTGATTTTTCAACATTTAACTATTTGCCAGAACGTAATTAGCTTAGTTGCAAAGTAAAAAGGTGTATGATAAATTCGTTATGCGAAATGTGCAACACGCAGAGTCATCTCACTAATGGAAAGAACACCCTACATCAATCGAATCATCATCTCATTATGTAACATTTAACATCAATGAACGAAAAATAATTCGATATATATCATCGATAATACCGGCTGTCTCATTCCATCGACACAAAATCAAAATCAAATTCTATTGAAGCGCATCGTCCGGCCGCCAATGATGCAAAATGACGGCCAGAGAGATAGAAGCACACGAGTCATGCATGCTGTAATCAGATGCACCTTCGACTCGCTCATAGATATGAAGATTTTGCGGTAAACTGTCACAAGGGGACAGAGAACGCGCGAGAGAGATAAACAATGGGAAATGGTCCAGGGGTGGGGAAGAAAGAGAGATGAAAGCCCGCAAGAGTATACTCAGCGTGTACACGAAGCATTGCATTGTGCAGAATTCGTGAGTTGCAAGGCCCCCCGCGCACACGTACACAACAATGATACATCAGCGCGGGGCCGGGCTTTTGAGGCAGGCCCTGCGTCGCGAGTAGTAACGTGCTGAGCATGCTCTGGTGCACAAACACCATCGTAGCATTTGGACGTGTACAGGTATAAATTGTTGGAGAGGAAAAGTAATTGTTCAGTTGGGTATATTAGCGAGTTGGAGTCATGACTGGTATTGTATTATTAAACAGGAAAAGCACTCATTAGTATAACTTTAAATCTTAGTAAGACGGTCGACTAAACGGAGCGAACTAACTTATGCCGTTTAATATTGGGAAAGACGGATGAATATTATAAAAATAATTTGTTGTTTTAAACGCTTTCGATTTGTCCGGGCTTTGCGATATTCGCATAGCGATAGCTTAGCGCAATCGGGTTCGAGCTGAAATGTAGACAATTATGATGGGATAATGAGTTTAAATCAATTCATGGTTTTGTTGAACCTTGTATCCCACCGTTCATTTGCAATACCCGAGGATATCGTAATTAAGATTTCGAGTTCGGTTGTACGTATACATATTGGTTGTATTTTCTTTCTATGGCATTAGCGATTGATTTAGAGTGATTAACAATTGTTTACACTTTCCTGTACAGTTTAATATTTCTTGAAAATTAATCTATTTTCGAGTGAATGTAATATAACATACCCGAGATACGCTTACTTTTATACTATCAATTCCGTTACTTGTATATTATTCACTTAGATAAATTACAAAACAGAGCCATTTTGATTATAGCGAATGATATTTACCGTACACGAGCTATAATAATAATAATAATAATAACAATAATTTATTTACATTGTACGTATACCGAGTACAGTCATTTTTCTTAAATAACAAGTTTTAAAATATTCTTTCATCGTACAAAAATGTCTAAAGCATCCCGTAAAACCGATATAAGTGTGTAGGCCATTGTATACTTTTTGAAATATCGAAAAATATCACAATTTATTACAGGCTTTTCACACGCAGAAATATTGACGAATAACAAATCGATAAAATGAAAATGGAAGTCCAACTATTTGATTTTAAAAGCATTTTGAATATAATTTACCGCTCAAAATAACATCAAATTTTTCCGAACAGTAATACCGAACCATTCTCCTAGTTTGAAGTACCCACAATGGTTAAAAGTCTAGATCTTGTCGAATCCTAGAATTCGACCACCGACCCTACAAACTGGTCACAGAGTCCACACTATAGTAGTAATAGGTTCAGCTGTAAAATACTACTCGAAACAAAATTTAGTTCCATTAGGTATAGTCAATGAAAGCCTATATATCTCATTGGCTCTTCCCATAAATACTCTTACAGTGCGGTTGTGTGCTTGCGTCCTTTACCCACACGTACACGCCTTAGTCGGAGCTATTTCCTCGCATACAAAGTATGACGTACTATACACTCGGGCATATACATGCATACGTAAACTAGAGAACACAAATGCAAACACACGCAAGCAGCACTAGCGAGCAGAAACGATATAAGCTAGAAGCGACGATAGGGATAGAGACAGAAGAAGAGGAGGAGAGCGAGAGAGAATGTAACCCTTGGAAGCTAACGTAGACATAGAGCTACTATACGAGCTCTAGATAACCCTGGTTAGTCGGATAGATCCAATGCAAATATACTCAGGCATACACACAAACGAATAGCGGCGCTACCTAGTCCGCGTAGTCTCGCGCAGCTTCCAACTCTACCCTGCTTGCTTTTCTCTTTCTCTCTCTCTCTCTCTCTCTCTCTCTCTCTCTTTCTTCTTCTCCGGTAAAGCTAGCCCCCTTGCATAACCACCATCTCTCATGCGCCTGTCGCGGGCAGTCGGAACGTGTACGTAGTTCCGAGTTGAGCGCGGGAGTAACGAAACGTGATCACCGTGGCAAAGGACGACCTGGTCGCCGTCGTCGCCGCGGTAGCCGCTGACGAAACCGTGGCACGCGCGTCAGCCTCGAACGCATGATGAACGATGCGTTTTGAACAGAGGGAAAAAGGAAAGAGAACATAGGGGACAGAAAGAATCAACTTAAAAATAAACAGACACACGTGTATAGGCGTAAGGGCGCTCACCGAAAACAGAGTCAAGAGCTTGCTTGCATGGTCATTTAGAAACTTTTTAGGCAGGGACAACGCCTTGGAACGTCTTGGGTATATACGAGAACGATGGGAAGCGTGACAACATTATTCTGCGGTCGTGCGTTGTCGCATTTCCTTCGGAATGTTTGATCGATGCTCTTCTTGAATTTGTAAATGATTCCGGGAAATGGAATATCATTCGCTACGACAACTATCAAATCTTAATCGTAAACTATTTTATAAGTGACGTATCGTTTTTACAACAATGCCCTTGTCTCGATTTGAGCAAATTGTCAAAGCACTAGTCTATAGTTGCTAAATTGATATTATCTGTTCATTGTCATGACAAAGTAAATTAATATTAAGCTTTGGCTGATTAACCTTGTGTCGAAGAGATGCGCGCAAGCTAAAGTTCATTAACCACTAAGAGTGTACTAGTTAGATTCTTAATAAGATTAATTTGGATTAGATTTCATCCTACGAGTTAAGCAACTATTTATAAGTATGCGATAATTTAGTTTAAGTAGTAATTATTTTCTTGTAAATTGTTAAATAAATTCTAATATATATAAATTCATGCACTGTAAAGAGAGACATCTTTTTGTCGCCTCAATAATCCGTAAAATTAATATTTGTAATCGAGCTCTCTGAAAAAAAACTAGTAATGCAAATTTGGTTATTCGTAATAACAATACCGTAAACTTAAAATAAAAACGTAATCGTTGACTTTCTTGTTACATTTTAGTTTCAACTTGACTTCTCGTCGTTTCAATTTCACAAAACAAAAAAATACTGCAATGATGAAAAGTTCTGCAACTTAATTCTATTCAAAATAAGAATTCTTTCAACTTCAAAAGGGTTGTTGTTTTAATTGGAACGAAAATCTTTACACAGGCTATTCGACCTGCTCTCTATTTTAGGATCTACAGTAATCCATACCCCAATTTTTCCAAAAATACAGTTTCCGAACTTCAAACCAAACATTACCACGAGTTCATTAAGGCCAAAGTGTCTGGCGTGTAGGGGCTATAGAAGTTGTTACAAGTGATTTATGTACTTTTTGTTGACGTAAATCAATTAGGCCGCGTGGCATCTGCAAATAATGTTATGCAAACCAAGTAGATTTCATGCAACTCACTCGATCTGTGACTGAAGAGGACGTGAATATATGTGTATATGAATTCCATACGCGCGTAACCTACGATGCGTTGTACAAACGTCTATATAGAGCGGATATTGTATATATTTGCACAGGTACGATGCGCGGCTGCATTGCAGTTACCAGCGTTGCTTGCATTGCTCGCGCGGATTATATAATCTTTGTTTGAACGTGTGCATAGAGGAAAGAACAACCTCCCAAGCGCAGGGACAGACGAAGAAGAACGAGGGTTGTTTTCTTTCCCGCTCTCTCTCCCTTTTTCTTTTTCCGTCTTCTGTTATCTATATTTTGTCCTTCTGTTTGCCTCTATTTATTTCTTTTTCCCTCGGTATTATATTTCTTGTCTCCCTTTTTCATTCTATCTACAAACGCTTCTTTTCCGTCATCCTTGTCTCCTCAATCATTGGAAAAAGAAATGCAGCTTTTACTTTGGTAACGGATACAAGAAGTGTTCAATTTATAACAATTGTATATGGAGCTCGTTAAGAAATAATTTACATTTTTTAAATTTTCATTTTTTATATATATTTATAAATGACTAATTATTATTTATAATTCATCGTAAAATCTGGTAGACTTTAACGTCTGAATATTTTGACGATGCAAATCCCTCATCGACACTTCATTAGGGCTCGTATGCATTACGGCCTTGTTTGCGTATTAAAAGAGGATCTTACTTATATTGCCGATAGCACTTACATGACTTAATTAATTTCTTGTTATCTCAACTTAACTTCAAACCTCAATATGTACGTTCATCCCAACCAATATGCGCGATACAATCTCGTCATTCAGATATTATCACATTTACATGGCATTTTATCTTATTTACCAAAACTGCTTGCATCGCTATGTCGCATACCTTACTCAATTTATTCCCCACAGCACATATAGATTCTAAAAAGATATTATTTAATCTTGGAGCTTATATTTATATAATATTTATGGAAAATTAGTTTATTTAAAAACAACTTTTAATCATAATATTTTCCGCTTTGCCCAGAAAAATTTCCATCGGCACAAAATTACACATTGAAAATTGCGTATCAGCATAAAAAACTCGTTAATCTTGAAAACGCTGAGCCAAATATACATATATATATATATTGAATAATAAATAAAAATATCATGGATTATTCATTAAATACAGGCGCTAAGTATGTGAAATAATAATAATCTGCCTTTAACGGATAAAAAAATATATTAAAAAAAAAACAGCTTCCCGTGTAATTATCTTTGAGTGTACATACCGAATCAGTAATAATCACGTTCAAAGTATAAACGTACCATGCACAAACATTGTTGTTCATCGCAAAACTGCTTTAATTATTTCAATACTCTTTTTCATTGTTCTTTTCATCTCTTTCTCTTTCTATCTCTCCCTCCCTTCGCATTTCTCTCGAGCGTCGCGCCCCTTTCCCTCGTCCCGTCAGGCCAGGCGGTTTGGACACCCAGCGAAGTTGATTCAATCCGACGGGCGTCCGCGGAAAGTGTCTCGTACAATCTGACTTCGATTCGCTACGTTCGCTACCGCTCGCCGCTCTCGACAAATACAATTTATGCGAGATGTGCACGGTGTGTTTTCAATGCCTCGTTTATGACGCGACCGAGGGAGAGTCAGTTCACTGACTGCCTACCGACTATGGAGGGTCGTTGGAATAAATTCTCCCTCTGCCCAATGTTTTACCTGTGTGTGCGCGCGACCGATGAACTTTGTCAGGAGAAGGTAACTTTTTATCTTTGTCCTCCCTCCCGCTTCGTCCGATCTACCCCGAGAGCAAATTTTCTTTTTACATTAGCAACCGCCGCGGCGGTGGCAGCCGTACTTTTTCCAAGAGCAAAATGCGATGAAAAACATTACACCGCCGCAGTCGGAAAGTTAGCTGCTGCTACTGCTGCTGCTACTGCTGCTGCTGCAGAAGCGCGAGAGTATGTATGCGCATTGGTGCGAAATGCGTTTTAGTTTTATTGACAAAGGGAAAAAGTTTAGGCGGTGCGCATCGGTGAAGGGGAAAGGCCCTTTTATTTGAGTACGAGTTTAAAACCTTATCTTTTTTTTTCGTTGAGATAATTTATGTGGGAGTGTGTGGTTTGTACAGAAATCCATAAATTTTTTGTAAAGTTTTTAATTATAGGTTTGTTTTCGTTAGCGTTAATTGAAAAATTTTATAATTTATATGAGATTCTTTTAAAAGCGAATATTTGTAAATGATTTATGAAAATTTTACACGAAATGTGGAACTCTGATAAATACGTCGGTCGTACAAATTGTATTTATTAACCTATTTTGTTTACAAAGTGAATATAATATGACAATATCGTAATAAATACTTCAATAAATACTGTTGCAATATCTCTAAAGAATGCCAAGATTTCAATTACTCCTTAATTGTATGTACATAGATATATATTATTCTTTATGAACGAAAGAGGAAAACATAATCTTAGCACACCCAATTTGTCTAAAAAATAAATGGTTGATTTATTCCTTTCATATTTCATAAGATGATTGAAACGTAAGTATATTTTTTATAAAAATAATCACCAAGGAAGAAACTATTTTTCAACGTCAATTTGACCTTTCCGAAGTCATACACATGCTCCCACTATAATTCGAAACTACATTATTATAAAAGCCTGTTATTAACAATTCATTAAATCAATCCCTAATAGTACACCTCGATATAAATTAAAAATACTTAATCGCGGGTGTATGAATCAAAAACGAAATCATCCACGCTTTAAAATGTCTTTCCATAAAATAAAGACTCCCTATTTAAAATAGCGATGGAAATCAATTAAACGTATAATTTTATTTCTATCTCGCTAATTATAAAAATTTATCGATTTTATCTAATTCAATATTCTCTCTCTCGAATGCACATATACCGCGCTTTCTCTGTTTGCCTTTCTCGCTCTTCCTCTTCCCACTTCTTCTTCTTCTTTATCCGCGCTCATCGACATCCTCCATGTTCCATTAGACTTGGTCAATATTAAACAATCACGATTCCCTCGACGAATCCTCATCAATATCCCAATTTAAAATTCTCGTTTAATCGCATGCGAACCGGCTTTCTCTGTCTCTTTTCTTCTCTCCCTCCCTCATTCTCTCTCATTCTGTGTATCTTTCGCGCGAGTTAACGTTTTCCCTCAGCGCTCTATCTCCTTTTCTCGAGTAACTTTTCAGTCTTGATTGAAACGTCGCGACGAAAGCACCGGACAAGAAAATATACCACCCTGCACGAGCCGATGAATCACTTGCGGCCATGTAAGAGCGCACGAACGCGTACAAATACGCACTTATACTACCACAAGTGCAAGTGATTGACCGCTAGGCTACAACGAGCATCGATGCATCCGTACCGCAATCTCGGAGAAAATCCGAGGCGTACGATCGAGCACCACTTCTTGGCGGCTCTACCATTCATATTGAGCAACCAAACATTGACCAACAATTCATAAGTGTAAAAAACAAACAACGAGGAATAGCCCATCGAGGCTCGTGGTAATTCAATGTCCGCCCGTACACGCGATATACACGCGATAAAATGAGAAAAAGAAATAACGAATGCGATATGAGAGAGTGAAAAATTCGAAGATAATGGGGGACACGTAGTGATGTCTTGATCATTGGATCTGAGTAAGAGAGAGAGAGGGAGAAAAAGACAGTAGATTGGTTCACGTCACGTGATGCCGCTATAAATGTATGTCCTATAATGAAAGAGGAAATATCGCTTCTGTTGGAGGGTAATAACAATCACGTGTAATGAAAATAAAAACTTACGAGTGATTTGATGGTATAAACATTCGTTTACCGGTATGCTTGTATGACACTGTAAGTACTTATAATTGAATTAACATGTTTTGATACCACACGAAAGATTCTATAAATATTAAAAAATATGGGTAATAATTTTTATTTGTATTGCAAAACGTGGACGTTTACTTTTACGCACTTATATACGGTGATTTGCGGGTTATTATTAAAATATACGTTTTATAAATAGGGTATACGTTCGTTGGATCAATTTTTTTATTATATAAACTGCATAAACGGGAGTATAAAAATAGAAATAGTATTCAATAATAAACCGAGATTCTCCTTTTTGAGAAAACATTTTTTAGAAATCAGAAACTGCTTTTATTGGAAATTTAAGATGCTGTTATAGCAAAGGTTGAAAAAATACCAATATAAAAGTTCTTTATAAAAAGTAGTTTTCCACATTTATGAAGCAGTTCTACTTACGTGTTTTTAACAGAGTAATAAATTTACTTTAATAGACTCAATTATCGTTGAACGAGTGAGTGCTAAGATTTCACATACTAAATTCAATCGGATTCAGATTTGACATTTAAGTTGCTTTTATGATATTTTTTAGAATAAAATAATTGAGAATATAAAGTCAGAAAAAAATTAATGGATTCTGCAAATGGTCTAAAAATGAATGGTTTTATAATTAAATTCAATTAACTATAGAAATAAAAATCCTTTAATAGTTATGGTCTTGAAATTCCATTAATTAAAAAGATTAAAAAAAGAAAAAAACTTTGACGATATTGTTTTCGTTAAATTTATAAGAGGGAATATCAAAAGAGGTTAAGCCGAGGAAAAAGCGCAAGAACATAGTAAATGTATTGATACGCGTAAATAAGTAGCTGAAATAATAATAATGCGTATCATCCATCAGAGCATATTTCGTAACGATCAAAACGAACTTCCTTTAGCGAAGCCAACGCTGCAAGTTTCACAAAGACTTACCATTGTCGAATATCATAATACAGCCTTAAATATTTCAACTCCTCTCGCTCAGGCTCACGCGATAAATCGACGAAAGTTAATTCGCCGCCGCCATCGACGAGTCGGCAGCTGCAGCGGTTCCAACCGTAGAATTATATATAAGAACTCGAGAGGATAAAACACGCAAAGGAGAAGGAAGTAGCTAAAATTAATCAGTGCACTCTCTCTCCCTCCCGCCCCCCGCCAAACTCGCGCATACTTACTTACACACACGCGCCCGCGTAAAGGCGCTATCGAGAATCGGGGGCCAACCAAAGAACGCCCACGGCGCGAAACAGAGAAAGAAAAAGAGAGAGAGAGACAGATGGACAGATACAAGAGGTATATATATTGATATCGTTCGAATTATGCCGCTCGTTAAGAACCAGTCCGCGCGGGGCCGCCCGCTTCAAAGTGCACTTTTAATGAACTCGAAGCCGACGCGCTGCACGCTCAATTAGCTTTAACCCTTTCCCAGTTGCGCGCGCACGTATGCGCGATTCCCCCGGCATTAATGGAGAGGGCTCTATTTTAATTTTTGGTTTATTAACATTAACCGGCCACAATGAGGCGACGCCGGCTACGCGGACGCGACGATTGAGTTATTTGCGCGCGCCACGGGATCCGAATGATGCCCGACGCGCGTCGGCTTTCAAAGTGCGACTGTTCAATTTTGATGGCTCGTGCGCGGAATTCTGCCCGATTCAACGGCGTTTTTTATTTCCATTTCTAGCCAGGACTGATATTAAAGTCCACTGCTGTACGAAAGATATTTACAAATATCGCGAGTAATTACTTCGGCTTCAAAAGCGCGTTTCTTGTATTTAGCGCGGCTCGATATTATTGGATATTCGCGGTTGCCTTTCACGGAAGTGGAAGGTTTGTTTGAGAAGTTTCTCCTTTTTGATGAAACGAGCTTTATAATGCGCAAACGATATTAGACGTGATTTTTATCGTGATTTTTACTAGTGCGCGTCTATGTTTTTTTTTACATTTCTTTTTATTGCGCTTTCTATACTTTAATATTCAAGAGTTTTCAAGCAATTTATACAATACATCTTTCAGAAAAAAAATTTTCTTTCTCGTCTTTAAAATGGTCATTACGACGAGTCTTAAAGTCATGATTTTTTTCATTTCAACGTGTTAATCGCATCATGAATACTCAATAAGCTTCGTACCTGAGCCTACTATTAGTATCCTAAAAAAACATTGCATCTTTAATGATATTTGAAAGATCCTTAAATGGATGCTTTTGTTGTCTTACGAAGAGCTTATAATGGGTTTTGGAACTGAGATCCTTTCCTCTGCGACTCTCTAATTCACAGGAAAAACAATTTATACATTATTATGGCAACACTTTTAAGTAACTATAGTTTATAAACATCAGATACTGCATAATATTTAAATACCCAAATTATCATTTCTGTTTTAAAAGGTTCAAATATCCATTTTTGTTTGAAAATAAATAATGCCAAAAAATACTCGTTTATGCGTTATAAACTTTAAATATATTCAGTCGGTATGTATATATATAATTTTTAATTTAAATTTAAATATTATTTTGAATATAATATAACTCCCAATTATAAGAAGTTGTTTTCTTAAATCGCTTTTTTTTTAATATTTTTAATATAAATGTAAAAATACTTTTATTTATAATTAAATATTTTTTATCTAACGAATACGTAAGATATAATATTCTTGAATTATTATTATTTTTAAAGAAACTATAGTTTATTTAAATTCGATTTATATATTCACGACGTAAAATTTGTGTACAAGAAAATTAGATATTCCGGTACTTTCATGATAAATATTCATTGTTCTGTACATTGAATGTCTAGTGAATATTCAATATCTATAATTTCATGTATTTGAGAAAAGCTTATCCTTTTAATTAATTTTAAGTAGACTTTTGGAATATAAAAACTATTTTTCCAATTTATGTTATATATAAACCTTTATCTATAATACAATATATTCAGGACTTTAATACGTAATTCAACATAAATGTTCCTATTAGTAAAAAATACAAAATATTTATTTCTTTGAAATTTATTTATTGATTAAATTTACATATCGTACTTTGGTTTTATCAAAAACTTGAAGGCTTGTAAAGATAAAAATATTTAATTTTTTCTTATTTACATTTATAGCATACATCTATATACTTACTGTTATTTTTAAATTACTTTATGTACAAAGGTATCCTCTGTATATTTCAGTAATATGGGCTCCAATATAAATTATTTAAAAGTTGTTAAACGTGAGTAATATAATATAATATTTTATTCGAGTGATTTATGAAGCGTCTACTCAGAGTTTGAAGAATATATTACTCTTGGTCGATTTTTCAAACGTTTAATTGTACATTTATTTTTGTTATTATCAACGTTATTAGTAGTATTAGTTGATTTCAAAGATTTAAAAATTTATAATTTTATAAGTATAGGAAAATTACAATTTTTTAATATATTTAGTAATTTTATTCAGGACATTTTATTTTTTATTTTTCATTTATTTATTCATATATTTGTAAATCTAATAACCGACAAAAATTAATTCACCTTAATCATTAATTTATATCTATTAATTATTCAGCGTGGAAGAAGCATGAGTAATAATTTTGAAAATTTAATTTTAGATGGAAATGAAACTATACTACCTTAATTTGTATTCCATGTAAAAGGAAAAATACGATATGATTGTATATACACGTTGTACATAATAAACTTTAAAAATTATAAAAGCAATTGTTTTACGAATTTTTTATTGTTTGAGAGTTTTAAAAATAATATTACTCTTGAAATAGCCAATTAAATAAGAATTTAAAAAAGAATTGATGAATAACATACAACTCTAATAGTACGAGAGAAGAAAATTTTCCTCTTAAGGACGATTTTTCACTTTGATTCTTGAAGCATTCTTTACTTTCATTCGTTACAATACCATACGGTTGATGAGGAATTCGATTTAAAAAATGCCAGTGGAGCGATTTCTCAAAGCTTCACAACAAAAGACAAAGGCAAGCCGCTTCCTTCGTTAACCTAATCTAAGTTTTCGGTCTGTAATGGAAAATATACAGCTGTACACTCTCGACGGAGTCTCAAGACTTAACGGGCTTTTCATTGGTAAATAGTCGCCTAGGCAAAGGTAAAAAGACGCGCTTACTACCCACGTGTAAGTGCCCTCTCGATTTGACTTGGACTCGATTTCTCTCTCAGTTTCTGTGTGTGTCTCTCTCTCCCTCTGTTTCTCTCTCTAGTGTCGGTCAAGGTGAGTTAAGTAACTCCGCAGACTGCTACTCGAGTCCTTTTAAAAGCCCAGCTTAAAAGTCGTCGAGGCTGCAATCCCGCTTCTACGATATAGTTCCAAGCGCAGCTCTCGGCCGGATTAGTGAATGAAAGGCGGTAAAAAGCGAGCGAATTCCTTTTACAAATAAGATTTTCAATGAAGAAAGGAAGCCACTCGACTTGATCGGGAAGAGCGAGAGAGAGATGTGAGAGGGGGACCGGGACAGACTCAGGAGGCAGCAACGAGCAAAACCCGAGCAGGAACACACCGCGGAAGTTAGTCAATGGGGGATTTCTGACTTTGTTCCCTTCTTCGCGTACAATTGCAGCTCCCCTTCACCCGGCTCTTTCTCTAACTTGCCCGAGTGAGGTGAAAAAGAGTCGGCAGCCAGCGAGAAAGACCGAGAGAAAGCTAGTGAGATTGAGAGAGAGAGAGTGAGAGAGGGAGGAGAAGGAAAAACGCAGAAAGGCGAGAATGCAGCGGCCGTGATATACGAAAAAGGGAGGGAGACGGTATATTTCTATCCCGGGAGTTCCTGCGCGAGGCATGAGAATACAGGATCGCGAACGAGTCTTTTCTTCTCCTTTGGTCCGGTCCCATTGTGGTGGGCGAGAATTATGAGTATTGTGCAGCGCACGGTAATGCGCTTGGCCTCTCGCTCCCGCTGATTTATCACACGGGGATGGGCTCTAGCGCGGAGATAACTGTAGCTAATTGTAATGCCCTCGCCCCGACCGCGCGAGTTATTGCAAGAGCTCGCGAGCCGCCGGCCCAATCAACGAAACCGACGCCTTCATTCTCTCCCGCCCTCCCGGGCCCGCGGGAAAACCCGAAAGGGTTGCGTTCGTTTCTTCTTCTACTTATTCTTATTCTTCTGCTTTGGCTTCTTCGGCTTCATCCTTTCCGTCTCGGTGCACGTGTCGCCAACTGCCGCTGATAGATGGCTACCGGGAACAACGCCGCGCCGATGATGTATAAGCGATTACTTTGTATCGACGTTTAGCAAATGTATGGGCGTCGCCATTGTGCGGACTTAGAAAGCGAGGGTGTTAGCCAGAGCTGCTAATGTCGCTCCCGTCGCTCCCGCTTTCGTGGATTTATGAAGGTATTGCGAACAATGCGGAAATTATTCATCGGGAGGGAGCAGGAATCGCGAGTTTTTATCTTGGTAATTGAACGGGAGGCCTTTTTCCGAGGATGATATTGTGGATGTTGTTTATTGCTTTGTGTATTAGTAAAGCGATCGGTTGTCGTAGATTAAAGAGCTTTCGGAAACGATTCGTCATTGCTGGTTGGGCGATTTATGAGCTTCTTGCATAACGCAAGTTGTACACGAAGTTTCATGACTTTTAACGCATTTAAATAATCGAGTGAGAAAACTTTTATAATTTCGAATTATAAGTTATACAATGCGATAGCGTAAGGATTTTCGAATATGTTGCTATTGTTCAAATAAATGAATTCGAATTTCTATACACGAAAGTGCCTGTCCTATTGCGCAATAACACAAGGATTGCGAATTAAATTATGTTCGTATAACAGATGTGCGTGAAATTTTTAATCTTTATTTTTACTCGAATGGATACTTCATTGTTTAATATATTTTTTCGTTCACTGCTACATCAAATATGATGCACTCGAAATAAATTAAAACATATACCTTGTTCTCTTAAATTAAATTCTTATGTATTTGAAAATCAGTATCACTTTAACTATTTCGCTTTACAAAAGCGCTTGTAAAATTTTTATTCTCGTTTTAATATGTTTTACAATCAGTGCTAATCATTCAAAGTACATAAATATTTCAAATGCCAATTAACTTTTAGAAATCTCTTAACGAAAAATCTACGCACATTCATTTTCATAAAAATGAAATCTACAAAACTGGATAACGTAAAAGCTTACAATTTCGTGGAAAAGAAATTTAACCGCATTCATCGAATAAAAAGATACGCGAATGAATGAAAAACCAAAAGCATTAGCACTCGACGACAATTCATACCGTCGAAGCGATTGCATAATTAGCGAATAAATCAAGTGTGCTCGAGTCTGGCAATTGAATATCAAAAGTTCGAGTCCGATAATAAGCGATTTATAAGTTTCCTTTCAACAACAATCCTTCACCGACCGCAACCTAAAAAAAGCAAATCCATGGAAGAGAAAGAAGCGATGAGTCCCATATATCAAATCTATAAGCCACCTAAAAGTCTTCACCCGGGCAACATATCAGATCGATTAATCACAGTCGAATATATATCCGAGGCACTAAAACGAAAGACAGTTCTTACAAAAGTGTCCTACATAAACAGTCAATCTCGGGTCTTTTAGAGAAAGAAAACGGTCTGGTAAGAGAGAAGAACTGATTAGAAGCAAAAGCTTCTTGTCTTTTTTCTTCGGTTTCTTATCGACGTGGTTCTCGTTTCTTCTTTTTTCTCACACTGCCACGGCGTCTTCCTTTTCTTTCCCCGAACTCGGGAATCCCGAGCGATTCCGGCAGAATCGTAAAGGAGAGGCCCCGACGGCCCGGAGGAAAGTGCTATCATCCGCGCCGCATAGGCAGACGGTCGTGCACATCCCGGACACGCATAAGAGCCTCGGGGGCTTATCTCTGACTCGGGCGAGCGAGGGCTTGCGAGTAAATTTAACGAGTCGTCGCCGCAACCGCTCTCGGCTCAGGTAGTTTAAAAGCGTATAGATATCCTATAACCTCGCTCTCTCTCTTTTTCTTTCTCTTGCTCTCTGGTTCGTTCTCAACCTGGAATATACGCACGCGCAAACGGAACTCGAATCCATCCCGGTAAAAACGCGACAACGACGCGCAGTTCGAAAGTGCAGCACGTAAAGAAAAATCGGTTCGCTCTGGGGACAGGATGTTGACTCTTTGATAATGTTATTGTTATTTATGATGGTGATCAAGTGGCAAAAAGCGAAGCTCTTATAATGAGAAAAATAAAAGAAAGCTTCCTTTTCAGGTACGAATGATTGTATACGAAGTTCGTTTAAATGACGCAGACATAAGTTATTGTAATGTTTCACAGATAAATTGAAATTACGGTATTGGAAAAGGTTTTTTAAACTTTTTTTATCATCATTCAGTTTTATGATATTTCTTTAAATTAATGTTTAAAAAATGGTTTTTTTTTATGAAACTACACGAAGTGGATTCTAACGATAAGTAATTTAACATTGACTCTTATCTTTTGTGAATAAATTTTTTTTATTTGTCATTATTATTGTTGTTTATTGTAAAATATAAACTCATTAATAATTAAATAAAATTTCAATCCAACATTGATATTTTATAAGCTTTAAAAATTTAAAAATAGTAGAAATATTAAAAATATTATATTAAATTTTCAATGAAATTTCTAATTTTAATATATTTTATACATGAATACTTTAACCTGAAAGAGACGTTTACATTTAATTTAGTACGAATAAATGATTTAAGTGAACAGGAATGGAAAGATTTAGTTACCTATTATTTTATTCGATATAAATAATGTATTTCTAATAAAAAAATTTGATTTTAATTTAAAAAGTTAGAATTTCATGATCTTTAAAAATAATCTGTTAATTAAAATATAACTTTAATGTAAAATATTTTTTAAATTATTACATTTTATAATAATATTAAAAATAAAGTTTTATTATTATTTAAAAATAAATTTTTTATTAAGATAAATAAGGATAGAATGAAAAATTCCATAGAGTAAAACGTTATATTGTATGACATGTATAAATATTTTAAAAGAGTTATTTACAATATATATACAATATATATAGTACAGTATATATTTCATAGATAAATAAGCGATTTCAATATGGTTTTGAAAGGATGTTGTAACTTGTGAAATCAATATTATCAGAATAGCTGATAAAATATAGTAGAACTGCGAGTTAAATTAAGAAATATATTTTGGATTCTATTGCACTTATTTCACAAATAACTATAAAATACTTCCTTACATTCTAATAAAGAATTGATTTAAAATAAGAAGATCAAAATAACTATTTTTGAAAACAACGGAAATTTTTCAATTTACTTTATATACTATTAATAAATATTATTTTATAATTGTACACTAAGTATCATATACCTTACATATTGATAGTGGTTAAAACAATCTAATATATATGCAATATAAAGTAAAAAATTTACTTGGTTCTAATCAATCAATGATATTTAAATAGTAATGTATATTATATAATAAATAAATACAATGCTCTAGTTTTATTTTCATAATCAGTTCTAATTTTTTATGTATAGTAATTGAAATGATAAAAAATAATGACCTGAATATATAATATAATTATTTATTGATTCATGTGTATTTTATTGACTAAAAGATGTATAATTTGCATAAATTTTTATTTCCAATTTATAGTCTAAAATTCAAGGCACTACACCGACTTACAAGAAATTTTATATGAGCCATTTTTTTCTGAATTCTCAGAAAAAATTGAATCTCCTTCACGACATGGTTTTCGCACTCTGATCTTTTTATTGGAATTGAATAATCCGTTGTCGAGACAATCTCTTCTGTCATTTTAAAATCTCCTTTCTCACGCTCTTCTTTTTTTCATATACAACCTTTTCTTATTTTCACTTATACAGCTATGAAAGGTCATATCTGCGGGAAGTGTGTCATTTCTGATAATAATATGGATAGTTTCATGTATTTCAATCCGCATACAGTGACTAGGCATATTGACATATAAAATCAACTATCTTCTTGTATTGATTAAGAAATAGAAAGACGTTTTAAATGTATGAAAAAGGTAATAATACTAAGACTTTTCGCTCAAAAGCTTACTTGATAATACATGTTATCTGATAATAATATATTGCAAAAGTTATTCCAATAAGGATTTTTCTAAACACGAAAAAGATAATTTTATCGGTTTATAAAACAATAAGTAATAGATTATTGTTTTTTTTAAATAAATTTCGTATAAACTATATCGCAGAGCTAAATCTACTATTTTCTTCATTTCCATTGTTATTAATATAAAAACTGTACATATGTATCCATAATAATCAAACGAAAAATTTCTGAAAAATAGAAATAATACCATTCATTGATTTTAAAGACTAATACCAAAAGATTTTTGTAAATTAAGTTAATTAATTGAAAAGAAAGATTTGATATAAAACTTAATTAATGTGCATAAAATTTAAAATATTTCATAATATATTATTCTAATTTATGTACACTTTTATTTTATCGTACGTATATTAAATTTCTGTAGTAAAAATAATAGTGGCCCATTTGTGGCGAGTGGTTTTTTCTTTTATCTTCATTCGTTGATCAGTGAAGGAACTGTTCAGAGATTCAATCTAAATAGAATTTTTTTGGCTAAACGAAGCCATTTTTGACCAGCAAAATAGTCTCGAGACTAATCAAGGTTTTACATAGAGACAAAGCAGTAAATGGGAAAAATAATAAAATGAAATTCAAGTGCTTTTCCGAAGTTGTTTCATTTTAAATTTCAAAAACTCTATTAAAAACTTTTCTGTGCAATAATACAATTTATAATCGAATTATCTATATCGTAATACTTTGTTTTCTAGATTTTATCTTTGCTCCAAAAGTTGAACCTGGAGTGTAGAAATTCATTTATACTGGACGTAAACCAATTGCTTGGATAGAGAAGCTTTAAATTCGTATTTCTACATGGTTTGCGGACGTGCGAATTCAACGATTTAAATAGAATTAGAAAGTGTCCAAGTTCTTAAATGGTAACCCAAAATAGGAGGATACAATATGCAAAAAGGTAGAAAAGAAAATACAATAAAAAAATGTGTATAAAATACTAATGTGGTTATAAATCTTGTAAAATGAAATCGTGTGCGTACGGAGTAAGAATTCGCGTCGCATACAATGAAATTTCATTGAATATTCTACACTGTATTTCGAATCACACGGTGAAGGACATTCAAGGTAAAATTCAATAATTGTAATCTTCCGGCAATCAATGTTAAATCCAGAATCCCATATAGCCAATTTATTCTCGGGGCTGAAAGCATTCCAAAGCTCGCAGACCACCATGGCCTGACGGGAGTACCGAAATGCTCGGATCTCGTTCCGATAGTGGCGCTGCTTCGTCAGGAGAGACTATACCTACCTCCGTCCTCTCGGTCCGTTTCGTTCTTCGTTCTCCCGTCTCTCTCGTTCTCTTGTTCTCGCTCGCTCGCTCTTTCTCTCGGCCTTACTATCATCGGTAAAAAGTAACGAGCTAGGGATGTCGGCTCCGACTCGTGCCATCGAGAAAGAGCAGTCGCAAGAAGAGGTATATATAAGATGTGGACGGAGACAAACGGCGAACGGAAAGACGAGGACGGAGGTAGGGTGAGTCCGTACAAGCGGGACATATTGCAGAGGAGGGATTCCTGGCCGCGATAAGGATATCGTTCGCCATTAGCGCAATCTAATCGCCCTCCCGTAGCCGTGCGCTAGTGGCACTGGTTAGTGTGGAGCCCGGGATGCTCTTCTCTTCCGATACCGAGAAAACGGCTTTGAAGACAGTCGGCTCCGCATTTTTCTGCCCTGGCTGCATCGGATATTACCGGGAGCTCTAGAGGACGACGCCGTGGCTTTGGAATCGACGTATAGTCAACTCTCCACTACCGGCACGGGAAAGACAAGAAACAGTCGCCGGGACTGCCGTAAAATATTTAAGAGAGCGGAGAGGGAGAGAGGCTCTCGCCGCAGGACTCCTCTCACATACTATTTTCGTCGTCTGCTCTCTCGCTCACGGCGAACGAGAGAACATCGGAGAGATTAGAATGCCGTCTTAATTGATGTATAGTCGGCGTCCCGGTCGAGCGGCAATCATGTTTTTACGAGTTTCCCTACCGTCGCATTTATATAGGAGGCCATGCGGCCATTTACTCTTTCTCTCTCTCTCTCACTCTTTTCTTCTCTTTCTCTTTAAACCCCACTTTTCAACCTCTCTACACTCTCTCTTGTCCTCGTAATGCTCGTATATACGCCAGTTCTTATGACACTTTATGCTATCTTTCTCCGTTCCTCTTCCATAAATTTCTTTTTTTTTCTTTACCTTTCTCGAACGTCCCTCTCAATCTCTATCATTTGGTCCTTTTTTTCTCTAACTCGTCCGTCCGTCCGTCCATCCTTCCACGTCTTCCCCTCCCTTTCGCTCTTTCGTTTTCTCTGTTTCAACGGAACTACAACGTTGATTCAACCGATTTCATGCTTCGAGGTCCATAGAAAAATAATGATTCCGAGGAGGAGGAAGAGGAGGAGGCTTCACCGCTGCAGGGAGGCAAGCGCACGCCGCATATGTGTCCGCGTGCGGTGAGTCGAAAAAAAAAGAGGCGCGCGGAGACGAAAGGGAGTAGGAAGAGGGATCTTCTATACACGACCGAAAGATTCTCCACGATGTTGAGAAACTTTTCTATAATGTAGCATAGATCGTGCTACCTTCGATGTTCGTCAGTCTCTTTTTCTTCTTTTGTACGAGGCTCTTCCGAGCGGATAGTGTACACTTTGAATTCTTTTCATCGAGAATTAGTGACTATTAGTGGAAGTCTTTACATTTCTCAAGTGTGAGGTTTTTCTTAAACGGAAAATAATTCACTGTTTTCGCTTAAATATACCGAGCATTTCGAATAGTTTTCTTAGTACTAAGAAGAACATTGTTTGTTAAAGCGGATCTTCATATTTTAAAGGACATAAGACTCTTATGTATTTATAAAAGTTTATAATTTAAGCTTTTGCAAAAATTGCAATTTCGTACAAAAAAATGGATTTTAAATGGTCTCGAGAAAAATTTTTCTCGGAAATTGTGATATGTTTTGTAATATAAATCTATCGTTATTTAGATGAAATAGAAATACTTTACTTTTTTATAGTTGCAAAAATTTATAACGACGTTCTTTAATCGAAGTCGTATAAGTAAGTTAAAATATACGTCGTTCTTTGGACAATGGATACTGTTAACGATAATCGTTACAATAATCACCGAGCATTGTAATTAGTAATCAATTAGAAATAACAGAGTTCGTTGACTAAGAATTATAATCAATTGCAATGGTTTTAGTAGATTTAAAGATTTGTAGCTACTAACGTCTTTATCAATATGGTTTCGAATTCACTAGCCTTATTCTTGATAACTATCAATACAAATATTTTAAGATATCGTTTTACTTCGTATAGATTATAAACTATGCAAGTATATAATTGTTTTAAAAACATCATTTAATAATTAAAGTATTCTAATTGAATGAAATTAATTTTATCTTAGATTAAAATTTATTGCTTACATTTATTTGAACTTGGTATAATGAAACTTAGGAATACACCGTCATTCTCGTACAATTAAAAATATAAAGAGTATAAGTTTCATGTGGTAAAAGAATACAATAAATCGTAACAATGAGAAAGAATAAAATTATTTTCTGCATTCTACTAATTAAAAAATGATTCAGCTTTTCAGTCTCGTAGGAATATTAATTACTTTTGAATTTCTGAGACACATTCGCATGATAAATGTATCATTCGTAAACGAATAAGCAAATTGTTAAGTATCGTTAACCTTTCTCCAATTCAAAAACAAACTTTACTCGAAATTTCTAAACGTATTTCATTCGCAACGAAAGTATCACGCTAGGTACGACGTATCATCATCGCTTCGCGCTATGACATACATTTCTAGCCTTGATAGCCGCTCGTACCACGTATCGACCAAACCAAAAAAATTTAATCAAAGACGGGCAAAGAGATCCGACGTATCTGCCTAAAAAGCCTTCTCTCGTAATAATTAAAAGTGCGCGCGTACGTTCGCATCGCAGCGCACGTGTTTATAGGAACAACTATCGTCTCGAGATAGCTCGCATTGCAAGCGAGAGAGGAAGAGAGAGATCGAGCGAGGTAAGAGATGCGAGGCCAAGTCCGTCGGAACGAACAGATCGCCGGGGGGATGCCGGCGACGTTGGGTATGCCTGAGAAACGCAGAGTGTATACGTGTATAAGTACCGCGGACCGTGGCCAGATTGCCCGCTATTTCTCTCCGCGCTGGGATGCGGCGACCGCCTCTCATCCTTCTTCGCTCCGCTTCCTTCTCTTCTTTCTCTTCTCGGCCCGTATCGCTGTCTCGCTCTCGCTCTTTATCTTTCCTTCTCATTCTCAACCGCTCGGTCGAGGAGGAAGAAGAAGAAAACTCCGCTGGCTGACTACTCGCGGCTCGCAACGTGGCAGGAGTTGATGCCGCGCGAGGGTAACCTTCGAGGAGTGAGCGAAGAAGACCCCAAACAATGGAAAATCCTGGTAGGTACTGTGGCCAAAGCGTGCGTCTCACTTCTCCGGCGCTCACGGAGATGAGCACGGCGCGCGTGAGAGAGAAAGAGAGAAGGGATAGGAAATAAGCAGAAAGACAAAGAGATACGGGAAGAGCAGCCCTTGAGATGAGGAAGAACTTGCCGGCGCCCTTCAGTTCCCCGCGTTCATGCACCTTCAAGAAGAGTACGAAATACGTGTAAATAGTAGATTGTCTGCTTTGTCTTCTTCTTTTTCTTCTTCTTCTTCTTATTTCTTTTCTTTCTCGCACCTTCAAGAACCCTAGCTTTATGCGCCGCATACTCTCGATATAGCAGCAGAAGCGCCGCTCGGTTCGGCTTCTTTTCTCACGAGTGAGAAGGACAGACAAAAAACAAGAGAGAAAGAGAAAGAAAGATGTTAAAACGCGTATTCGCGTGCACGCACACATAGTCATATATGTACTCTCCGACGAAGCAGCAGCCACTCTATTCATCTTGAAATATTCAGCCCGGGAGCTTTCTCTAACTCTCTTGGGCGACTCGCGCTTCTTTTTCTTCCTCATCCTCCTCCTCCGCCTCCTCGTGCTCGGTCGTCTTCTTCCTCCTTCATCCTCTACACATCTTCTCTAACTGCAGAGGGCTACCTCGGCCAGTCGCGATTCGTAGCGTTGTACCCTGTCGTCGCGGAAAGTATATCGACTCTTGTTTTGAAAGCCGCGGCAAAAGGGATTTACTCTCTCTCTTTCTCATTCTTTCCCTGTTTCTCTTCGTCCGCTGATAGCAAAAATATGCCCTTGTCCTTTCTAGAACCGCAGATTTGTTCTCCGTCTCTCTTTTTCTACCTCTCACGGTCTTCACGTTCTTTTCCGACGGGAAGGTTTCTGCCGTGGAACGAGCGAGACCACGAGAGTAGAACGACGGGAGGGAAAGAGCAGGAGAGAGTAAGAGGGAAGCCAGAGAGCAGCAGGCCACCGGCATGGATGTCCCCGTGACATGGCGCACCTCCCTAACTCCGTCTCACTCGCACACTCTCTCGCTCTCTCGGTTTCCTTTTCTCTATATATATAGCTCGCTCTTTCTTCAACAGCAGGCCAACGAGTGGCGCCGGGACGCATGCCGGCATGAAAGAGGCAATGCCAAGGATGGAGATACTTTAACTCTCTCTCTTACTCTCTCTCTCTCTCTCTCTTTTCCTCTTTAACTTACTATCTGCATGTGCGGTGAACATAGTAGTCTCGTTGGTACTGCCATTAGATGCTACTAATGCCTCTTTTACACTGGCCTTTTAAATGAAGCTAACTTCGTTTTTAATTTTTGTAATTATTCTAGTTTACACAAAGGATGACGTAAAGAGTGTCAGCGGTAATTCTTAATTCTTATTGTAGACATGGCATGAAATTTCGATCGCACTTGGGATACAATTTTTTTTCAAAGGAATGATATACTTATTTTGTTCAGCACGCGCAACGATTTTTCCAGCATTGATTTTAAAACCATAATATGCTTAAGAGTTTAATATTAACACCAAGGCGAACTTTTATGGATAAGATTGAAATTACCAGTGTAAGTAAATGTATTTAAAAAAAAAATTATCCTAATAAAAAAGAATTTCATCGATATATAATTTTATTATATTTGATATAAATTGAAATTTACGGAATAATTAATTTGTTCAGAAAAAATTATAAATTTAAAGCGATAAAATTTCGTTAATCTCATTACAGTTATTGATAACACAATAGAATCATAAGACATTAAACAAATACGTTAGCTTTATTTATCCTAAAAAAAAATCATTTTTAAAAAATATTATTTAAATTCACCAAAAATCGAACTTTTTTGCTCTTTTTTTTTTTTAAAATACTCAAGTTACTAAATATATTATCCGAATCCATGGGAGACGAATGTAATAATTTGGAAACCTTCCCTAATTTGGGATCGCACCGAATTTAAGACAAACTTCATTATTTATGATTATATATTTGCTTGAAATATAAATTTTATCCGAGTACTATTTAAATAAGTAGTGCAATTTTGTTACGGCTGATTATAAATTTTTTCATAATAGCGGATGAAATGAAAAAATTCATTCGTTATTTCTAAATGAAAAAAATTATAAATGTCCGTAATAAAATTTTTGTACTAATATATTTATTTTTATGGCTTCTTTTTCTCTTTTTACAAAAAATGAATTATTGTAATGTCAAAAATAATGAAAATTCTTTGAGAATCGTACTCATAATAATAAAAAAGGAATTCGTATTATCGAAGAATTAAGTAAATAACGGTTCAACGTGCAGTTCTTACAACTGTCTTCTTGAATATATTCAAGTTGATCTAATAAAGAAAAATCTACATGCATCGTCCCCAATTTTTTACGAGCCTAAAGTTACGCGTCGAGAGAAAAATCTATTAGCGAATTATCACTCATGAGTCGTGAAATTGTGACCCCGGATTCAAGAAAACAAGACAAATCTCGCCATCATAAGCGGAACAACCCCATGAGTGGACTGAATTAAATAAAAATTACCCTCGAGAGCCCCGTTATTAATAAAACCAAGCTTTCGGTGGCCTATCGTCCTTGCGACCCCCAAAATACCTCGTATCTCCTAACGAGCCGGTGTCCAGGAAATTTCACTGCGCAGTCGTTCCTTAAAAAAAACGCCAGCGTAGAAGGGGCTGAACCCTCGAGGGTATCTTGCGTCCCTTCTCACTCACTCACTCACTCTCTCGTTCTCTCTCATGGGTATACCTCTCAAGAGCGCGCAGAGAGAAACAAGCTCTCTCTGAACACGAGAGCAAGAGAGAGCGCGACGAGTTTAGCGACCGAACTCGACCGAACTTTCACGAACGTAGATCCGAAGGAAGCACGCGTTGCACGACGGCTGTGACTACGAGTCAGTCGTGTCGAGTCGGCGATGCGAAGCGCGCGTTAGCGCAGCAGTACTAGAGGGAACAGCGGCAACGGCTGAAAGCATCAACAGGATACAACGAATCGTCCAGGTGCCGACGAACGTGTCGTCGTCCTCGGCTCTGTAGTATAAAAACGCGAGTGTTCGCTCTCGGTCAGGAGTATCCGATGAGCAGGAGTGAAGTGATCGCGCAGTGTTAGCACGAGAGGCGGCGATGCCGCCCTCGCCGGTGTGTTGTGGATCTGCGGGTATTCGCGTGACCGACTCCAGGAGGTTCACCGGTAAGTGCCACGTACATCGGCCGCGAGGAAAATCAAAAAAAGCCCGCCGTTGTTTCTAGAGGTGCGCGCGCCTGCAAGGAGTTTACTTTGAAGCGCGGGATTATGACTCGTTGGGGAGGACGGGAACCTGGGAGAATTGGCTTTGTAGTTGCATGATTGCCGATTCGTGTAAGCTCTGTTGGGATTTGTACGATAATGGCTCGCTTCATCGCGAAGCGTTTTGAATGTTAATTAGGGAATTAAAGCTGCAGGTTTCGCAACTAACACCTGATAATTCTTAATATAGCTTCATTTCGAGAATATCGAGCTTTGCCGAGAGCTTTAAAATAATCACCTGTGTGCTCGTTTTTACCCGAGCTGGGCGTTATATTTAATTTGGAAATATCGTTTTAATGTTATTCTGCTTTTATAAAGCTAGTAAGAATAGTGAATAATCTTAGATACAAGTAAACCAAATATTTATATTATGTGTGTAAGAATTGAAATGATCCGACGGTATTATAGTAGGTTAACCTTTGAGAAAAAAAATTTGGTTATTCTTTATATGCATAAGTTTGAAGCGGGTTGAATCGTTATCTAACATAAATATTCATATCAATGAAGATTAAGGCAAAGTAAAAAAGTGAATTACAATCCCTTAATGATATACAAAATATATAATTCAGTTTCTCTAAAAGATCATTCGTGAGAACAAATTTACTTTTGAGATAATATTCATACATTATCGTGTATAAAACCTTGACGAATATAACTATGTCTTTTAAGGTGTAAATAAATTTCATTATCGTAGTAGTTGCAAAGTAGAATTAGGCTAACATTTTATTTTTTTATTTACCATTTGCCTCGAAATATAAATCTTACGTAATAAAATTTAATTCTTTATCAACGTTATTTTTTATATTATAATATTATAATAGCCCAATCGTAAAGTTTTATTACAATGCAATTTATTTTGAATTTTAGCACGTATTTGTTTTGCGTACATTAGCTCTTTCGCACTAAGTTTATTAGCGCCGCAAGTAAATACAATAAAAGGACAAGTTTTATTTTACGTTCGAATAGAATAATCAAAACTTTATTGTCTTATACCTAGAAAATATTTACCAGCGACTCTACCACTACCTGATTTGGTTTATTCCCTTATTAATTTTCAAGTTTTTCAACCATGTATCTTGAACGACGATACAAGCGGGGATAAAATGCAGCGCTATCTCATTTTATACTATTCCGCCTGTGTAAAAAACATGACTCTTATAGTTGAATTTATAGTTAAACGACGCTCGTGAGTAAAATCACCCTCGCCGAACCAAACCGCATCAAAAAATAATAGCATTCATGAATAATGCAGATGCACCTAGCGCTTTAGCCACATCTGCCTCAAAAACGAACTAATTAGCCGCTGGACTTACGAAATAAAGTTTTTGCGATATCCTCGAAGGTTACGTTTAAATTGAAGAACTTCGCGCCCAGGAAATTCCCGCATGGAAATACGTGCGCTAAATATCCGCAGGGATCAAAGTCGCTCGCGATCTATTACTGGATCACGCAGCGCACCGTCATCCAACAATTTTTTTCCCTCGCTCATCTTCGTTATATAGACTTGCTCTCCGCTAAAACTACACGCACACGCACATACGTATCGCATAAATTACACGAGGACGGAATTCGCGCGCGCTCGTACGGCCGGTCCTTCCTCTCCTTTTTTTTTTCTTACTTCTCTTGCTCGACGCGGCGAGACGTCTTTAATGAGTGTACGAACATACTCGCAAGCACTGTAATATAAAGTAAAAACGCCATGAACCCTTCGTACAAAAAAAAGTCGGCTAGTGATTATGTCAGTTTCCAGTAAATACATTGTAAGTTTTCGTTTAATGTTTTTTAACATAAATCGCGCGTACGCAATCGGTAGCACACATGTTGTCGGTTGAAGTAAATTAAGTTCGCTTGAAATTATTAAATTACTTCCTCGAATACAGACGTGTATATTAATATTGAAATAATTTACTTTTTTATGCAACAATAATTTAGCATGTAAATAGCATTGTAAAGCGAATGAATAATTCAATAAATAATTGTTAGATTGTATGATTAGTACACGTTTCATATGCAATCCAGAATCGTAACGTACAAGAACTCAACAGATAAATGTAGGCGAAACGAGTTCACAAAAACATTCAACGTGTAAACTCCCCGAGCGGTTATCTCACGCTAAAGTATAATTCATAGAACGTCTTTGCGTACGACTACCCCTATGAGAGATCCCGATAGTCCAACGGAATATCGCTTTTTCTCCCTCGGAAATGTTTAACACAAGTAAACTTTGCTCTCCGGTTTACCTGAAAATCCACGAAACCGGGTAAATAAGAAAAAAAAGAGCGAGGAGGAGTAAAAGAGGATAGAAGCTATGTTTGCGGAAACATTGCAGAAGCCAGATCGACTCTTGTCCCTTACGAAACGTGTGTCACGCACTCGGCACCGCGAGCAAAGAGAGCAGGCGAAGCGCGGACAGGAAAAAGGTACAAAAAGAAGAGAAAGGTCGAGATCCCGCAGCGCAACGATCAGATCGATCGAGATCCGCGAGAATCGATCCGTTCGATCGGGAAACAGTTGTATTTGCGCTTCCACTGTTTTTGGTTCTACGTCACCTGGCGCGTGCATCGCGATGTTCTTATACCTCGGGGCCATCTGCACGGCGGTTGTGGGATGCGCTTCGAGCTATTATATACCCGTGTTTGCGTGTACGTGCGCGCACGCCTCGACAACTCCGTGAGAACTTATTCTACCTGCCGGGGATAAATCCCTCTCCCTCGGTTGCCTTCTTTTGGTGCAGCGCTCACCCTCGGTCTGCGCGTGTACTCGAAAAATGAGCGAAGCGTGAAAAATCGGATTCGGTAATCGTTTCATGCGCCAGCCCCGAGCGGCCTCGGGAGTTCATGTGTGCATATAATGAAATATTTAACGATTACGAGTCGAGCGAGCGAGAAAATAGCCACCCCGGAACGCGTGCGGGATGTCGAAGTGTTCGCCGATCTCGCGCGCCACGGAATTGTTAGTCTTCTCGATTTTATTGGCCTTCGGCGGCTCCGTTCGGTGGCTATAAATTTTCGTACGCTAAAGAGAAAGGGGAGAGACGGCGAGAGGGTGGGGGAGAGACCAAGGGAAAGAAATAGATTTCCTAGCGCGATGAATTTTACGTGTTGGCATGCTAGAATTATTAGATTGTAATTTAATGCAATGGCCAGGATAGAAAGAGAAGAAAGTCAAGAATTACCGAGACTATAAATGTTGGTTGATTGATAAACGCTTCTCTTCTTCTTTTTTTCTCCCTTTAGCGTGATGGAAGAGATGAGGACTATAAATTGCAAGTAGTGATTTTTTCTTCTCACAAGTATAGAGGCTATTGTTCTGTGAGAAAATGTGATGAGGATCAAAAATAATTGTTTTTACTTAAGAATGTTTATTGTTGCAACGAGTAAAAGAGTTTTGTAACTGTCACGCAGTTACTTTGATTTATGTAAGTTAATAAGCTGCATTGTCCTCATTTAGAAGTGTTTAAACTTCGAAAAGAATACGAATTTCCTATGCTCTCTTTCAAACTCAAGAACGATGACTTGTATTTCAAATTATGCGGTTATAAAGTGGATTTGAAAGCGTTAATTACTGCGAATAAGAAAATAAATTTGTAAAGAAAATTTAACTTGAATAAGCTATAACGTAATAAAACGATGCCATTTATACTTTAATGTAATATAATTGTATAGCAAATTTTTAAATAATATATATATATATATATATATACGCATATAAACATAGAAAACAGATGGATGCGTTTTTAAAGTATCTCCGTTTTTCAGAATTTTTCCTATAATTAGGAATAATGGAAAGGTAGACAGATTTATAATCATTGTTCGGTAATATATCCCCGAAAAATTCGTTAATTTAAAACAGCAAATAGAAAATGTACTCGACACCGTAATTAACGGTACGCCCTTTCCTATCGTTCGGAAATCTTTAAAAATGCCTTTCATCGCCCCCGAAAAAAATGAGAGACCCCTCGAACAGCTGACACTCGAAAATTCGTTCGAGGAAATGCGGACGTACAAACAAGTCTGAAAAAAACCCATCAGTGCGAGCTGAGAAACGCAGGCGGAGTTGTCTCGTAACGCGTCGGATTCCTAATTTCTTTGACTATAACCGATTGTCTCTCGGGCTAGGCGCATTAGTCTCCTCCTCGTCGCGTCGCAAAATAAAACGGAAGTGTTTCGTTGTCGCTCGCAAGGGGAAGTCGGCGAAAAACCGTAGTTCGGCTCTCTCATTTCGAGAGAACGAAATGAAGAGATAGATAGATAGAGATAGAGAGAAGCGCAAGCGCGTGTGACACCCTCGCGTGTATTTATAGTGGCGGGCCATGTTTCAAAATCTCAAGCAGCTCATAAAAGATAATTGTACGGAGATGGTCATATATGCGTCTGCGCGCGTGTCACATAAAAATTCAGGCGCGCGCACATCAAAGTGTGTGGCTTCGAGCTCACGCGTGTACGGATTCGCGCGGTCGAAGAATGCGCACAGCTCTCGAGAAGTCGGGGCAGGCGTCTTGTGCAGGCGCGTGCCAAGAGTTTGCCGTACGAGATTAGACGGTGGCGAGATAGAGAGAGAGAAGAGTTGCAGCTTCATCCGTCGCGAAAAGTCACCGGCGCGCCGGTTATTATAAGCGGTGTGAGAAGCGACGAAAAGATAAACTCTGCTCTTTTATCAAGTGCACGCGCGCATACCCGCACGTACGCTGAGGGGCACGCGTGTGTGCGTGCGGGAACGCCGTCGGACACGATCAGATAAACCCGGAGCGCCTCTTGCCTCTTCCTCGATGGAGTTAAGAGATTTTGGATGTTAACCTCGTTAGGGTAAACACGCGCTGAATAAACAGGCGCCGTTTCAGCGCGTAAACGCGCGCGGCCTCACCGGTTCCCTCACGCACACGCGTGTGATGTATCACGCGTTCTCTAGACGAGCCCTCGCACACTTGACGCGCATTTTCGGCTATTGTTGCTTTGGAATAGCTTGCTCCCACATGCTGGGCTGATCGTTGTTTCCTCGAGTTGAGGCAAAATATAACCAAGGGCCCATCGTGGGATAATCTTGGACGCTCCACCTGAAATTTTTGAAAGGAGTCGGTCCCGTTATAAGACACAAAGGTGCACGTTTTCCCTTTTCCCTTAGTTCGTCCCCCTTTTTTCCAGCCATCCTTGGAGAGGGTTTATATGAAATTTAGTACGCTAGAAAGTCTGAAAATTTTGATCAAACAATGAGAAACGGCTTTTAATTGTTCATTGCGCCACCCGAGCATTCAAAGCCTTTGTTATGGATGTTGATGGACACAAAAGTTTACAGAGTCGGTGTTGATAACGAGTGTGAGAGAGAGAAAAAGGAGAACACTTCGTGAATGTCGTGCGACGTTATTGGGAAAATGAAATTAATCAAGTCGGAAAAAGTTTTTTGTAATAAACGTATGAACGAGGTGCTTTCGGAAGCAAAATTAATTAATTCATTATATTTTGCAGTTACATTGAGTATCGTGTACTTGAGATTTCATTCAAAATCCTTTGTTGCGCGCGTTCAGCGTCGTGAAAATTTATGTGTCAATTCTGATAACGGGTAGAAGGAAAGGTGGTAAAGGGAAACGAGAGAAAAATAACATTCTGCATGTTATTAGTAATATTATTATAGAACTGAAATCAGTCAAATTAGAAAAGTTGTTTATAATCGAGTTTCCGCGTCGTATATTGATGTATTAAATAAATTTATTATTTACGATTGGTAGTGAAAGTGAAGACAAAGCGTTTAAAACTTCGTTGTAAATTATAAGCTGTATAGAACATAATTACACGTTTTACATTATACATGCTTTTTCTTCTACTTACGGAATTTTTTAACATCAACATGACTTTTGACTAACGGTAAAATATATTTCGTAAACGCACATAAAAGTAATATATTTCATTGCATAAAGATTATTGTAGAACCAGTTATATAATAAATCGCAACTGTTTAAAAATATTTTTAATATGTACATTGTTAACAAATATAATTTATTATACTTTAAATTACCGAGCACGTCAATTTCATTAAACGCTAAATGCAGGTTAATTAAATATTAAGGTGTTTTATCTGATGCAAAGAAATCTAGATGTAAATAATTAATAATTAATGTAAATCTTTCTAATACATTTTTCATAACTATTCTAATGCATAATGTAATAACGTGAGAAGCCTATCGGTTCTTTCAGTTTCAATATTGCATGTATTTATTACTTAAAAAAAGGAAAAACTAAAAAAGTTGCTTCGATTTATTCTTCGGTATAGACTTATAATGAAATTTATAGCGAAAAAGAGCTTCGCATTTCTCTTTAATAGTCTTTTAAACAAGTACTTTAACGATGTGGAAATTCCTTTAGTACCCTCTTTTTAGTGAGTTGCTCAGATAGAATAATATTTGGTTAGCTTTTTTTCAGAGTCCCGCGCCGCGAGTCTTGTTTGAACGCATTGACATACGGCAGCCTACTTTTTTCAACGCTTATATATTTTCGTATGCAGAGGAGGTTATTCTCCTGGTGACGCAAGTCAAATAAAACTCTATTTAAAAAACAAATGTCAAGTAGCGCCTACAATAAACTCATTTTCGGAAACTTGAAAGCAGTTTTTCTCGTAAAACAATGTTTATTATTGGCTTGGTTTTCGTGTCAAGCTTACGATTTAGATACTTGTAACCAAATAAATCTATGATTTAAGACATTTACATTCAAACAAAAAATTTTTATGTGAAAGAATTTAAATTTTATAGTTAAATTGATCTATAGTCTATTATATATATATATTAAGTATAAATATAAATTTCTAAAATTATTATCGAAAGTTTCTAAAAATACTTTCGACATCGTTGACGCAAAATTATTTTAATAAAGAGAAAAAATGAAAACTAATCAAAGTAGTTTTTTTTAAATATTATAAAAAATATGAATATCTTAAGAAATGGTTTTTTTCTAATACAATTTTGTTTTTATTAAAAATGGACGATTATGTAATAAATGGATGTATAGTATTAGTAAATAGATGAATTAATAAAATTAAATGTAAATTATTAAACAGCGTGAGAGTATTTAAAAAGAAGTTGTGCTTTATTAATGATTATTACTTATAGCATTATTTAATTATGTAATACATATTGGAAATGTACAAAGTAAGTATACAAAAAGATTGCAAATGAAAGTCTTCATGATAAGTATAAATGAGTAATAATAAACATTCGTAACTATTATGAAAATCTAAATATAATTGATTTATTTGACGTTTAGCATTACAAAAAGTCAGCGAACAGGAAACCAAAGAATTATGAAAAATGTTTGCTGTAAGCCGCTTTCGCTTCTATCAACTTGAATAGCCTCGAGTTATGTGCAGATGGTTTCCATTATAATTTTAGTAAAAATGTTTATAATTTTTAACCCCAATAGACGTTCGTTTAACAAAATAATTCCTTGAATTATCTATGTATTAAGCTGTATTATGTAATAATGGATGGGTAGGGTCTTATATTAAAACTTAATAATTCAATCGCTTTGATATCGAAGAATCGTAAACCATTTTTTTCAATTATTAGTACGAAATTATATAGTTATAATTGCCGGGCATTTCTTCCATACGAGATTTACTCTTTTATACTTATTCAAACCACTAATAAATATTAATCAGTACAGCGGTTCGCTGATTTGCAACTGTGCAATTCAGATTAGTGGTAGGTTCATACGCACAAATCATCGAGCGTTAATTTATTCTCAATTGTCAATGTATAATAGAAAATCTTTTTTTTTACATTGATTCAATTATTAATTTGAAAAAGCGAAAATTGACAACGCAATTGTACAGCCAGCTATCAATTATCGAATCCAATTTATCCACATTCGAGAAAGAAGTCTCGATACGGCGATCCAATTATCGCTTTCTCAAAAGAAAAAGGGCTAGCCAACGCTGCAATTTCCGAGCGAATTATAAGGTTAAGTCGCCCGTGCATCGGCCACAGGATAATAACGCATGTGTATGCATTACGACTTGTTGCAGGGATCTCGAGCTCGTAAGTAATCAAGGAAGATTATAACAGCGCCGCAGCCGCCGACGCCGCCGCTGGTGGGAGTCTTTGAATTGTCGCGGCCCGTAACGGAGCCACAGCAGCGAAACTTGGCACACACGGGGGTCACATACGTACCGCATTAAACAACGAGATGAAGGAATGAGAGAAAGCAATCGAAATGAGGCCGAGATCGTGCTGCTGGTTGCTCTTCGTACCGTGCCTGGCCATCGTACTTCTCTCCAGCCCGGTCCATTCATTCACTTCTGACGAAGGTGAGCCTTTCAATCTCCTCGGCTGTTCGCTCTCTTTTATAGCGGCCATCGGCGGGATATCGAATATCGATCCGGGGGTCCAACATACCTACCTACAAGCCTGCCTATAGGTTATACCTGTGCGCGTTTCACTTGAAAAATCGCTAATGAATTAACGATGAATGCGTTCGGTTGTGTATTCGGCTTTTTTTTCTCTTCGTTCCGATGTAACGCGACTCTGTGTGCGCTCTTTATACGGTCAGGCGCGCGGAAACGCGCCCGTCGTTGTTTTGTCCGAGTATACGCGGGACCGCCCGTGTCAAATCAGCGAGTCGTACATTATAAATCGATGAAGTAAATTCGAAGCGTGCGAGCGAGCGTTCCAAGTGCGTATCAAATTTTGGGGGCATATCGTCAAGAGCTGAGAACTATTCTTTTGCAATTGTACGACGAATTTGACTTTGTATATTGAAACTACGTATCAAGGATTTAACGCACGCAGGGACAGGATTTTGTTGGAGCTTTCGAGCGAATCACGGGAACTCACGATATGGGTTTCGATCTATTCGGGATTTATAACGCTTAACACTCGGCTTAATTTTTTTCGGCGGTTACCTTCATTGTTTAAATATTCCTCGCGTTACGACTTTCGTTCGTCGAAGACTGAAGTACGATACGGAAACAGTATAAAACGTAGAATAAAAATAATGTGTATCTCATACTACTCGTGATGTATTACTCTGCGTACATGTATTTATACATGTAAAACGCTGAATCAAAGTAGACCAATTCTCTCGACTTATCGTCATAAATTATTTCAGTTCAGATAGGGCAACATAAGCTGATCGATGTCGTGCTTTAAACTGGATCAACTTATATGCGATCCGACGGTAAAAACTAAAAAATGAGCAATTCAAAGTTTAGCTTGATTTTATGAATTATTATGACGTGAATGAAACCGTTCAAAATCTGCTTCTCTTATCCAACCTATCAATCAAAAACTTTGAGTATCGATGACGTTTCCAAGCTCGAATACCTCTGCGAAAACAAGACCACTGCTACATGAATTTGTTTGCAAAATAAGATCGGGTTAAAAACTTTACTCACCGGGGACCAGTTTTGTATGAATATTGCAAATTAAATAATTTTCTAGACCACTGCATTTAAAGTTTCGCGTATGTACGTGCGATCGTACGAAAGCATTTAGTAATTAATTTATACTAACTTTCACTCAAAATATTATCATCTCATTAATTGGCAGATCTTCAGAGCATAAAAACGTACTGCAGGACAAAAATCCTCTTCCTTGATTCGAAAACAAAAAAATAAAATAAAACGAAAACTCGTGTATCCGTTACTCAACGCTAATTGTAAATCAACGCGCTCCTAATGAAAAATGAACCGTCTTCGGGGTACACATCCCGAGATCATCAATTCAACGAGGAACGCATTCTCCGCGTGTACACACGCGATGTCGCGGTCGAAGATCGCTTTTCGCTATCGCATGGCAATATGAATTTGCTCTCGTACGCCCGGGGCTCGTAGTATCTCGTGGCCGGCGGAAATAAAACGACGACGACGTGCGAGGTCGGAGTTGACGGGGTTACGACGAAGCATCGCCGGATCGGTATTCATGACGTATTGCGTAATTATCTCCGGCAGCTCGCGCGCAACAAGCGGCCTTTTTTTCCCTTCATTGCCTCCCCCTTCTCGCGAGATGCGGCGCGCACTCGATATCACCCATTCCAGCGCTAATAATTTATCGATCCGAGAAGCGGTTGCCTCCGCCTCCGTCTCCGCCCCCACCGCCGTCCGGCTTCTCCTCCGCAGCTTCCCGGCAGAGGAGATAATTATTGCCGAGAGAAGCTGGGAAAACAACAATGTTAGCTGCAGCTTGGGTGCTTTGTTCTTTTGCGCCTCTTTTTCACGTCAAGTGCAGAATCGAGCGGAGCTATTTTCTTTTTCGTGTGTATTCTCTCTCTTTCTCTCTCTCATCCTCTTTTTTGCATCGGCAAAGGGCGTAAAACTCGGCTTTAATGTCTTCATGTAGTATTCGCGCTGTAAAACGATGCGTACCGAGCCTGCGAAACGATTATACGGGATTGTACGAATTTTTCCGAATATTTTCTTTTTACAACTCAAAATCAACTTGCTTCTCGCGAAGCTGGCGACGTTTACTATTAATAAAGACTTTTCCACCATTTGAAGAATCGTAAAGACACGTGGTAATATTTTTCACGCTTTATTCGTTTCGCATGTCAAAATTGTAGAACGTTTTAAGTAAAGTGAGATTTTATGCTGTTTTTAATGGCTTTGCGAGCTGCGAATATTACCGGATTCGCAAGTTTTTGAGTATTCTTATGGCTTAAGAAGTGTATAAAAAATGTTTGCGAACGACATGGCGAATATATTTATTTCAATCGTATAGACGGAACGTCGGCGTCCCTTTTTCATTTTATAATTGCTATTAAAATTACTCGTGAATGTCTTTTTAAAATAAATGTTCGTTTCAATTGATTCTAATTGATTCGGATGCATATTCTCAATTGGTTTAATTCGAATCAATGAATTTAATAGAGCGATTTAGATTCTTTATATATATATATATATAAACATATATATATGTATATATATAAGTTGAGTAAGAAAAAGTATAATTTAAACTTTCTTTAAAACAAATATATAAATGTTAAAAATGATAAAGTTAGACTTTAATAATACTTAATTTCTTACTTTTCTACGGCTAACTTTTCACCTCGACGTCATCTTATTCAATTTTGCTCTACGAATAATACATATATTTAATGTATAAACGAATTCTAGTTTCATGAATAATTGAAAATTTTTAAATGAAAATCGTCCTACGAATCGACTTTATAGAAAATTTTCAAATAATGACTCGTTAAATACGTGGGAGGTAAAGCAAATTCTAAGAATATTTGAAAATACATTATTTTGAAGGATAAATGCTAAGCTTGCTTTAAAAAATCTATCTTCGCATCTCACACAACTTTTATATTTATTTACATATTTCAATAACAAAGCTAAAAAATATCAGTAAGTAAATTCTTTCCACATCCAATTAAAATCAGACAAAATTTATAAAACGATCTCGTTCCAGTTATTTGTACGAAGAGAGCGAACATTTGTCGGAAAAATTCCTCCCATACGAATCCACACGCTTCTCGGATTAATAAAATTCTCACCGTACATTCACCAACGGGAATACATTCAATTTTTTTTCTCTCCTCGATGAACTACACAGATCGCCATAGTTGTACACTCGTAAAGTAAGAAATTCTCTTTACCTCGCGCTTCAAAGTGCTACACGAACAAGTTAATTCCAAAGCTCCTTTCATATGCTAGAAAATGTAAAATGAGAACTTTCCGAGTGCGCGCGCGCCTTTATCAAAAGAAAGCTCGTAAAAGAGTTTCCATATACAGCGTGCGCTAGTTTCTTTCTCCCCTCCCGCCAAGTTTTTGCTTCCTTACCGAAAGAAACAACAGCCAGTCGCCTCGTATTCGCAAAGAGAAGTACCGATGCTTGTCTGGCGGTGGTAACATCAGCGGGGGTGTTGAATATCGCGTAATGACCCTACGCGGAATTCTCGAGTATGGGACCACGATAATAGGAGCCCTTGTCAAAGACAATAAATAACGCGAGGCTCTCTATCTTTCTGCTGCACTGTCTCATGTAAAACGTAGGCGGGGTGGAATGTTGAAATGGCCGTCTTAGTTTTTGTTACGCTTTATTTTATTTGTCTGGATTTCCTTGTGCTTAGTACTTTTTCTAGTACTACTTATAGTGTACGTACATGACTCTGTTCCTGCATTATGGAATTTAGGTGTTTGTCTAAAGCCCGTGAAATAACTCGAGTTTATTTTGGAGTGTAAATTTAAATTTAAATAAATTATACATTACACTTTACCTCATCAACAATAATTTCTCGTGATGCTATTGCTAAAACGAATCAGAATAAAATATTTGATCTAATAAATTCATAAAATCTTTTTAAAAATAATGAGAAGTTCATTGAAAAATTTAGCGGATAAAAACATTTTGATAATAAAATTCTTTTTTATTTGATGAATATAAAATATTTAATAAAAAAATTATATTATTTTACTGGTAATAATATTCTACGGGAATGATTATAAATTTTATAATTTGATTTATAAAAGTAAACATGTATGCATTAAATATTATAATTTTTCATGATGAAAAAGAAAATACATAAAAATATTTCCTTCAAGACCCTCTTTTTTATGCGTTAAAGTAAATTCTTTAATAAATTTTATCAGTACCGTGGGAATTACCGACAATTCAATCTAAAAATGAGTGAATATTTTTATTTATAAAATATGTTATACATAAATAATTAAATAAGACAATATAATATAAATTGATTTTAACTTTATAAATATACTGTATATTTAATATTTTATATAATTATATTTAAATTTATGCTATTTATTTTGATAAATAAAAAATTTAATAAAATTAGTATCGATCATTAAATTTTTGTTTCTTATTTTGATATGTGATTTTACAGTAAAAATAGTTTAAGTTCTTATTTTCATTTACATTTGTTGTGGAAAGTTAAAAAGGTGTTTGTATAAAGAACTAACGAGAAAGAATAAAAAGTTCAACTTCCAATTGCATTTGCATTGAAATGAGTTCATTACTTCAGTAATGAACATGAAAATAATGTTAGGTACAAAATTAAGAAGAAAACATTTTTACACGAAAAATTAACAAATTATTACTTTGTTTAATTTTTAAATTAGATTGTTTTTTTTCAAAACACTAATTGAAAATGTAATTATTGTAATATTACTCTTTAGATTATTTGCAATATGATTTAATACGTTCATAGTGATAATGAAAATAATGTAATTCTAATTTAATTTCTGAATTACGAAAGTACAGAAGTAAAACGTCTCTGAATAAAATAATATAACACGAATTTCTAATTTTGAGTTCTAATTCTGAAAGTTCATTTGTTTGAAACGTAATTTTCGTGTTTGTAAATTAAAGTTACAAAGCATGATTTCTATAATTTAATTATATAAAATTGACACAATAAATAATAAATTTTTTTTCTCAAAGTTTAAATAAGGAATTCATGAAAAATATAAAATAGTAATAAATTTTTTTATTCGTAATAATAAAATATAATTTTATAACTTTTACTTCTTTGATTGTAGAAATAAATTTAAATACTCAGTATCATTTTATAATTCAAGTGATAAGTTAAATTTGTAACGGAGATTTACCGCATAAATACCTCATTCCGAGGTTTTAAGTTGACAAGTTCTCAGAATTGTATGAGATAAAGTAAAACCTAAATATATCATTTATAATTCGAAATCTATCTCTTAATTAAATAAAAAAATGCGACGAATTTTTTTTTAATTTATAAGCTAAAGCGCATCTGCACTTTGAAATTTACAAGCAAATTCGTTTGAATAATATCGTTCAACTTTCGAGATTAAATACAACTTTTGAATATTATTTTATAAAATAAAAGTTCCCACCGACTAAAACCAAAGCGAATGATGCAAAGTTTTAGGGAAAAAAAATGGACGAAACGTCTCTCCAAAAGCAAAATTCGTCAAGCATTCGCGTTCTCTATTGAATAGCCCTTCTCAAAGAGAAAACTCGTCGGTTATCCGTTTCAGCGAGCGAAGATGTCGGCTCCGAGGACGAAGAGGCGTACGCCCTCGAGGAGGACGACGTGCCCTCGGCGACGATAGCCAGTGATCCCGAGCTCTCCGGTGGCAATTTGCCCGTGTTCCTTGCAGAGCCAGTGAATTCGTACGTAGTAAAAAAGCAGCCGGCGACGCTGCATTGCAAAGCCGCCCACGCTCTAGAGGTTTACTTCCGGTGCAACGGCCAGCGCATCAAGGACCACTTCCAGCAGGACTTTGTCGATCCGCATACGGGTACGAGGATCATCGAGAGTGAGCTCAATATCACGCGCAACCAGATCGAAGAGTACTTCAGTAAGGATAAATTCAAATGCGAGTGTATCGCGTGGTCTGGTTCTGGGCAGATAAACAGCCAACCGGCCATCATCGATGTTGCCTGTGAGTATGACCCGAATTTTTATCTTCTTTCTTATAATTTTCATGTGGAAATTCTCTCGTAACCGCTGAAGTTGCACCAGCGAGTTTATGGTACGATCTCGCTCGAAGAAACGAGTCGCTAATTAATACGAAATACTCGCTGCTGCGGAGTAGAGATTAAATTGAGGCTTTGCTTATTGCGCATACGTCACGTGAAAACGAGTTCACATCCTCGACTTTTTTACGAGTGTAACAGTAAAGGTTAATACGTGGTCCGTGTATTATAAATTTAAGAGTAAACGCGTTAGCAGTACTTTTACAGAGAAAATTGTTGTTCTTTGAAAATTGATGATTATCTTACATTTGTTACACCATTTTACGAAATTTATAAAGCCTTATTTTAAATTCTAGTTTTGCCTAGTAATATGATTTGTAGGCGTGTTACACAGGTCTATTTGTTAATGATCTTGAAATATAAGTAAGTGGAATAAGTAAGTGGAAGTCGACATGAATTTTTAGAATATATATATATATTTACTGTTATTTAGATCTCGGAGAAAGATTTGGAACTTTATTTCTCAAAAACATATTTCCAATCTTTGCTGCTACTATAGTTCAACTTCCAATAAGATAAATAAATGAATGATGTAATTTAAATATTTGATATAAATTAATATACGTTTAGATAACATATATATAATATACGCAAGGAATCTTTTTAAAAAATACCAAATAGCGTGAAAACATCAAGTCGTATAATGTTGAATATAAGACGAAAAATATATTTAATTAAGTATTATAATTAAGTATTATGTAAAACAATAGATATTTATTTTCTTGGATGTTTTTTAAAATATTAAAAAAATATTAAAAAATTTTCTGCGCATCCCTTAAATTTGAAGCTAACAACTAATCACTTCATCTTAATAATTTACGTGTAAATAACGTTCGTGTTTGTCCAATAATTAAACAAACCGCAAGGACTACCTGAAAATCAAAATACCGGAGGTAGAGAATTTCTCAGCACACGGAGAATACGAAGTACGAGCGACGCCAAGTAAAATAAAGGCCTGTTTGTTGAGTTGTATTTCTTGAATGGACGACGGACTGGTAGTTTGCGCGGCTGTAACCAGAGTATTTTAACTGCGTGATCTTCTGTCGAAATACATTGAATTTTATTTAGATGTGGATAACGTTATTTTAGTGTTTAAACTTGAGACTTTTGTGTACAGACAGTTCTCAAATTTAACTTGAATTTCTTTACCGAAACACGGCGAGAAACAATGTGAACCTGAGCATCGCGGGGAACGATATTCTTAAATGTGTCGAGAATATTCAAACATTTGTTGACGTTCATGTAGTAACTTACTTTCAAAAGGTTTAGAATATTTAAAATCTAGTCGGTATATAAGATACAGTTGTAAAAGTACTATTATAATTCAGTATTTCAGTTTAATTATACTCCATTTTTTTGTTCTTCTTATACACGCAATACTTATTATGAACGTGCATTTTTAATATCACATATGGATATCAGATGAATACAGTATTGTGTTATTTAGCTTTAAGTAAGCAATGAAAAGTACCTTTTGATTTATTCATTTGTCAATTAAGCCTCCTGTATAGACAGGACAAACGCATTTTATTTTTATAAACGAGCTGGCGCTTACAGTAGTTTTCCAATGTCCATCGGTGGCGTCGCTTACTATACGTGGAACAATAGAAGCATTATTCACTATTATGCCGCGCGATACCTCCGACTATAGGGATATCAACGACAAAGGGATATTTCCGCAAAAAAAGAAAAAAACAGGGAAAGTATATAAAATTAGATAGCGCAACATATGAAGTTGTTATGCGGTGATAATAATTTGCATAATTTTATCGCGTTATTTTCTGTAAATTTGATCATTTTATATCTTTTTATTTGTTCTTTTGAATTTGAATAAACGAACAACTTCTTACGTAATTTGTAGATTCGACATTGAATTTTTAGTGAAGAATAAAAAGTTTTATTTATTGTTTACGGTACTAATTCTTTTCCATAGAAAATGTCTCATAAATTATAATTATTTGGAGCAGAGGGAAACTCACACGTTTTTACAGTCATTATTTATGTTTGAAAAAGGTAGTTTTTTCTGACGCGAGGGAAAAATTTAAACGCACAAAGTTGACTTGTCTGACACATACCGGCGGCTCCCTTATCAATTACTTATCTACCAGCCATAACAGACTATACTACAAAAAGGCAAAGACGTTAAAGGGATAAAACTTTCGGAGATTAATGTATGAAGTTAAAGGGCTGATATCTGTCTGCTTTAATACGTCATAAAATTTAATAACAATATTAAAAAATAATTATCATATTATATATCTATCAACAAACATAACTTCATTATCTTAACAACTTCTAATATTGTTTATAAATGAGTCAACATTTTTTTATAATAATTGTATAAGTTTAGAACAATACATTACTTGTAACTATAAACAATTGTTTCAAATAATCAGTATATTCAATATTATCAAGTAATATTAAATTTCGTTCTCTTTTGTTGATCAAGATTAAAATCTCGATATAATAGATATTGCGTAAAGTTATCTTATTCTTGACTTTTACTGGTTTTATCTTACTTTCTGTTCGTCATATTATTCCTCAAGTTTACCGTTCTGAAAAAATGTATCTACGATAATAAGTTTTTTGTAGTAAAGAGAAATGGCACAAAAGAAAAGAATAAAAGGCTAGAGAGAGAACGTGAGAGAAAGTGAGAGGAACAGAAAAAGAAAAGAGAAAAGCCGGTGCAGAGCTTAGAGTTTCATCGAATACTTCATTGAGAAGCTCTTGAGAAATCAGGCGCACATCTGGTCATAGTGTACGTCGTCTAGTCTCTTCGAGAGTAATTTTTCCCCGTAACAAGATCTTCTCTTTTTTCTATGTGTGTAGCTCCAGCGATGCTCAGGGAGAACAAAACGCTCGCGGAATATTGAGTGCTCAGAAATTATCCGATTTCCTTTATCAATATTGGTAATCTCCTAGCTTACGTGTATACCCATACAATTGCACACATACAAGTATTCCCTTATCCAGATCTCAAGAAACAATTTGAGACTGTAGCTTTATTTCCGATAGATGGAAGGAATCGCGTAATTATAAAAAGGACTTGACATATAATACGAAAATAATTCGAAAAGAAAATATATAACAACGTATTAATAAAATTGAAGGCTAAATCTCGAGCGCAATTTTTGAAATACACAGTCTACATTGCAATTTACGAGAGATAAGTATCTTGATACGAGGATGCTATATTGAGATATATTGTATTATACGAAAAATAAAAATCGAAGCTAAAATTTAAAATTTAAAACGAGAGAATTTCTGCACAACATCCCATCGGTGAAACTTTCCCCTTAAAGCATATCCAGATATGCCGACTCGTCTCAATTCCTACTTCACTTAAATAATTCTTGCGCAAAGACGTACGGTCCACGAATACGAAATTCCCCCCGAAAAGAGGCAAAGCCGAACGAACGGCACCGTAACGTCTTTTTCCGCAATCGACTCGGGCGATCTCGATCCTCGGGCTCCTATCTCACACAGCCCAAACGTTCAACGTATTCCTCCCGTCCCCAGTTTTGAAGAAGCAATTCGAGTCGCCGCCCTACGCCGTCTCGGTCGAGGCCGGTCAGAGCATGCAACTACGATGCCTACCGCCGATAGGAATGCCACCGCCGCGGGTCTACTGGATGAGGAACGGCGTGAACATCGGCCCCGAGAACACGGACACGCTCCTCATATCGAGCGAGGGACATCTTCTGGTCGGGCAGGCCAATCTCGATCACCAGGCGAACTATACCTGCGTTGCCGAGAACATTGCCGCCAAGAGGCTCAGTGAGCCCGCCAGGATCACCGTCTACGGTAAGGACCTATCGGGATCGCTCCCGATTATCTTGGGGAAGAGGAACTATTTTACGGGGCGCATTCCGAGCTTCGTAATCTTCGATGGAGCTTGGATCTTGCGCGCTACCGCGTCTCTACGAAATCGGGAAAAGTGCTCGCGATGACTCGATGGTTTGCTCCAACTTCGTCTCACTTTCCATTTTCGTCTTGAATAACGGTGATGCGATTAGGATGTACGGACTTTGAAGAAGCCCAGGCTTATTTTGAATTTTCGTACGGGCTTTACGGTGCCATTTGCATAAACGAGATAAATGTTATTCAAAGATTAAAGTTTGAGCGAGAGGAACTTGGAGTTATACCGCGGACGGAATATAAAGATGTTTATTTGAAAACTATATTTTTAACTTCCATACTTGGTACTCGCGCATTAAGAGAACGATTTATTTCTAGTTGGCAAATCGTTCGCTCAGAACCAGTTTCTTTTATCTTTATTTTTATCATTTTCGAGCTAAGTGTGCGGAACTATTCATATTGCACGTTTACACGTTTACAGTAAGATGATTTAAGTAAATGCGGATAGTAAATAATATATTGCACGGGGAAAATTATTTTTGAGAACAAACAAACGGCGAGATATAGCAGTCGTGTTCTCAAAAAGAAAAGTAGCATTTGCAAATTTAGTCCGAACGATAATTTCCTATCAATAAATGTACCGAATGAATAATATATTGATGGCGTATTAAAAAAAATGAATACGTCGATAACTGAACTTTTCGCAGTGCGAGTGACACCTCATTATAAGTCAGGACAAAGTGGTAATAGCAGTAGTATATTATAGTTTTCATTACAAAAATGCATTTAAAATAAATTAATCGTCTCGGGTAATATAAATTTTAACTGAATCCGTACAACTCGAGAAAATACGTTATCGTCTTGAATCATTTAATTCGATGTATCTCGAAAATTGGACAATAATTTATTTGATTGCATTTTTTAAACGCCCCTTTTCTCCTTTTGCCAGCTCGATGGTTATTTCAGAAGATCGTTCTTTCTTATTTGCTGGAAAAACGTGAAACTCGACTGGTATAGTACCGTCGCTGGATTTGGATCGACTTTCGCGAGTTATAAAAGAAAAGTGTTTACATTCACACGCGTGGGGTAGAATTTTCTTGCAGTGGGAAGTGTCACGAGAGATGATCGATGCAACGAAACGAGATCGAATTACGATTGGAGAAAAAATTTCTATTCAGAAAAATTTTGTAGTTATTTTATATGGGTGTATAAACGATGACTTTTTGTTAGCTTCGGATGTTGAATCACTCTTGAAGGTCTACTTAGGTGGGCGTTTTTATATAATGAAACTTTTCTTATAAGAAGTATTTGGGAGCTTTGATTCATTACACGGATATATCTATGGATATAAAAGAAGGATTCTGTGACAATACAAAAAAAAGATTTCAATTCAAAAGAACGAGGTTTAGTTTTTTAAAGATTTTATTTTGATAAAGTCACTTTTATATACATTTTATTACAGTATTGAAAAATACCTCTTTAAGTTAAGAATATATTATTTTCTAAGCAAGGTTTCTTTATAAACTTAAGTGAGTCTCTTCTATATGACACTTTGCCGATTAACTCGAGTGAAGGCAAGGCATTTTTTGCTGCAACATTTTCTCCATCAACCGCTGGGAGTACAAAGAATGTAATAAATATCGTAGAGTTGTTCGGAGACAAGAAGATTGTTGCGTTGCAAAATCTTGTTAGACGATAAGATTTTTTTTTATAGTTTTTTTTTTTAAAACGCAATGAAAATCATAAAAGTATTCATAAATAATAATATTATAGATACATAATTTATTTTTTACATTTTCTTATACTCGATCGAAAGAAATATAAAATAACGAGTATAGATTACGTTTTTCTAAAATGTACGTTATTTTGATTGAGCGGTATTTACTTATTATTAACAAAGTAAATTATACACGAATCGCGAATTAAAGATTCATCCAGCCGATATGAAAGAGCATAATTATTTTATGGATTATACAATAAAGCGTAATTACATAATAAACCTCAACATCCCAACCATTTAAAAAATCAACAAATAAGCTATTAAAGCTTATAAGAAATAACTTAACTAATACGTAAATTACGTTTAAACAGCGAATTACGTTCAAAATGTTAACCTAAATCAATGCAAACAATGGAAATGATCCCGCAACACGCAAATCACAGGAGCGTGTAAGACGTGATCCCAAATCCGGCGGCTGTAATTTACCCTATCTCAGTGGTGTTCTTGCTCAATGAAAACGTTTCTGTACGAGGTCCTCGAGACGTGTGTGCGCGTGTACGTGAGCTCGCGTACGTGCACGCATACGCGCACCGAAACCGCAAGCGACCGGGCTTTCCGGGCTCGTAAGCACGTGCACAAGTGAACATGCATGTGTGCGTTCCCTTTACAGTTAACGGAGGCTGGTCGTCCTGGTCGGCATGGTCCGAGTGTCATACGCGCTGCGCCAAAGCCGGACAAAAGAGGACGCGGACCTGCACGAATCCGGCGCCCATGAATGGCGGGCAACCGTGTCTTGGGCCGGCGCAACAGAAAAACGACTGCAATACCAACTGTCAACCGGGTGAGTTGCTACCGTCTCTTTATTTCTCTCCCCAGACCCTCCTCCTTATATCCCCGTACGTCTTCGTCTCTCTTTCTCGAGCGCTTCCTCTCGTTACACTCGATGCGCTTTCCCGCGATCCAGCATCGTTTTTCCGAAGGTGCTCGAGATTGTGGTTCAGAGACGAAGAATGAACGTGGGTCAGAGGGATGGAGGAAGGGAAGACTAGCTTCGTGAATAATGAGAAAAGTGGCAGCACGAGGTCTTGAAAGCTCGACAAAGTGCCGGCGAGTGGCTTTAGTTGCGCATCATTTATGAGATCGTCGATACTTCGAGGTTGTCTTCTTATTTCCTTTAGCTAGTTAGTTACGCTGTACACTGTACTTACATATATGATACTGTAACTACACTGTGTTGCCAAGTTTTTGTTTTTGTTTTTGTTCGCTCTCACTCTCTCTCTCTTTTGTAACAATACAGTGTACTTTGTAATTACATTCTTCGGTATTCAATATTTTATTACGTTAGCTTCGAAAGACCACTTTCTTCCCGGGATATTAAAATACCGATAAAAATTATTTAAATTATAATTATACACTAACGCGTTGTTTAAATGATGTATGCGTAATGCTTGGTGGGGCGAAAAATAGTTAAATCCTTTCCGTATGCAATTTGTTGTTACGTTTAAGGTCTCGAACGTTAAATAAATACTACTTTGAAAGTTTATGTACGTTTTTCCTGTAATGACGAGGATTGATCGGAGCACAATTTTTTCGCGCTACCACGCACATATCTTATGTATAATGTAATCAAGTATCATTATAGGAAATAACGAGTAATACATGTACGTCTAATCGTCGTTTATAAATATCGATATACGTGTGCGTATTGATAATTCGTAATGCATGACATATTTTAAAACGTATAACAGCTTCGATTCGAATAATGATGGTACCTAAGACGTATATGCAAGTGTATTCATCAGATGATGCTTACATAATACTCGCACCATATAACCAACAGTAAATAAGTCCTCAATGCCTTTTTATCACACACGCTTTCACAATAACAGAGGAGATGGAAATGTTCACTAACACAATCGGTGAGTGCTCTTTGTTCACTGTAACCAACGTAGTATCATAGAAAACTAAAAAGAGATTCTTTCATTTCACCTATATAATTTTCAGTTTTCCTGCATCTCGTTCCGCGTCTTTCTTTCCCACAAACTCCCATTCGTTTTCCTTTATTGCACCTACGCGAGCTAACGTTCAACCGCATGATAACGAGCTTTCCCGCTCTTCCCTCGCCCACATTTTTCCTTGAATAATAAATAATACGCATGACCGGATGAAAAAATGCATGACAAATCTCGCGGCCAGAGCGTAATACGAGCACCCGCTCATCCGTGTTGGTTGCAGCAGTAGACGGAGGCTGGTCCAGATGGTCTGCGTGGTCGGTTTGCGGGAATGACTGCACCCACAGCAGGCGAAGGACTTGCGACGAGCCAACACCGAGCCAAGGTGGCCGTCCTTGCCAGGGGAAGGACGTCGCCGTCGCTAATTGCACCGGCGGCATGTGCAATGGTCAGCATACTTTCATTATCGCTGCGTTTTAACCTACGCGCGACGGGACGCGAGCTTCGAATCAACAGACGCGGGAGATAAGCTTAAACTTCTCTTCTGACTTTTATCGCTGACGCGATTGTATTTTCTCGTTCGGCTTCCATTAGCCTTCGTTTACGTAATATTTTAACCGGATAGTTTGCTTGCTTTTCGAATTTTCTCGCGTTGCGCGCAAACTTTGCTAAGGAGATAAGTTCCAATGTGCTTTTAGATTATTGACCAGATTTAATGTTTCGTTAAAGTTTGCTTGATAATTTACCACTTTTTACGAGTTTTTCAGTTTTTAATCGGGCAAGGTTGCATTTATATTAATGGAATCTTGGTCGGTTCGTTACTTTAGAGTCTATAGATATTTTGAATAAAGACCGAAATGTACCCGGAGGATGTTTGCTTTCATTTTAAAAATTCATTTTAATAAATTTTGTCATTTATATGACTGAACATGCGAGCGATAAAATTTTAATATTTCTTTATATTTCGTTGCTTGCGAATTAATTGCCTTATTTCAATCTACGTATAAGCGAGTACTCGTTATCGTTTGAGCGCACCAATCTTACGTATATTGTACGCTTAAAAAATTCGCGCCTTCAACCGAGATTTTGAAAACTTAGGAAACCATATTACAATGTGGCTTAAATACGCGTTAAATCAGTCTTTGTTGATTTTCTTATACATATTTAAAGTTTCTACGCGTACGCTTTCACAATAAATTGATATTTTATAAACGGATATCTCTTTGAAAAGGCTACATAAATATAAAACCGTTTTATTCGTCGAACCTCTTATGCACAACACGTACAGTCAGTTACACAGAAAAGACCTATTTTATATTCCGAAATTCCTCCTTCATTATGCCAATTTGCAAGCTCTACAAATCTGATATACATATGCTTATTTGTAATATAAGCTCACGAAAAAATTTATGAATTTTTCAGTAGACAGCTCGAAGATCGGAGGAACGCACTTAGCAGAAGAGGGTAAGTATACGTTTGGAATCAAACTACAATTTTTACCGTTACCGAATCACGGATCCATGCATTAACCGCCTCTTTTTCTCCCCTCGTCCTTTCCGCCAACGCGTATCTATACAACTTCTCGGTTATAAGAAAGTTAATCAGTCGTCCGTTGTTACGATTGTTGTTCTGCAAGTGTGCCTGCAGTAACGCGCAAACCGCGTATTTTACGACTTCCGCTCGTAGCTTTTATTGGCTTCATTACCACGAAGGATCCGTCATTTGTCTCTCGCCTGGCGCGTTCATCGAACACTTGTGGCCCTTGTCTGTTACAGCGAGCCGGCAAATGGACGTTGCACTTTACGTTGGTTTGACGGTCGCCTGCGTCGTGATTGGAGGCCTCGGCTTCTTCCTGGCGAGACTCGTTCAGCGCAAGGGTCGCGATCATTCGCTCTATTCCATGGCCCGGAGCGGTAAGTTATGCGCCAAGAGCGCGACCACGACATTGAATTTACGAAGCACGTTTATTTGAGCGACCGGACGTCGATCGATGATGTATGAAGTGTAAGGACAAAGAATGACAAGACCGGGAAGACGTGGAATTATGGGAGGGAGGAAGTGTGGTTATTCGATTGAAAACAGAGGGGACGTTTCCTAAATTGGAGATCATAAGTTTGTTCACATACAACTTTCATTGCTGATGGGCGTTAATAAAAATTACCGAAAGTGGGAAGACCTCGTAGTAAACCATAACTACGTTTTATGGAGTAGTACAAATCAGTGTCTTCGGTTTTTCCATAAAATTTGTACCGAATATAAGTTGGCGAATAGCCTATTAGAATTATTTCCACTTATTCATATATTTCACAATGACTTTTCTTCTAAGGGTCTTTATTCCATATATCTTACCAATTTATTATCTCTATTATTCTGCAAATATTTTTTCATCGTAAAATTTATTTCTTTGTCAATATTTTTAGATGTAATTAGTGTGTACGAAGTATAATCAATACCGTGATTGATCGATTGAAACAATTTATTCAATAATAATCATGAATTCGTATAAATAAACTTCAAGGGAAATACTATTTTATTAAATATTCAAAAATTTCATTCATGAATAAAAATTTATTCTCTTATGAATAAAAACGATATTATGTTTAAATAAAATTAATTTAATCCAATTAGGCGATTTAATAAGTACAGATATATGTTAGTTTTTTATAATATGTTAATTTAATTTTACATAAATCTAATCTGAATAACTGAATACCGAGTTGCAGTAAAGGAAAGTCCATGTTTATTTTTATAAATGAAACACGTTTGATTATAATTAATTATAAATATCAAAAAATTAAAATAATTAATAAGTATTCATTATTTATAGTATATAAATATTTGCCTATTTTTCATAGTTAAATCTTTTTATAGTTTTGATGTACGATAGAAATATACGTTCAAATAAACATAAAGTCTACTGAAAGACATGAAACTCGAACAAAGACAACAAAATCCAAAAGTAACATTAAGTGAATGAAGGAAACGACGCAGTGCGAAAGATCGTCTTTGATTTGATTGCGTGTGGGGAGATTGGCCTGATACACATATAGTAGCTGAAAGTTTCGTAAATTGGAAGTCATAACCCGCGAAAGAGATAAAGCTATTTGCTGCAAAGCTATTTGCTGATTCATATTACAAAATAGGCTAAGTAAACGATAGAAATACGTCGGAAAATTTATTTTATATTTAGATTTATATTTTTATATGTATATAAAATTAAACTATTGAAGTATCGTGTAAAAGGTAATATTTATAAAAAATTGTTATTATTTTCTCAATAATGAGGATAAAATATATTTTATAAAACCTTTGCATAAACGTATTCCCTTTATACATATTTCTATGATTTTATAGAAATATCGGTTACCATTATTCTTATTAGATGTAATACTCTTACCTATTTTGTACATAAATTTCTATTTAAAATTAAATATTCCGAAAATCATGTGCGTTATAATACGATATCGATTATATAATGTACAATGCATCCACATTTTATATTAATTATATCTTAATTACTACTCATTAAAATACCGAAGTAGATGGCCATAATAATCAAACTCAATTATTTTGATTTTTATTAAAGCGAAATTATTTTCAATTTTAATATAATATAATGATGAAATATGTCAATTAAACAATAACGACGAACTTTAATAATCAAAAAATCGATTCGAAGAGAGTTATAAAAAATTTATAAAACATAGCCATTCACTTATACTTCAACAAGACGCGACGCAATCTTGGGTAAAATTGCTTTCCACTGAATTAGAAAGCAAACGTGCTTTGTAAATTTTTAATATGTCGCTTAGTCTCTTTATAACGGAGTCCTTTAAAGCATTTCTAAACGTGCAAGGGGCTTAAGCACGACCGAGCAGAGATAAAGCATCCGGGAATTGTTCTCGCTTTGCAGAATTCCAGCCAGAATTCTACCCGGATCAAGAGAAGAAGCTCAGCCTTCAACCGGACGTGACGGCGACGATAGTTCCAGCCTGCTACGAGTATCCCTTCGACCCCAAGCTCTCGATGTCTCGCTCTCTCTCGGAGCACCACTACGATGTACCCCATTTATCTCTCCACTCTGGACCGCAGTCATCCTCGGTTGTACCGTCGACGATGTCCCCAACCCCGAGCACCTCGACCCAGGAGTCCTGCAGCAGCGACAAGCAGATGCTCTCGGGCAGCGAGAACAGCCTCTCGAGTTCCTACCCGTCGACCGAATCGACGTACAACGTCGCCACGGGCAACGTCAGGCTCCCGATGCTCGAGGCCGGAAACTTGGCCCGGGCCCACGTCAACAACCGAGGCGCCCTCCTCGTCTTGCCGGACTCCGGGATCTCGATGTCGGTACCGGAGGGCGCGGTTCCTAAGCCATCGCGCAGCGATTTGCATCTGGCCGTACTCAACGAGGATCGATTCAGACCCCAGCTGCCAGGTTCGTACCGGATCCGCTTTACATTACCTCGCACTTAGCGATTGATGGGATTTTGCGATTCTCGGTTTTCGCACTCAGCTCTCTCGTATCAATTTCCAATGAACCTGTCAGTCGGAGATGCTATTTCCCTCGCGCTTCTTACGTCTCGTTGGTTTCGGGAGGATAGGCGACGCTGTGATAAGTAACGTAGTGAGGATTTCCCGGAGTTTAATAAGGTGATTATGGTGTCGGTGGGATCGCTAATTATTTAAGTCTTTCATGATGCGGAATTCAGCGCGTTAATACCAAAGTACGTTTTCCTCGTTATCCGTAATAGTAATATAATAATAATAATAATAATAAACGGTTTATGCAACGGTTCTTTATTGTACTTCGTGAATTTTGATACGTATTATGCTCTCGTATTAATGAATTATAAAATGCGAAGTTTTAAAATTGCTCAAAATATTGTAGAGTTTATAAAAATAAGATAATGAAGTACCAGCTTTTATACCGTAACGCAAGTAAATGTTAAAGCAATTACTTTGACTCGGTGATTAATTTGTATTTACATAAAAATATTAAACAATTTTAAAGTAATAATTACTTGGTTTCTACAAATGCTACAAGCAGTCGGTTCACCTTACTTATGAGGTTTTAATATTATTTCAGTCCGTAGATATATACGAAGTGCGAGACAAGAAATAAATCAAATTTCACTGATGAAAATTTATGCGTACATAATGTAATAATGTATCAGACCTCCCAGAAACTGATTCAATTTCTGAAAAAATATTTCTTCTATCCGTCGCAAATTATACGAAACATAAATTGATTAGTTTCCACGCGGCTTAATAGAAAGCAAACTACAGCATTCATCACACGCGTTGAAAAGCAAACATCGCTAAAAAAAATCTTCTTCCTCTTCTTCTAATCGCGCGACGCAACTCGAACGCGACGGAATTCATATTAAGAAATTAATATTCAACGGCCCCTTTGTCAAGAGAGATGCTGCGCGCATAAATTTCGATTTCTATCTCGTACGCTTATGTTGATCGCATGTGTAGAACGATCGTAAAAAACAATTTCATTAAAATATTGGGCGAGATAATTTATTTTCGAGAGCTCAGATAACCAAGCGACGTTTAAAACTGCTTAATCACTCGGCACCTTCTTCATCTCTCTCTCTCTTTCTCTCTATCAGTCTTGTTTCTTATCTTTTACATTTACTTTCTTAGAAAATAGAAAAATAGCTAAACCACTAAATTTTTCTAGGTTGTTGAGTTTCTTGCTATAATTTAATGTTATGGATTTATCTTTTAAATTTCTATTTACTATATAATATTTTAGTTGACTTGATTTTATGAATTATATAAGAATTATTTTACATAATATTAAGTAATAGTTAAGAAGCTTTAGATTTTATATATAAAAATTATAATAATTTTGTATTACAAATCTAACATCGCATTAACTTGTAAGATTCTTATTATTCAAAGCATTATATTTTTTATACTATAATTATTGTCTCTATTATCATGGTATTTATTTTTCTTATTTTTATATACGATTTATTATTACATATTTAGTTTAATATTATACATAAAAATATGCGTAGTTATTTATTGAATAGATAAAATTTAAAATCATAAGATCTAGTTTTTTTTATATTATAAATTTTGTTCTTTCACCAATAATTAAATTTTTAATTAACATAAATTTTTCTAATAAACTATAAAATAATTCATATCGATAATATTATTAATTTCTGATATTAATTTATCAAAGTTTAATAATAAAAAAATTGCATACGGAATCGATAATTTAATGAAATATGATCTTTTTGAATTCTTTTATCAAGAAAAAAAATACGCTTAATCAAAACGTTCGTAAATTTTTACACAAACTCTTTTGTAAACTTAAGAAAATACACGAAAAAAAAAGTCAAAAAAACCGCATTTACCGCACAATCTCAACTTTCTTATAATATCTTCTTACCACAGCAAAGAAACTTGTTTTTAATACGCTGCCGTTCGTACCAAAGTTTTATTCCTACATTTCTCAATTATCGCAATTAAAAAAAGAAGCTCGTGTCACTACAGGGGCATGCTATTAAAGAAATTATCTCTAATATCAAAACTGGAATTCGACCCGTCGTTACAAGATTACGATTTCCGCATATTGTAGAGTACAAGTATAGCCGTGAGCGTTTAAACTCTCCGAGTACCAACACGACGTAATGCCTTTCTTTCTCCCACCCGAAACAACGCACTCCACGTTTTCCTTTACCACCTCAGATGGAACAACGCAGCTCTCGGCCGTCGTCACGTGTGGCCCGTCGACGGCCGCCTTCGCCAAGCCCATCATCGTTCAGTTCGAGCACTGCGCGATGCTCCAGCCGCCGGCCTGTTGGGAGCTCCAGATCTGGTGCTGCGACAATCTCGAAACCGACGACCCAGCCAAAGACAAGCCACCCCTCTGGACGAAACTCCTCACCCTTGGCAACGAGACCATCAACACGCCTCTGTTCACGCAACTCGATCATGCGGAGGTATTTCTCGTTACCGAGCAGTTGAGGACATACGTCCTCGCGGGTCGTAGTTGCGAGAGCGCCTCCGCGACTAAACGACTTCGCCTGGCCGTGTACGCCAGTCAGGGTACAAGAGGTGCATGTTGCTGCTGTCTGCGCGTTTATGCCCTGGAAGATACGAAGGCGGCGGGTAAGGCCTTGGCGGAACGCGAGGCACAGTTGCGTGGTTGCCTCTTGGACAAACCACGCAGTCTGCCCTTCGAGGATAGAGGTGGAGCGCTGCTGATCAGCCTCGAAGAGGTTGGTAACGAGTGGCAGAGCAAGTCCGCGACGGAGCGCCAGGAGTTGGGCTTCGGTGAGTTATGGAACGGTCGCGAGGGCTTGAAGCACGTGAGCTTCGAACTCGACGCTGGAGGTTCCGGTGGTGGAGCCGGTGGCACGCATACCTACAAACTGCAGATATGCCAGAGCTCTTCTCCGGAGGCGCGTCAGGTCTTCCGGATCATTTACGATGGGACGAAGCAGCTGATATCTTCGGGCAGCGTGACCCGACCACTTAGAGAGGTTACTGTCGTTAGCAGCGTCACGGCGCACGGCAATGCGAGTTCCGGTGCCGACTCCAAGACGTTGCGACCCTTCCGGTTTACGCGGTCCCTCAGGAAACAGCTGTGCCAATGCCTGGACCCCCCTAACTCGCTTGGCAATGATTGGAGGATGCTGGCGCAGATGCTGCGTGTTGATAGGTAAGTACTCGGAAACTGTCCGACTTCGCCTTATTTCCGCACGACCTTTGAACTCGTTGTTTCGATCTTTGAATCTTATCCACTCGAGAAAACGACGCTTTAAGATATATCGTCAAATGGTAATTTTTCACATGTCGATAGATACCGAAGTCTGAGAATTTTCCATTTCGAGTCGGTACCTTGAGTGCAAATTGAAAAAGTGCTTTGCCGTAATCTTAAAATATTCAATATTGCAGAGAAACGCGATGGATTTTTTAACATACATAATACGATTTCTCTTCTTTGATGCTGCTTTAGCTTTTTTATGTACGAAGCGTTTTATTCTAACGAACATATCGCTTATCCATTTATTTATACGATGTTGTATAACGGAACTAAGTAAGCAATTAAAAATAATAATTATAAAATCATACATGATTTGTTATTAAGCGGAATACCTTTTAATATACTCTCATAGACTAAATTAACTTTAATTTTAAGTAAAGTGCATAAAGCGATTTAATAAACGGAAATTTTATGAAAATTTTCGAATTTTATGCGTTTCGGTTAGGTCTTATGCAAATAGCTAGGTACTTACATTTTTATAATCTTGGGTACTGTATTTATTTTAGTAATATAATAAATATAGCTTTCAAATTACAAACAAAAAGAAAAAAATTCAAGTTAATCACTAGTTAAATATGCAAGGAAATTTTCTCGGACAAATATATTAAAATTTCACGATTAGTAAAATACTATCGTTATCGTTGTGAGCTAATAGTTCATTCGTACGTAATTTATAGTCTTATTTGATTAAACCCGTTTCGATATTGAAAAAATCTGGAGCACGCAAGTTAATCAAGCAGTATTCGGATTAGATATTTAATTTTATTTCATAGAAATCCTATCTGTAGAATTAGAGTTTCATTCAGTTTTGTGGTATGCATTTCTTTCTTTTACAAAAGCAAAGCATGTGTTTATATATTTTTTCAATCGACGTATCATTATTGTTTCGATAAGTTATTTTTATCACATCGAGATACTCGAACAATAGTGCGATTTTTAAGAACTGCATAAATACATTATTTTTGTTGTAAAGATAAAATTACGATCATTTGTTTTATAATTTAAATTTGGATTTCGAAAATTCTATTATTACGTACTAAATGCCTTATCTAATTGTACTGAGTATATTTATAACTAACAAGACTAGTTTATGATATTTTCAAGCATTAATTTCGTGTATTATTTCGCTTTATAGTAAGCATAGTACACAATGAGTCATGTATATATTATTTGAACCGACAGTTAAATATATGATAAATTATTTGAATTCTCTCAAGGCTTCGAATTTCACTGTAATCGATATAAAGAAAAAAAAATTGCGAAAGATACGTTTCAACAAAACATCCATGGTTCATTTTTTGTATCGAAAATTGTCGGAAGTAAATAACAACAGCTTAACCCAATTTATCTACTATTTCACATTTCATCACATAACGCCGCGAGCAACTACGAAATTGTTAGACCCAACGTCGCCCGATACTTGCCGCATAAACGAAAATTTGCGCAAAACCAAAAGCGAATTCGAGCACAATTGAAAAACTAAGCAGATAATCCATTCTTTTGATCCTCGATAGAGACGCGTACGCGGGTTTCCATTTGGTGGGAGTAAGGGTTCCCTTAAAAAGCCCTCCAGTTCCGGGAAGATAAACTATTAAAAGCATCCCGCCTCGTAATACGCGTGCGTATATATAGCCCCTCTGTTTATCGCAACCGGTGAATCTCCCGGGTTCTTTCAACAGCCGCGGCCTCTTTTATTATCTACGCATTGCCCTGTGCTAGAGAGCGAAAAAAATAAAACGAGATATAGAGAAAAAAGACAAGCGAATCTTCGTGTGCCCGCAGATACATCAATTACTTCGCTACGAAGGCGAGTCCGACGGAGCACATTTTGGACCTGTGGGAGGCGAGGCACCGCGAACCCACGGCAGTTACCGATCTTCTGAACCACCTGAGGGTCATGGGAAGAACCGACGCCGCGACCATCCTCGAGGCTCAGCTCGGACCCTGGCTCTGAACTCCTTCGGGAGACGGCTGGACAAGTGCGCGCAATGTAAGACTCGCGCGTCGGCGAGGCTTCGATAACCCGACGATAACGACGATCTGAATTTTCACGCGTGTGCACCGTGAACTCTACACGCGTTATTACCCGCGTACACTAGTGCTTTCTGTGCCATGTAAGTTGGGAATGAAGCTAAGTGAAGCGTTCGAAGAGGAAGCGCAACGGAGGCCGAGGAAGGAACGGGCGAGAATCTTCCTACTGCATCTGCAGATGTGTACTCGCCTCGGCGCTAATCTACGTATGTAAATTCTTTCATACTGTTCCCGAGATAAAATCTGCGATGTGTCGCACGGAAGAGGAAGGAAGACAGGAGGAGGAGGGTCGAGGAAGCGGAGCTACGACGGCAGCACGAGGTATGATTCATCGGAATAACGAAATATGGCCTTACGTTGCACGTCTTTAAAAAGCGCATCGAATATAATGAACCGAGGAAAGGTAGAGGGAGGAGAGTAAGGAGCCTGTAAATATATAGCGAGACTGTTAACTGTGTTGACTTGTACGTGTCGATCGCCGCGCGCAAGGCGATTAAAAAATAAATTAATGAAAAGAGAAAAGGAGAGAAGAGGCACAGGCGAACGAGCCGGACGTTACATGTGGCCAGGCTCGTTTATTAGCTTGGAGTGGACGCTTCTCTTTTATTTTGGTTCGCGCCGTTATTCTGGTAAGACATTATTTATTTTATGAAAATTATGTAGTTACACATGTCACATCCGTGATTAATGTACGAAGGTTTATTAACTATTGGCAGTGGAGCCGATGTTTCGGTGCATTCGAATTATCATTGAATTTATGTGCCGAGACCGATATATAGAACTTTTCTAGAATAATTTTCCCAATGATATTTTTTATCGTTATTGAAACCTGAATGCTAAAGTTGCATTAATAAATATTAGTTAAAGAATTATTAATACTTTTATATATAAAATTTCACCGTGAAATTAAAATTCGGCTTGCTAAAAGGGTTTCGTTAGATGTAAAAAACGTTCATTAGCTGTTACGAATATCCATCAAAACTTAATGGGTATCAATAACTGTTAATTAACGAACAAAGCTTTTTTCCAGTATTCTCGTTTCATTTTTATATTTTTCCTACACCCACTTTTTAGACATTCAATTATTTATAAGCAATAACCCTTCGAAAGTCTAAAGAATCGCCAAAATTATCCTCGAAAATTCGTTTATCGGAGGAGAAGTAACATTATGCGTTAGGTGTTACTTATTAAATATTTACTGGATTAAAATCACTATTAATTTTTAATAATTTGGATTTTAAAGCCGTTCGTGTATAACGTAAACGTGAAATTTAAAAATAATTTTATTTATCGAATTCCGTACCTCATAGCTACATAGGATTACGCAAGTAATGAAAAATGCATCGTTAACAGATATAAAATCTATCTATTTCAATGTAGTCAATAACGTTCAGGTTCGAAACAAAGTACTACTACTACTACTGCCAATTTTTAAATGATTCCTTGTCAATGAAAAGAAAGATAGAAAATAGCATCGAGAGCACAGACCATGTCGAACGTGATAAAGTACCGACGAAATGTACACGATATAGTTTTATTGACGCGTTTCGTACAATCGACTCGAGTGATGATATTTCATTTTTCCTCCCCCTTCCCTACGGGAAAGGGGGAAAACCGATCGAATGTTTATATGTATAACGGCGTTGTATCAGTGTACCGATCACACCGTGCGATGTACTTTGACCGACGGCCGTGACGAAGCGCGAAGGAAGCGTATATAACCGTTTTACGGGAAAATTCCGACGCCAATCGTTGTTACGTTGATGTTCCGTACGATTTCTTATTATACTTCTTTTCCGTTCTCGGGTGAAAGATAAAACGAACCTCTTTTATGCTGTCGTTCGAATTTTCGTGGCATTTTTTTATTTCACGTGTGCGAAAAAAAATAGGTAAAAATGTGCATATTTTTTTATTCTTGTTATTTTTATCTTTTGTTTATGCACATATAGATGGATACTTCTTCGTAAATGAAGAAAACGAACTGATGCTCATAAATAATTACAATACAACGATCGTCAAAGCATTTTTAGATTAATGTGTACACGTGATGATAAAAGATAATATCGACACTAATAAGAGTTTATATATATATGCAATTGTATATGTATGTATAGACAAGAAGAGGCGTATTATGCATTTAAATATGGATTTATGTATTATACATGTAAAAGGATTTACAAGGTGCGCCTAAAAAATCAGATGCAGACATAAAATGTACCGTGTTAAAGCTCGCGAGGAAACCACAGGGATATCTTTCGAGATGCAAATCGTGAACCACCCACTAAATCCGATTGTTTCACTACCACATCGCACTGCTCGATCAAACTGCCCCATCGAACTTTTTTTCCCGCGTCGCGTATGTTAATATATCGCGAGGCGCAAACTACTTAAGCATTTCGTAGACGAAATTTCTTTAACGTAAACTTAGAATTTATACATAAAGTTTTACATAAAAAAGAGAGAGAGAAAGAGAGTGAAGTTATTGAATCTGCATCAGTGCCTAGTTGATTGATTGATACGATATGTTTATGAGAATACGATATTTTTTACTATTTAGATGAAAAAATGTTTCGTTTGATGTAATGATACGAGTGCGAGAAGGAAAAAGATATTCGAGTGGTTTCGCACTGTATGCGCCCTACGAAGTTATTGAATGTGAAGTTCGTGGAAAGAAAAATGGCGGCTCTATGTAAGTGGTATAATTAAATTAAAATGAAATAAAATGAAAAAAAAATATACATATATATATATATGAATCATAGCAATTTCGATTTCTATAAATATTTCTAGGAGAAGTTTCTGTAAACGTAACGTTTTCCCTTAAAAATATAAAAAGACGTGTAACTTAAGAAGAAAAAAAAAATGACAAATATCTTACATAGAGTACACATTTTTTGTTGTTAAGAACAGCATAAGTTTTGTAGGATTACTATTAAACCGGCGCGCATCTTATTGCGGATCGCTGATCATTGTAACGCAAACTATTGTATGAACAGTCAAAGTGATCGGTGCCAAGAAAAAAAACCTTATACGAATTCGTTGTTAAGCTTATGTAAATGTACAGCGATATCTAAGACTAACTCAAAAGTTTAAGTCTTTGTCAGTCGTTCATTGATCCGTTTGTGCCAATTCCCTAAAAACGATAGTATGTTACGTCGTGGTTTTTGCTCGGAATTCCTTGGAGTGAAAATATCTTTTAAAAATTGAAATTACCGTCACTTGCAATTCGCACGGCTTAAGTTGAATTTTCTTTTTAGAGAAGCGAAAGTAATTCACGATCGTTAGATACATAAATTATAAATAGTCACGAATATTAAAATGATATTTTAAAGTCTATAAATATTTAGTTGAAAAGTTGGAGAGAGTCGAGCATCTTTTCAGATATTTATAAAGGCGTTTCAACGCTAAAAGGGATTTCAAGATTTTTATATACTCTTTCATATACTTCTTTGCCAAGTGTCAAATTATTACTGTTTTTTTATCTTTAGCGAGTATCACGGATCAAGTAAATATTCACTTTAATACAATTAAATTTATTTCAAAATTAGAACGGTGTAAGTAATTTCTCTCTCACTAATACGTAAATTTCCTTCAAGGGATTCTGAAAATTTGTCGATTCTTTTTGTATGTACGATACTTACGAGCGTTTATATGACATTTTGCGTTATATGTATATTTTTATTATATCAATGATTCGCGCTAAATCCGCTTGAGTGTACATATCGGTAATAATTCTCATTCGCGCTAAATATTTAATAATGGAATTACCACTTAAAAACAGAGTGGATCTCTATCAAAAGTCTATCTTCATTCACGATCGCAATTTCACACTAGATGAAAGAGTAATGAAAGGTAGAAGTTAAAAATCAGAAGCTATGATCCACTCGAATCAGTGTTCCATTCATATCATTCTCGCAATATTATGTCACTCATTTAGTAGGACTGCAATTCCACACGAAAGATTTAGCGTATCATGAGTACAACTTTTTCCTCGCTCACTTTTCGAACGTACGCGAAATTGATCCGCCGCGGGCTTTTGAAGCGGCAATGTGTCCAACGCACCGCCTATTATAAAATTTGAAACACATGCGAAGAAAACGGGCAAACGCGCACGTGGAATACGCATACAACGTATTGCGCGAGGAACGAGAGGCCAACGAACGATCCGGAGACCGTTTGAGAATAAACCGATCACCTTTTTACCTTCTTTATTTTTATTATTTAACATCATCGTTTATTTAAAAGAAGGAAACTGGAAATTTGTATATTTGTTATCTTAGACGAATAAAATATTCTTGTATACCTGAAATTTATTGTGTTCCGTTCATTTCATCTCCTGTCCACACCTTTGTTAATTAAACTTCTTTTTCAATTTCAGCGCTTTACCTACTCTCCCTTTGCATATAATTTACTAAATTATAGTATTGGATTTTCATTTATCTAAATAACTTGGTGTGGAAAATGGATCCTGTTCAACGGCATCTGGGCAGTACTCAATCGACTATCATTATTTAATAAAGAAAATTACCTTATCTCTGGAATATTCAGCAAGGTTTTGAAATATTTTTTTTAATAATAAATGTGTTTTTATTTATCCCTAGTTATTTTAAAATAAAATTCTTAAATCTACTGCGTTTGATTCTAACTGTATAAATTATACTTTAGTTCAAAATCATTTGCATACATCGTATAATTTAGTTTCTTTTTGATGTTGTAAAGCGATATGTATCAGCGTGACATGAAAAGGACAAACGATATAATGATTCTTTTTCAATAGAACCTCCTGAATAAAAAGTTTTTTTCGAGACTACTTTTTAATATTCTTTTAAAAATGAAATTGAATATTTATACGTTATTATAAAATAATACATTTCTCAGTTATTTTTTTCACGAATCGTATTTTTTAATATTTATATAATAAATAAAGTACGAGCAAAAAGTAACAGGTGCGACTTAATAATATAATCGTTTGAGTTCATAAAATTCAAAAAAATAATTTTTTTAACAAACAATTTCAACTTTGTAGTTTCTATAAATGATTGATAAAGCCATATATGAAAAAAATGAAAATTATCGGATAATAAAATTGCATTGAATACTATTTACGAACTAGAATTCGCAAAATCTGCTCGAATTTAATATTACATTACGCGAAAAGCCTAACCTACGACCCCTTCTTATTCACCGATAAAAGAAGCTGACTCTCTTCGTTTTTGCTTGGATCAAGTTTCTTTCAACGAATAAGTAGGAACTCGCGAAATTTGCATATTTGTTATCTCGGACGAATAAAATATTCTCACGTATATACCTGATTTCTCGGGAGTACGTACGTTCCTTCGTCTGTGAATTTTTCCTCTTCAAAAAAAAAGAAAAAGAAAAAAAGGAGACGAAACGGAAGAAAACAGTGCGGAAAAACAGGAGACGGAAGGAGAAAGTAACACACGGTAACTCCTGGGGAACTGAACAGCGTTCACTCTCGTGAGCACTTGGCGATTGCGCGTGTGTGTCTGATTGTGTGTACATTTACATAGGTGTGTGGGTGATCGCGTTCGTTTGAACTCGCATACAATGTGGGCGATGGCATAAGCGAATTGATTCACGCACATACACACACAGACTTCGCACTTTGGTGGAAAAGCGGCTTAGAAGTCACACATTCGCTACCCTTATATACTACATATATACCTCTACCCCATGCTTAGTCTCATACACAATTCCCTCATCCCCATCCCATATATTCTCTCCACGATTTTTCTCTCGCTCTCGTTCTCGGCGTTTTTCTCCCTTTAAGTTGCAGCCGCTACCTCGAAGCCCGATGTATAGTTGTATTCACACATACGTATGTATATACACGACTCGATTGCTCCTCCTATTTTTTGGCTGGGTGCTCATTCACGTGCACAACTCATAACAGCCTCACCCTTTCTCTGTTTTCACGCTGAGACCAGCTACTTGACACTTTCGTATCCACTGTCAAAGCTGCTTCTTTTCTTATTTTTTTTTTCTTTTCATTCTTTTTTTTAACAACTCATACGTTTTTCTTTCTTCGTAGTTAGTAAGATCGAAAATGTCTATGGAGTTAGATATATAAAGAATTAGGTTACCCGCCAAACAAAATATAAATAGTTACTTTATAAAAAAAAATAGATATTTATTTATCTAGCTTCGAGTTTTTCGAGGTAATACTTTTAAATATTCTCGCTGTAAAATTTTTCATTTACTTTAACATTTTGAATGGTTAATAAACAATTTTTTAGCAAGTTTAAAATATACAGTTAAAATAATTTAATATTTTAAATACATATTTTTAGAATATTTTGTAAACATTTTTAGTTTCATTTAGAAGACAAAAAATCTTTAGATTATTTTTTAAATTTACGTTTTTTAGATACATAAAGAAGATTAGATCTGTTATTTATAAAGAGAAACTGATAAATTAAATCATGTTAACTTATGATATACGTTAAGTAGTTTTTATAATATCTTTACATTTAAGTTGGTTGTAAACATTGTTCACAATATGAAAATTTTGAGATTTTCAATTAAATTTAAGAATTTATCAAAAGTATAACAAGGACCTTAGATGGAAATGAAAGAACCGAGATAACGAGTTAAACCCCAAATTTTAATTCATTCAATTTTTCTCTTCCGTTACGTAAAGAAATAATTATTTTCTTTAAATTCTGTTTGAATATATTTAATTAAATTATAAAATAAAATACAATGATTATGTATTATTTAGAACAAAGTAAAGTTTTAATTTAATATAAATTTGATAAATTTGTACAAATTGAAATATGTCATGTTCGAGCGATATTAGATTAATCTGTAATGATTCATGAAATATTTAATTTCTACATTAATCTTAATAATAGGTTGTGGTGAGGTGCTGGTACTGATATGACTGTTGAAACTAACGTCAAAAATGAAATATATATATATATATGATAGTCTTATTAACTAATATTCTAATAACTGAATCTTATTTGTAATTATAGCATGCCAATATTTCTATCCTATTAGTAAGTATGAGTATAATTTAATTCAATTACCATCGTTTACATTATAAGATATGTGATCTTTTAAATATAAAGAAATTTCTGTTAATATCTGAAGTTTTAATTGATTCATAATATATATTATAAATACGATATTTTATTTATACACATTATGATTAAATTAAAATATAAAAACAAAATATTCGACTCATAAATCTGACACTGATAATATATTAAACATGCAAAACTATAAACATGTGTTTACAAATCATTTATTTTCTAAAAGAAAAATTATGACCATCCTATTTCACTGTAATGTAAAATAATTTTGTTCTCTTTAAGTTTAAACTCAGTTTTTATATTAGCTCATTATTGTTTAAGCCTATGAAACAAAATATTATTTTATTTAATATAGTATTTAAATTTTTTCCCGTGAAGTATAAAGTGGATATTTATAGTAATTATGACATATATATACGTAATATGTTTTATAAATATATGGGTTTTATCTGATAAAAGTTTGGTTTTTATTTATTCTATTGATTTTATCTTTTCATTATACTGTATTTGAAACTTGAGCTTAATAAGAAATTGATTGCAGATATTGTTAGGCATTTATTTTTATCAAAGCACGTCAGAAAATACAAGAAAAAAATTCAAACTAACAAGATATGATTATAAAAAATGCAAATAAATAGAAAAAATAAAACTTTATGCAAGTTTTAATTTACTGATAACTTTATTTGACGTTTCATTTCAGTCGTTTTGTATGTATAAAGAAGACATGGGCTACTGTTCGTAGCATATATTTTAAAAATAAAAAGTAAAGATTTCGATTTGATCAGTGATATTATTTTTCAAGATTTATGATAAAAATGATAAAATTATAAAAAATAAAATTTATAGGGCATATTGTTCAATCAATACTTTCAATCATATTTTTATCAGTTTTATTAATAATTTTATTTTTATAAGAATTAATCAAATCAATTGCTCAATGTGAATTTGTGTCAAACATCCATGATAGAATTATTACTATTCTTTACTTATCATACATTTAGAATACAGTTAGATCAGATTTTGACATCAAGGAAAATTTTACTAGACTTCAAGTCAAATAAAATTAGACTATCACCTATTTTGTAAAAAGTAATAAAAAGTTTTTAATCCAGTAAGTTAAAATTATACGTTTCCTGATATTCTATAATAGATGTGGAAACTTTTAGTTCTAATAAAAGAAACTAGTTTTGTACCCTCGTCCATATATCTGATGCTGACATAAAGTATCATAATTTTTTGTAATCCTAATAATATTCGATAGAATTTTATATTGACAATTTTAATGTTATTAAAATTTTTTAGAAAATGTAATCTAAATTTTTTAATCAAAATTTACAAAACAAATATTCAAAATTTCCTTACAATATTTATTTTTTAAAGCTAAATTTTTTTCATAATAATTTTTTTGAGCTGATATTTATGAATTTGGGTTAGTTTACTTTGAAATTCAGAGTACTTGAATTAAAAAATTTCAAAAAAAATTCATGAAAATACTGAAGATACAAAATAATAAACATGAAAAATCTAAAAAGAATTAAGTTAATTATATTTGAGATATTCAATTTGAATATTAATTGTTCGTATACTAATCTTGTTTCGAAATGGAGTTAGGACGAGAGAAGAAATGTAGTTGTTTTTAGCTTATGAGTAGATTCTTACAGATCATAGTCATTGTAAAAGTTTTTGAAATAATGCAATATCCGTAAAATTGAAGGAGATATAGCACCTTAAAAGTTTTTTGACGTTATTTCCTTACTGTGACATCCTTTGAAAAGCGGTAACAGAATGATGTCACAAGGGAACTTTAGCAAGTCATATAACTTTTACAAATTTTGCTTATTTTGGGAGATAAGAAGAATACTTTGAATCGGCTTATATTCTGTACCAAATATATGAATATCAATAGAAAAACAAAATTTTAAATTCTTTCTTTTAAGTATCTTTCAAAAAATCTTATCCACTCGAATTCCATTCTGTCAAATGGTCTCGGTATATTGAAATTTATTATAATTATATAAAAAACAAATTATTTTTAGAACTTAAGATATGTTATATAATGATTTACAAATGTTATTATTTTTACTAATTGAAAATACCAAAACATCAAAATTTTTTTTAAATACCCATAATTTAAAATAATTTATACGTGAATAAATTACATACATATGTGATTTTTAGATAAGATATGTAATTAGGAAGTTTAAAAAGAGCCGATAATCTTTAAGAATTCCTTGATGTTACAAAAAAATTTTTCAAGCAGATTAATTAAATTTTTTTTTAAATGGCGCACCTTCAATGAAATTAATTTCTTCTCATTTCCAAACAGATAAATTTCTGTGAATTTTATGAAGGTATACATTTTAAATAGCACAGAAATTTTTAATCAAGAATATTTTTGTGATTGTTTTGCGTGGTATCAAAAAGCTATTGAAAATTTTCGGTTATACTCAAGCCTAAGGCATATAAGAATCGGTAGTGTCAAATATAACGCCTACATGTTCAGTTGTAGCTTCATTATGCAAGACGCAAAAAAATACTTCTATAGAATTATAATCTCAGATAGAATCTACATTTAAAACTGGTCCTGCTTTTCCTTTTTAAATGCATTAGTCTCAAATAACATTAACATTCAACCACGTATTAAAATTCAAATTAGCATAGTCTTCTCGAACTCGTGATCACAAAAGAGAGTAAAAAGACAAGAATGCAATGAAAGTTTCGCAATCGGATTCTTTATTTTCTCCCTTGCAATAAGAGATGAGGTAGTGTCTTTCCACCACTGTCGCAACTCCTCCTATTTGTCGGCCTCACACTCATTTCCATTCACACGCACGAAATTTTGCGGACCCTTTTTCCCTTTCACGTTTCGGCTTTTCGTACGCACACACGCGCAACAAAAAAGCGCCCGCTTCCTTCGTTTAACAACACGAGCAGACTCAAGGAGACGTAAACGGGGAGTAGAACGAGGAGGATGCGGAGGACGAGGAGGTGGTGATGGCGGTGGCGGAAGGGGATGAGGATAATACAGTCCTTGAGGAGAGCGATTGCGCAAAGGATAGTCGGTAGGGGGCTAACAATAGGCCGCGTGGAAACGCCGCAATTTCCAAATGTCGATATCATAGCCATGTTTTTTTCTCTCCCCTAGCATCGAGGCCCGCATATTCTTCTTTCCTGCGCCGAGGTTTTTTCGACTTTTTCGCCGACCAGCGTAATTCCACGCAGCGCTGCAGCCGAAGCTCGTTCGAGCGCGTGTCAAGCGATTAACGATATACCTGCACATTGTGTAATAAACGTGGAATGAGTTCGGAATGAGTTTAAAGGCATAACGTGGAATGAAAGTTTGAATCGCCTCTCAGCGCTGACGCACACCGCGGGGTGCACACGATTATTACGCTGTTCCTGCCCCCCCCCCAACCTCCCCTTCTCACCCTCTTACACTTTTTAGCTCTTTTTCTCTCTTTACCAGGAAATTCGTTTCCGAATGGGGCTCTCGCTTTTTTTTCGACACAGGCGGCAGCGCGTTTATTGGGATTCTTTGAGTGACTTGACGTGGACGACGGTTAATTGTTCCCTCGAGGAGGGTTGAGCGCCTGTGCACACGATTGTTCTCTGATTGCACTAATTCTCATTTCTTATATATGCTACCTACACTTGATAGTTATTCAATTGGATGTTTGGTTGAAAAAATTTTTAATTCGAAAGCATTCGTAGCTTAAGGATGACTTTTTTGTTTTTCCGTTAATTGAATGAATTTTTAGTAACAAAGGGATGAGCTTTAATTTGAGTAATTTTCCAACGTTTAAAAACTGGTTAAAAATGAGACTTTGAAACCTGAAATTGAATTTAGGAATTTTATTAAAATTAAATCCGTTTTTGAAAATATTTTGTCATTTGTGCGAAAAATATTTGTCGTTCGTAAAATTGTCCGTTTCATTTTAAGAAAATTAGGATATTTTTTCCTCCGTGTTATCTTATTTCATTATATAATATTTTAATAACATAACTTACGAAATGAAAGGAGAAAGTAAGATATTGAAATATATTAATGTTACGTTGATCGGTTTTACTTTAAGATTGGTTCTCGTTATATTTTATTTCTCGAACTCACCAAATTTTCAGTTATTTAATTAAAGCCCAATCATAAGTAACTCGTTTCAACATTTTAATTTGAAAATTATTTCATCATAAGCGTGACTAAGTATTAATTAACATATGTTAAATTACTATCAAGCCAAGCGTGTAACATGATCATTTTAAGGAAAAGGATTTTATGCTCGAAAAACATTTTTACTATCGGTCAAACACTAATGAATATGCGTAAAACATAAAGACAGCCTTTTTATTATTTCGTACTGTACTTTTGATTTCCAGACTTGCATCGAAATTTATTAGACAGCTAAAGCATTTCAAAAATTTTATATTAATAAACCAGGATATAAAGAAAAAAATGAAATGTATAAAATAAATTCATAGTAGCATAAAAGCAATTTATGATCGATTCCGCTAGTAATTTTTAAGAATCGTAAAAAAATCCATCATAAAAAAGAAGTGGGCCTTTGTTGCGCATACACAAGAAGAAACGACGAGTGCAATTATTATTTTCCACGTTCGAAAATAAGTTCCATATAATCGCCTTATTACGGCGCCTACCGTCGTCACTTCAGGAATGTCGAATGCGTCCCGATGAAGCATACAGAGACGCCATTCACGTCGTCACTGCAGTAGGCATTATGGCTTCGTAAGAGCCCTCCAGAATAAACAGATCACTTATTTCGCAAAGGTTCATGTATTCGAGCTCCGACATGTGCGCGAGAATCGCAAAAGGCGCACAAAGTAAGAGAAACGAAGCGAGCAAAATATTCCGATGTAAGGAGGATGTCGTTATTTCCTTTTCCGGTGATCTATGGATGCTGGCCCAGATTTTTTCCGTCCGTCTTCTTCTCTCTCGTATTAACGGTTACAAGAACAAACCACGTAGACCGCAGTAACATCGAGGTGGAAGGGAATATCGTGCGGCGATGGACCGACTATTGGGAATAAAAAATTAGGAGCGGCTGGTCGAGACACATCGCGTCCTCGTGTTCCCCCCCACACAAAAATGGAGATAGCGAAATTAATGTTCCGTCGAAGACAGCGCAAGGAGAAATAGTCTACGTCTCGAGCGAGGGAGTGTAGAGGGGAAAAAAGAAGGAGAGGAAAGAAGTGCCTTTGTGCCGCTCGCTTACTCTGATGTAGCTGGCTTCTATTGTTCCCGCTGTCCTTGACACATCAGTTCCTGCCGCGAGTATACGTCGATCACAACTTCCGATTTTCTCCCTTCTTCACCCTCCTTACTCTTTTCCATCCCTCTTGTCGCACTCTCGCATTCGTCTTATCGTTTCTGCACCCTCATGCGTACCTACGCACATAAATGCACACTCGGGTGTTTTCTCTCCCCTTCGATGCTAACTCGAAGATGGTACGAGAAAGAGAGAAAATAAGTGGATAACGCGGAGAATGTGCGGGCGAGGGAAAGAAAGTGTGTAGGAGATTTTGAAGATTTAGAGGGTAACGTGTAAAGAAGCGAACGAAAGAATAAAGGGAGTATAAGGGGAAGATGAAAATTAAAAGACGAAAATCATAAAATTACAATAGATATCGTCGTTGTAATAGTACTGATAAATTAAGAAAATTTGTTTATTATGCTTAACAAGCAAGATAAAATTTGTGGATGATTCAGTTGTACATGAACGAATACCACTTTATGCCTGAAGATAAAAAGTTAAGCGTTATAAAGATAATCCATGAATTTTTATCATTTATTTTATTTTATATCATTCCTTTGCAAAGGTTAAGAATTTGATAGTTAGTAAGGTATCTAAAACGATGATAAAAATAGTAGAAAAAATGTTTATGGGTAATGTTAGAAGTAGACGTTAGTATTATTAATAAAATATGTTAATACACTTAATTTTGAACGAAACTAGACTTTAATGCGATAAAGCAGGGAATCAAATTCTTACTTCTGTAAAATGAATTTTCTAACACAGGAGAATATACTTAGTTGTTACTTTATTGCCGTAAAAATTTAGTATAAAGATTCAGAATAAAAGAACACTGTAAGAGGAGAAGAGAAATTAAAAAATGAAGTATACTAGAAAGAAAGACGTGGACAGAAAGAGAAAAAAGAAAGCATGCATAATAGAGAAAAAGAGAAAGGACGCAAGAAAGAGAAAAAGGGTGAGACCAAACGAAGGGAGACGGAATATCGCATAGTGCAATACCGCAATAACTCAACATTTTTCATTTTGACAAATTGACTTTTACAAAAAAAGTAACTATAAACGACTATGCTTTCCAAGAACTTATTAAAAATGTTGTGCAACATTTTGAAATATTATCCGCGCAATCTTCTCCTTACTTTTAAATGTTTTTGGGCTGATATTAAAATTGTAAAGAGTTAGCTCTGAATGAATGAACAAATATTAATCTGAGAACTTTATTTAATGACTTACCGAAAAAGATTGTTTTATTAATTCCACCTTGCATTCAATATCAATAAAATTTAAGCCTTATTTTAATGAGTTATGTTTTTCGTGTGAAAATTTGGTTTTTATTTATAAGATTTTACATGAATATATATTTTTTAATTTCATTGAATTTGAATGAATAAAATCAATTACCTTATTTTAACTTTTCTTTCATAATGTTAATTTCATTTGAAAGCTCTCAAAATATATCTCACGAAAAGTACGTAAAGAAGAAAAAATTTATTACATTGGGAAGGTATTTAAGTGGAATTCAACAGTTGAAGACCTTTTAAATCGCTTGGTCATCCAAGGGTTTAGCTGCTGTATCTGCGAGCTGCATTCATTGTACTCGGTAAAAGGAACAAAAGAAAAAAGTTATGCAATAATCAATGTACAATTTATTAAAGAGGCTGTTACACAACCAACTAAAAAATATAAAATAAATTTAATTAGCTGATATAGAAATAATTTTCTTGAAACATGTTAATAATAAGAAATACAGTTATAAATATATAATTTAATTGTTAATAAAAATTTTAAGTTTTTTTAAAATTTATTTTACTTATTTTTCAAATCTTAGTGAAGTGAATGGATCGTCGTATTTAGTTTCAAAAATTCATCGAATTACATTTAAAAATTTTTGATATTATTAAATTATAGTTAAAAGCATAATTATTTCTAAAGAAAACCATACATATAAATATTATGTAATTGTACAATAGAATATTTAATGCAATAAATTTTTTGCATAAAAATTAAAATATTTGCTTTCTTAGGAATTTACTTAATTAGGAAGAGTATCTTTCAAGTTAATATACGAAGGTATATTATTTAATGCAATTTATTAACGAGAAAAAAAAATTATTTTTATTCTTTAGCATATCATTAAAAGCATAAAATAGTATAAATGTTTGTATAATTTGGAAACATCTGTATTTATTACTTAGAATTATTTGATAGATGCATTATTATGTCTTTGATATATTAATTTTATAAATATTGACGTGTGTCAATCTTATGTTTCATTCATATCATATTATACATTTTAATAAAGACTACAGAATTAAAAATAAGAATATATCAGTTTAATAAGTAATAATGTACAAACAAGTTTATCATAAACAAGATTAAAGTAAATGTAAAAACTGTGGAAGAACTCGGTAAACTTCAATAAAGTTTAATAATTGAATTATTTATATCTTCAAATAGTAAAAAAAGAATATTTAATATATACTTGATATTAAATTATAATTAATTAATTAAATACAATGTATAAATCAAAGAAATACTAAAAACAGTAGTCTGATATCGAGAGTTATTGGTACAACTAGACGACATAAAAATTAATACAAACAAAAAATACAAACAAAGAAAAAGAGCAAAAGTATAACATTATATCGGAAAAAAAGTAACGACGAAAACAGAAGAAGGCGCAAAAAAGAAAATATGAGAATGATGGAGAAAGAGAAAGAGAACAATAAATATTAAGAAAGCGATTATGAACGAGAGGTAGAGCATCGGAAAAAAAGAAAGAGAAAAAGAGAGAGAGAGAGAGAGAGAGAGAGAGAGAAGGTCCCACTACCACCTATGTTCGATACACGCGCGGTGGTAGCAACAGCAGCAGCAACGTCAGTAGCGACTTCGATGTTCGGCGACGGCGTAAGCACCGGGGAATGCGTCCAAGTGTTTTTCGAGTGCTTCAGCATGTTGCGCTGGTCGAAAGGCTAAGTGCCATAAAAATAGCTCGAGCGCTTACTTCCCCTTCGACTCGACGGTGCGCCTACCGTCGCCGGCGTCGCATGCCCATACGACGAGGACCGACGGGCATTCGATGCCCGTCCACCCGCCGACGTACTCCAAGTCTCTCTCTCTCGCTCTGTCTCGCTCTTAGGATTGTACGTGCGTACGCAACAGCCGGCCTCTTTTTTGCCTACTTTTTAAACGTGCCCTCGCCCGCGCGTCGGGGAAGCTTCGGCGACGCACGCCTAAGTGCTTGACGTTCTTCGGTGCGTCGTGGAGAAGAAGAGGAGGAAGAAGACGAAGAAGAAGCCCCCGGTGATCAGATAAAAAAGCTGAGGTGCGCGCCGGACGCGTCGGGAGGAAGAGAGGTAGAAGGGAGGAGGTCGCTTTGGGAGATATTTTTCGAAGATAATAAATGGAAAAGGACGGAGCGCGAAAACGGAGACAAAAAATAAACGGCTTTCCGCAGATCGTTTGTCTTCGTTTCTTGTATGCGAATCGCGCGCTTTTGCACTTCCTTTTTCCTTGATTTCTTTTTCAGTGTAGGAGCATAGGCTTTTGTGACTCGACTAAATATTTATAAACATTATTGCCATCGCTGTTAAGGATCGGATAAATGCGTACTTTGATTTACGCGCCAGAGACTTGTGTTTTTGAACGGTCGTATGCAGCGTTCGCGTATTTTTCGCTTTTACTAAATTTAACGACTCAAAAATCAATGAAACAACGTATCGCTATAACGATAATTTATTTTTAAGTATTGAATCTCGTTTCTTCTTAACACTTTAATATTTGACGTAGCAATGATTTGACCCTTGCAAAAATTTTATCTAATCGTCACACTCGGTTTCAATAATGCTCACTTTACATGTCAATACAGCAATGAGCGATCGATTTTTTGTCAACGTTGTAAAAATGACCGGGCCAAGTGTAAACTTAAAGATGATCGTGACAAGTCCTACTTCTATTACAAATATACTCAGAATTATCGTATTGCCCGACGTCCATAATATCGAGTAATACTTCTTGGATAAAGCTGAGTGAGAATCTGCTGCTGTCAAGAAAATATGAACCTATCGATATCCTCTTGTGTGGGCGTTCTATTTACAAACGGATTTTTTACTTGTTAGGGTCGTACGGTAGACGCTACATCGATTCAAACGAAATCATCAAAATTATCGGCGGTGCAGGTGTTTCTTGGTTACGTTGATGACCCGTGTTGCAGATGTGTATCGTAAAATGATCAGCTGAATTCTCGAAATTACTGTAAACATTAATCGTCTTCCAAGTGCAACAATTATCAAGAAACATTTTGTTTTTTATTTTAGGATACGGCAATGCAATCGTGCAAAACAACTAAACGTACCAATAGAACTAATAATACGTTTCGAATGAACAATGAACCAATTATCTTTTATTTGTTTATCTACAACGTATATTTAATATATTGTAAAAAATTAATATTTATTATTCACAATAATTTTCATTCGAAAAATGTTTTAATTTAATATTCGTGTTTAATATTGACTTATCGTTCGACTACCTACTGTTTACATTGACTTATAACTGTGATATCTGATTGATAGGTTTATATTGAAATTCATCCCCATGAAGCAAAATTAATCTTAATTAACTTGTAAAAAGTTGCTCTAAAAAAATGTTCATTTTTGCAGAATTCACAGCTATGATGGACGAAAGTGACATTTTTTAAAAAGCGTCGTCTCGGCTTGTAGAATTTTAGGATTTTTTTTATATGAAATATGGCTTTACTGGTGGTATTTGTGGTTAAAGGAACTCACCCATTTTTCGGCACTCTAATATGAAAAAAGTTCTTCTCGTTTCATATTAAAAATGAAAAAGTTTACGACTAAATTTCAAATAAATATATCTTTACAGTGTTAACAGAATTAAAAATCTTGATGAAGTATCATTGTACTACTCGAACAATAGTCGCTTTCGAGTGATACGTGAAAATTACTACTATTTATTTCAGTAGAATTCTGGACAGCTTTATTTTATTTTATTGAGGCAATATAGTGCATTATTTAATGATACAATTTATATAATTATAAATCAAGTTCTCATTCAAAAGAATAAACGTTTAACATTTAAAAATTTAAAACGTATGAACATTTATTAAATATAAATATAATCTATATCGATGATATTTAATTATTATTCTAATTTTAATTAACATTTTTAAATGTGAATTATATAAATTTGGAAGAATTAATTTGAAAATTTATAATAGTAATAAATATTTTATTATACACAGTAAAAATTAATCATAAAAAATATATAAGGATATATCAAAGTTATTTAAACATAGTTTAATATCTGGATGAATTATATGATAGTAACCCAACAATGACGAATTATAATAAAAAAGAACAAAAAAATCCGAAATCACGTATTCGTCGGATCAGTTGTACACAATAGTAATATTTAACACTTGGAACGAGTATTTTCATCTTACGATGTCCCCTTTATTTACAAAACCGAGATAATTTCTTCCCTTATTGATACCCCCGTGTAAATGGAAAATCCGCCACTTAGCCAACGTGTATGCATACATAAAAGCATACGGCGTAAGAAAATCCTTGCAAGCAAAGCAAAGCTTCATTCAAAATGAATACCAGACCGATACATTGACTATCTGTTAACGCAGTGCCAACTCTACCCCTTCGCAAAGATACAAAAGTCGATGTGTCCCTCCGCGGCTAAGCTTACACCCCGGCAATCCGACCACGAAGGGAATGGCAAGCATCACCGATGCACCACGAGTAACGAATACACTCACCTTAGTGTAAATAAAGCCTTTGCTTTCCATCGAACGTGTATAAGTAAGCAAGGAGCATCGAAAATGGATGCGGTCGTGAAATCAGTTTGGCTCGGCGCGAGCAAGGGTCCTTTGTCATTGTTTAACGCTTGATTGACAGCAAGAGAGAGAGAGAGAGACTAAGAGAGATAACGCGCGTTCCTTTTCGCCCCCCGAGGGGTGACGTACATAGAGTAGGACTAGCTTGATGTATATCTCTCTCTCGCTTCCTCCGGTCTCTTTGGCTTGCGTCGTTTTGTTCCTAACTTCCGACTCTTGCAGCTCAAGCGGACTTCGACAAGATGACGCGAGACCGAATGAACGAACGACCCAAGGGCGTAAAGGGAGAAACGGGAAATGAGCAGACGAGGTAGATAGTGGAGCTATCGTTGTCGACATTATTTTGATGAGTAAGAATTCGAACAAATGTCGCCGATTAAGTGGATGACTCGCGATTTAACGTTTATCGAGATAAAAGATAAAGTTGAATTTACAATGGTTTTTCTGAAAATTAAAAATAAAAATTGATTGTTTTTACGTTAAGTAAATTGAATGGTCGATTAATTTTTGTAAAAATATAAGATTACCAAGAGTAACCTCAACGATTAATTGAAAATTTGATAGATTTAAACGGTGGGTGAGAAGCGATATTATACTATAAAATAGCAAAACCACTAGATAAATTAATGTAAGGAAACGTCAAAAACGATACGGGCGGTGGTAAAGAGAAAAAAAGAGAAGATGAGCTAATATGTGTGAGGGAAAAAGGAATAGGGCTAAATAGAGGTGAGTGACTATGACCGCGGTACTGACGCGTGACGGCGGTACTCTAGCGAAATTCTCTTCCCCAGTGGACCACGACATCACGGTCAGCTAAATAGAATTACCGAGCCATTAGTAATCAATATCCCCAAGCGAATGACTCCGTATAAGTATATATATGTACTTTCGATAGGTGCTTTATATCTCTTTAGTCGTTGCAATATTTTATGACCGTATAGTACGAACTATCAAACGCGAATAAAATAAAAATAATTTTGTCAAAAAGAAGACAAAACAGACACGAAGAGTAAGTAGATATTTATCAGGATGTAGTTATTTTATAATAATAATGATTTAAAATGACGTACAATTTTTATAACACTGTAGTTACATTTATTAAAAATGTATGCATTGCTACAAAAATTCAAAATACAAATATTGGTCTTTGTGGCATTGTACGTAAAATATACTTATTTTCAGAGTATAATATAAGGCTTACAATAGCGCGTACTTAACGTTTTTAAACTCGTCATTTCACGGTACAACTGCAAGTGTCGTTAACTCGGATGTTTCCATTTGTAAGTTAGGTTGGATAGGTTTGCGACGACGACGAATTTTCGAAAACTATATCAAACATTTGCTCGCACATTTTCATCAATTTACAATTGAATACCACCTATATTAGCTATTACAGAAATAAAATCCACGAAATGGATGTTTGATATTGATTTTACACGCCATTGTCTGTTCGGTAAAAACTATATATTTATCAAACTGACAGGCTCAAAGGTATTAATTTAAAATTGAATGATAATAAATGTTAACAACTTACACGGCTACTTTTGATCGTTCACAATGTATAATTGCGCTATTAAATAGAACAATATAAAGTAATTAATAAGAGCGAATAAAGCCATTCGTTATTATTGAAGTTAACTCAGACACTTGTTAGTAATAATTGATAAGCGAACTATTTTCTATTTTGAATGCTATTAAAAATTTTACAACTTATAATTTGTTAGATAAATGTAGAGAAACTACCCTTCGAGTAATCATTATTTTATTCTGATAATTCACGGATAAATCGATTTTACAGTTGAATAGTTAAATAATTATATGCTATTGTATTTTTATTTCAAATGTAAGAAAGAAAATAATTTGTTTCTTACCAATGACGATCGTATTCAGTTGACTGTAAAAATTTTAGGTTAACTGTCTGATTGTACATTTTTACATGGAGGTTCAATATAAAAAGTAGTTACTAAAAATTTATTTTAAATAGTTTTAAGTTGTAAAATATAGATTTTATTCTTGACATATTCCTATTTTTTTTCATTACGAGTAAAATAATAAAACATTTTTATGTAAAATATTAAATAACGCTTTATATTCTTTTAATTTAATAAATATAATTTTAATCTTAGGTTACTGAACTTAAAAATTCTAACTTTTTAAAATTTCTTTCTTCTTTTTGGCCTTAATATAAAGAATGCGGTATAAATTTTTCGAATAAGAAAGTTAATTACCACGAACTTGTCTTTGTTGTTTTCAAATTTATGCTACTCACTATCATTATTCTAATCCTTTAAGCCGTGGCCTGACAAACACTTTTTAACAACGCCGAGCACTCGCCGACTTTTTCATCAATCACACGGCTCGAAAAAACTCATCATAAATTTGCAGGGGCAATAAAAGATTTCTCCGTCATCGTTTCCTGTATCTGAAAGCAGTACTTCAAAGTACGCAACGACATCGCGCTGAAAGGTCACGTCTCTATCGTTCTCTCTTTCTCTCTCTCTTCCTCCCCGACCCCCCGTAAACGGCTCGCACACGACGAAAAAGCGGCCGCGTGTCATCCCAGGGCGCCACATCCGCACCCGGACTTCTGCAAAACCATGACGCACGACGATTTCCCGCTCGCAATAGCCCAGAGCTCCGGGAGTAATCGAAGCATGTGATTTTGTTGCACGCGAGAAGGTTGCGATAATTTCATGCGTTGAGCGCGAAATCCCGACGAACGATCATCGGTGGTGACCCCCCGCAAACCATCGCGACCGATCGAACCCGATCGAACCCGGACGCTTCCCGCTCGAGTGCGTGTCCGAAGAACCGAAATTGCTCGAAGCTCCGTTTCCGTAATTAAAGGAGTTTGTCATCCGAAGAGGCAAAGTGGGAAGGGGTCGATCGGCTGCTGCTGATTGGTATCGGTCGAGTGCCGGGAGGCCTATTGGGCGCGTTAGTCTCGTGGCCCAATTAATTCTGATGTCTCATCCTATTCTCTCTCTCTCTCTCTTGCACGTTTTATCCGTTGTTCTCCGAAGGCATTAAGCCGTGTTTCGTGCTTTCTGATGGCCTCTGTAGACGCACTATTATGAAAGCTATGACAACGGTCTGTACTAGATCGAGTCCACTGGAAATGGATTTTGTGCCACTGTGTCAAATTTGGCTAAATTGTAGTTCTCGTGGGTATTTGATAATGTTTGGAGTTGTGTTAATTGATGTATAATTCTTTTTATTGTGTTTAACGCGTTGTCGTTAATCGTTATTGATCTTTACTAATCTTTACGCAATTTCTGTTACTTTTCATAAGTCTACATAATTGTTACCACTTACAGTTAATATTTTTGTAATTTCAAATAAGTTTTACATGGATAAATATTAAGTAATATGAAAGTTTACAGAAAATCCAAAATTAGTACAATTTACTATGATTTGATAGAGTTTATCGTAATTTGGATTAATGCCAACGGTGTTGCAATATCGAAAGTTTATTTACCGACGCGAATAATATTATTTTTAAATATGTAAAATACGAAAAATATTAAATGATTAATTTATAATTAATTATATTAATATTAGTTAAGTGGTACAATTAATTCAAAAATGTTGTTTAACTTTTTAAGGTATCTGTAAAAGAATTAATCCAAATTATAATCTGATTTTCTTCTGTGTATAATTTTAATTTTATTCTTATAAATTTACGTGATATAAAAAAAAATATTTTGAGATAAAATATTGATTTAAAAAATACATCATTGGCTAATAAAATAGTAGAAATGCAGATTTAAAAATATAAATTAAAATATGAAAATATAATCGTTAAATTTGTTTTATAAAATATTTATTATTAAATTATCTACATTATTAGTATTATTAATATTATTAATTATAATTCAAAAAATTATAGATTAAAAAGAAATGCATTTTTATATAATAGCGATTTAAGTTCAAGAAATATATTCATTATTTCATCGTCTTGATATCTTGCCAATATTCTTCGAGTACTAATTATAAATTACATAGATTAACTTGTACAAATATTTTCATTCCTTTTAAAATAAGTATTCTTTCATTTTATAGAAAAATTATTAATCATCATTACAATAAAATTTAAATCAATAAAAATTAATTTTTTTAGCTATATTTGTTAATAGAATAACCTTACAGTAAATATATAAAGCAAGTTCTTAATTTAAATATGATGAAAATTCATTATATAATAAGCTTTCTACATTGAAAAATATATTTATAAAGTGAATGAACTAATTAAGATTGGATAAAATGAAAAACAATTTTTTTTTTTATATTGAATCAACGAAAAGATCTTGTTCACATTTTTTTACACTTTAGTAAGCATTTAATTTAATTATTTTAAATGATGTAATATTGAACTTAATTTTATGTTAAATGTACTTCTTAAATGTTTCCAAATTTTTTAAAAGTGCATTATTTGTACAATATTTTTCGTATTTGCGTGATTTCAGCAAAATTTTTTTGAATTTTTGGCAGAATATTTTTTTCTTTTATAAAGAATTAAGTATTGAAAATTAACGATATTTACCAACAAACTTTTTAAAATTTATTTTGCATACTCAAAATGCTAAATATCTTGTGACAGTGTTGTTAGAGAAACGTTTTTTTGTATATATGTCTCGAAAAGGTTGGTTGAAATAAAAAGCGAAATTCATTGTGCTCCTTGGGTGGGCTTGATTTTTACAGAAAATTATGCATCGTTTAGAAAAATTATCTGCATGTTCGTCTTGATTTTTTTTACAGATATCTTAATACTTTTCATTCAAATTATTTAATTTAATTAGTATTTAAGTCCGATTAGTCATTTAATCCATTTTACACAAATACTTTTATTTTAAATATTTGAAAAAATATTTTTTATTGCAATAATAATGATTGAAAATTTTAATTTTGTTTTTCATTTTTTAGCTTAATATTGCAAAGAAAAAAAAAATTTTGAAAAAGTATAGGTAGTTTATTTCAAATTTTGTTTAATTATTGGCAAGATATTTAGAAAAATGACTACATCTTCTATTAGTTAAAATTTAAATACTGTTTATTTAAATATATTTAAATTGAGTGTGAAGCAATTTTATAACGTGTTAGAATATGTACTAAAAAGTAAATGGATAATGTTTTTATATTTGATTTGCATGTTTCTAAAAGGAAAATAAATTAAATTTTACATATATATTTAAAATAAAATTCTGTTTTTAATATCTAGATAGTGTAATCTTTATAGGTTGGTTAATATTTTTTACAAAATGTAAAAGAATAGTTAACGACTAGAAATACAAGTATGATTAGTGATATAGATTGAATTTGAAAAAAATAAAATAATTAAGTTTTATTTATTATAGACGTGAAATAAAAATTTATCGATTAATTAAAAATTTTTCACTGAATTTTTATATAATTATAATCATTATCATCTTGAATAAGATAATTAATTTGGGTATATGAATTTTAATCACCTCTAAAATAACATAAACTGATTACTTAATTCACGTCGCTTTAAATGATTTTAGATAAGGTAAAGTATATAGCATATAATTTAAGAAATGATTTTATTTTTATATATCAGATAAGCCGTGCAGCCAATCTTATATTCATCGTTAGTATCTGCAGATTTTTAAATATTTTAGTGTATGCTATTTTGTAAAAAGTAAATAAAATGATACAAAATATTAATTTTATCTTTGCATAATTGTTTATATAATAGAATTTTTCATAATATCCTACAAAATTAAGTTTATATTCAATTTTAGGTATTGATAATATCACTGTTCTATTTTAGAACATTATTAAGTTTTAAAAGAATAACATAATAACGTTTTTATTAAAATATATATATTTTACATATAAATTAGAAAATAGATAATTTAAAAATAATTGCATATATATTTTTTATGAATATTTTTTTGTAATTATAATAATTGAATCATAAAAAATATAGTAAATGATATTCTTTATTAGTGTCTTGGCCTTTTTTATTTAAAAAAATATATGCATAAAGTAAGCATATATGTATGTTTTAAACAAGTTAACTTATTGAAAAATTTTCAATTTATATTCATACAATCAGTACTTTTATTTAATATTTATAACTAAAGTTATTATTATTTAAACATAAAAATGATTTCATAACTTTTTTAATTTTATAATGGATAATTTTTATTCAGAATAGTGACATATATGACTATAATGATTTTTAAAGAAATAATGTAAATCTTTATTATTATTTAATTTTTTTTAAATTTTAATAATGAATAATTAACTATACTTAAAACAAAAGTAAATATATACATAAAAATAAATTAGGTATATATTAATTCCGCGATAATCTTATTTCCGTTAACACTTAATTTGTAATAAAATTAAAAATTTTTTTTATTTCCATTATATAAACTGTCAATAATGAGAAATTTTATGATTGATTTTATAAATGGCCCGTATGTACATGTAATCTTTGTTTAAAAAGTTAGTATCTATCAAAGTAACAGACAAGTGTTGAATATTCGTTTTCTGATAAAACATGCGTTTTAAATGATTTATTGTGATTGACTAAATAAATATTCTCTATTTGGAAAGCTAATTTTTTTTTTAATAATTGAAATAATTTAATATCGTAATAATAACTTCAAGTTTTTTTAACTTTACTTGATTATACTAGTAATTTAATTTTTAAAAATTCTATAAATAAATGCTATATTTACAAAATTAAAATAATGTTAGATTTATTTTATAATTGGGTAAAATAGTTAAAAAATTTTGTTTTTAAAAATAAAAATGAAGTTATTCTAAAACAGAAGAATATTAATAGATATGGTATATTTATGAGCTAATCTTTACAATTTTACGTAATTCTATTTCCTACGGGTAATAATAATAGTAATAAAAATAGATACTTTTTTAATGAAAAATGGTTTATACTGTTATCAGATTAAATTATAAATGTAAAATAAAATTATAAAACTGTTTCATTTTTATTTTAATAGAATTAGTTATTATTACAATTGGTTACGTTTAACCTAAATATACTATTACTAATATTATGTTGTATGCAGTTATATACAGAATGGAAAGATAAGCCATCACAAAGAGTTGCAACCAGAATAAGCGAGTACAAGTCGTAGGTGAATATATTCTCGGCTATAATACGCCGCTTGATTTTTGTTACGCGATAAAATTGCACTAAAATTCATGGCAGTATATATAAACTTTTATAATATTTAATCATTATTTTTGTAAAGTATTCATAAAATATAGGTAACGGTATAAGTAATTTTGAATAAAGTATTTAAATTTTCTCATTTTCTTATTTTCCATTCATGTCTATCAGAAATTTTCACATGAAAATCTCAATCATTCATTATAATAACAGTTTTCATCGATTGATGCATGAAAAGTATAGAATTTGTTGTGTCATTTAAGCGTAAACTCAAAATCGATCGATCTTATAGAAGTTGGTTACTTTGCACAATCTGACATGTACTAATACGAAAGTTAGGTGGATTAAACATTACGGTATCGACTCTTACGAAAATAAAACGTAGGTATGATGTATAATTACATATCAATTCATTATATTCCGAATTTTTTTAAAATTTTTTCGTATCCTACTATTGTATGTTTCTTAATATCTTGCTATTGTTCGTTGAATAAATAAAGGGCATATGGTTAACATTTACCGACCGATCATGTGTCACATCTTCATTTAAGGTATGACTTGTTTAAATAGATTCAGCGTAAAGTAGCTTATAGTTTATACTGAATATTACTCGTTTAAAACTACCGATTTATTATAAAACTCTTTAGTCACAAAGCCGTAATCTTCAACTTGAAAATACTTTGAATTCGAGGAATTTTCCATGCTTTTCATTTTATGCAAAGGACTACCGTAACGCGTCGTTAGAAGCGTGAATAAAGTTCATTCCAAGACGAGGCGAAAAGAGAATAGCCTCGAGCTCGCGAGCGCAGTCGACTAAGCTAAAAATATAAGGAGGCTTCTGGTTTTGAATTTGAGATGATTTGTACTATCTATAGTAAAGAGTGGAGTTCGGAAGGAGCGCATGGAATATATCGGTTTTAACTCGATAAGGGTTATTAATTATTACTTCCTCTGTCGCAACGACTGCTTTTCCACCAAAGGAAGCGACTGATTTCTTTTAAGAGTAGCTATAACTTACCAGATGTCATTCTTAACTAGAGTTCCTTTGACTTTTTACATATGCCTCTTATTCCAATCGTACACTATGACAAGCGTCTGGAGAAGTACTTCTGAAATATGGAGAGTAATTCGATATGGATTCAATTTGAAAATTTTCATCCGAGCTATTTTGAAAACTCCGGGATCGAATGGAATGAAATTAAGCTAATTTTTTTATATTAAGTATTTATCATAATCGATTTATTAAATAATATTATTGTGTATTTACAATTATGCGAATTTCTATGTTGTATCAGCAGAAACTTTTAATTGAAATTTTAACCATACATTTGTAGACGTAGTAAATGATTTTGCTTTCTCAGCTAACCAGTTTAGCTGTAATTGACGAAATAGCTTACAACCTCTTGTTCGGTTTAGTAATAAAATTTAACCTATTTCTCATATTTTCAAAGTAAAAGAAATTTAAGCTTTGCAATTATTTAAATACCGTAAAAACATTCTACTTGAGCATATTATGCATCATTGGTTATGCTGGGAAAGTTTTTAGTAAGACAAATCGAAGATTTCGCTTGGTTTGCAAGATACAATGTACTTGCTCTATAAATGAAGCATTATTCATCTAGTAAAACAACTGACACCAGTAGCTTAAGTTCTCATTTGTATTAATCTAGCAATGTACTTTGTCGTGGACAGGAAAAATTTTGTCCGTAGAAAGGAATAATGTCTATTAGTATGAACGCGTGTAACCTAGATACATTTTTATATTTCTCTTTTTTGAACATTAATATATATTTATCTAAAAAATTATTAAAAATTATTTCAGAGTTTCACAGATTTTTAATGAAAAATATTAAATTTATTGTTAAATATTTATATATTTATTTTAAATTTTTAACATTATTATTTGAATTGTATCATTAAAAATTCGCTAAAGAATTAAAGAATCAAAAATACAAATTTTAAAGATTTTTAAAATTCTAAATTCTAATAATAATATAATTCTTATAGAAAATAAGATCAATAAAAACTTTATAAATTTTGAACTTAATAATATATATGCTGAAATTATGTAAAAAAATAAAAATTATTAAAAAAATATGTTTAAAATTAACACAAATTTATTTTTAATTATCTTATGGAATATTTTATTTTATTATTTTATAAAAGATGCACAGATATATTATTATATAAAATTAAAAATGAAAAAAGTATGCAAAATTATAATATTAAAGACGTTAAATATATTTCATCAATTTATTTTCCAGATTTAGTATCATTTTCATCATCGCTAGTATAAGTAATAGACAAAACTTGTTATATTATTTATTTTATGTATTTTTTTATAGATGGAGATTAAATTAAAGCACACAAGATTATTTTTCTAATAATTCCTTAATTGTCAAATATAAATTAGACAAAAAAAAATTTTTTTGTGTAAAGTGACTTTACATATATCTTTGTTATGTCTAGCTAATATTTTTAACAAGAAAAAAGAACAATGGTACAGTACATTCATCATTTAGCGTGATAGATGCAAGGAAAATATAAAATGAGAAAACACGAAGGCAGCAAATTTACACTAGATAATGATTCAAAGGCTTAGAGTCATGTAATCTCAAATCCCCTATGTTGTTCTATCTTCATGTATGTTTTATTATATAAAAAAAACCATTTCTGATCAGAATTGACAAAAAAGTTTTGAATTCGTAGTATAATCACAAAAAGAAATATGATTCCCCGAGCAATTATACGGGGCACGCGATAAAACTACTACAAAAAGGAAGGGGATATAAAAATGACACGTGCAGCGTCGCGTCAGCCAAAACGAATCAAAAGCAACCCTGTGGAGTTGAAATTTTTTCGCGCGCGACGACCCACCGCAGCGAAACCACTATCTCTCCATCTTTCGCCCTCTTTCGTCCTCTGTATAGCCATCTTTTTCTCTTTTTTCTCTCGCACTCACCAATCGCACGAGTCTCGTAAATCGACTTTTCGTCGCCCAACAAAATAGGTAAAAAGGGAGGTCTAGTCGCCCTCATCGCCTACGCATACATACATATGGAACATTCCCCGTAAGCTAAATCCAACGGTAATTTTCAAAGCCCCGTTGATAACTATTAGCGCGATATTAGATCACCTTTATTTTTAGTAATTTTGCCTGGATATTTAGATATAAAGTCCTCGAGCTATTAATTACGATAAGACTGGTTTATCTTGAATAACACGCTAAGGGAAATCACAGGGTACTAAAAAGCACACATGATTAACTAATTTGAGCTTAAAAAATTTTTGATGTTTGCGCTCGCATTTTCGAGACTTGGCGTTACTCTTTGAATAGAATTTCCTCGTTAGTTCACCGCTCCACTAACGGGCTCATTTCGGAGTTTTCATCCCTGTGAATTAGAAGCTGCTGAGTCGATATAACTTGCTCCGCGTTTACACACGCACCGTACACCCATCCGCATCAGTCGAGCTGTCGTTCGACTCTCTCCCAACTGTACACGAGTATTCTATACGTACACGAATATAACGCGTCTGTCGCGAACTAACTCCGCATGCCTCTGCTTACCGTACATACATACATGGGAATCTCTCGTAATTTCCGAGAGACGAACATACACCGGAGCTACGCAAGGTCTGGATTTCTCATCGATTTGCCTACTATAGCCCTTTCTGTCAGTCAGTCAACTTTTGCACCGATGCACGTGCGTGCACATACACTATACGAATTCCCTAGCTTACATTCGTGTGTACACACATTTTTAAACGTACATACATACCTAATATTTTTAACGCACACACATATATATATATATATTTAAATTCGTCTATAGACATGTACACAGTCAAACTTATACGTGTATAGAAATATATATATCTAGCGTAGACAGCGCGTTTCCGCTCTTTGCAGTTTGGTTCGGTTGCTTCGGGGATCGCGAGCTTCAGTCCAATGCCACCCCTCGAGCTTCTCGATGACGCCTATCTCTCCATATATTTCTCTTTCTCTTTCCCGTTTAGTTGCCCTCGTCGGCTCTCCCCTCGCCCCGCCCGCGGTTTCTTTCGCGTCGTTTGTCAATCCCGCCACGCCGTTGCTATCTCCATTACGATTCGTTCGGACACAGTGGACGAATTAGACAGAGGAGAAGGGAAGAGAGATAGCGAAAGAGACTATACGCACATGTAAGCGAGAAAAAGAGAGGAAAAATGGAGGAGGGAGCGAGATGAATGATTTAATGGACAGACGGATAGAGATATTTTGAACGAAAGTTAGAAAGGCATCTGAAAAATGGTTTACGCGTTCGTAAATTTTTTCTGTATTTGGAGCTATATACTCTGATTTGATATTTTTTTTATTTTAACTAAAAGATATTTTGTTGCTCAAGTTTCGATAAAAAAGTTTCGAAGCGTTCGCAAAATATCGTTTGGTAATACGCGCGTTTGTATTTTACGCGATATAGTTGAAAGTTTCCTTATACTGTTTAATCAGACCCATCGGAATGTAGTAATTTCATATTTATGAGTGTTATTAGAAGAATGAAATATTCATTTTACTTATGATTTAGATGAATAAATGAAAAAAGTCGTACGTGAAATAAGTTTATATTTATTTACTTTTTCTATTACAACTGGCTGTTCGAAGCAACAAACTCGTTAAAACTTTTTATCGCAATCACAAAAGTAGTTTTATTAATCAAGTACAAGTTTTTAATAAAGAAAAAAAAAATCAACTGGCACATAAATTCTTTAATCTAGATTTCCCATAAAATATCGTTAATTTGTAAGGCTTGAAAGTGAAGTAAATCGGTTTTGTTATATCATTCGATGGTTAATTTGCATTTAGTACGATTTATGTTCAGATAACGGGAAATCGGCACTGATAACGCAGTGCCTCAATTAAACTGACTTTATTTATTACAATAAGTGCATCCAATTTGACAAAGTGATATACAATGTGTTTTTCTGTTATTTATTTTTAATGAAACTCGAGTCAATAATGTGTATCTTGCTCTTGCAATTTATCAGCTTCTTTCTCCCAAGCGCAAGAAATTAAAACATTACCAATCATTCGCGTCGTCAAAGTCAAGAAAAATTCTTCTCTCGCATAAACAATTACACCGAGAAGTGCGGAAAACTTGACGCGTAAATCTTCTTATTTCCATGCGTCTACCATAAAGTACGGGATTACTCACATTACACGTTTTCTTCATCTAATTACTCTTTATAATGTTAATGGCATCGCTTTGGAAATAGGGAGCAGCGGAAAGTCGTTGAGTGGAGGAAGGAGAAGAAAAAGAAAAAAATGAGCGACGAACATAGCACAAGGCATAGGGGAAAAATCGTTCGGACGTCGGCTCTCGCCTCTCCTCGCTCAACACCTCCCTTTCCTGCCCTAAATGGATATTAATTACCGATCGTTCGCGGAGGCTCGCGTAAATTGCACCACAGGCAGCGATCGGTGCGGCCTATCCCCGTCAGCGCGTGCTCACACGAATCACCAGGACGCCTTCATTAACCGTCGTCGTCGTTGTCTTCGGCGGAGGCGCTCGTCCGCTTCGTCGCGACGACCTCGTTCTTGGACCTAGTAAACAAAGCCACGACGACGGAGCGCAACGACTAGGAGTTGTGTTACATCTCGCGGGCCAGAAGCCACGACGAACCGGTTCTTTTAATTCTCGTTAGTCGAGGCTTCGTCGCGACGCCCCGGGGATGCTGGTAAGCGTGGGTAGGACGCTTATACGGCTGGACGTGCGCTGAGAGAAGTTCATTTTTTACCTCGTTTTTTTTTGTAGGAACGTTTCGTAATGTCGCGGATTCTCCGGGACCCAAATGACATCGAGCGAGAGCTAATAGTTGAGAGCTCGGGCAATCGATTGGAAGTAGGTGCGTGGGCGACGCGTCGCAAATTATGACGATCACGTGCTTGAAAAGTAAAATAGCTTTTTCGGAGTGGTTTTTTTGTTTCGTTCGCAAAAGGGGTGCATCCGTATTATAAAATTTATGCGGATACGAGAATATGTAGAAAAATTTATAAAAAAAATGCCGTTATTGTAATATTAAAAAATCAGTTTTACGGAATTTTTGCGTTAAGATATCGTTCGTTTGGTTTAAATCAATAATTTAGTTTTAACAATATTTCATGTTGAAATATGAAAAAATAATTCAATTTTGTGTTATAATTATGGTATAAATATATTATATCGTGATTCAAATCTATTTTATTTTACTTTGAAGTATAGGTAAACCGTAAATATAATTTGTTCTTAAAAATTTTGTACATTGTAATATTCTTTTAAGCTATAATTAAAAATATATGTATTTTAAAATAACTATACGATTCATTATTAAAAATTAAAAAGAAAAAAATTTTTGATAATTTAAATGAATTATATTGAATAAACATAAAATTATACCGATAAATTCAGTTTTCAATGTGAAATTACAGATATAATTTATATTTAAATTTATGTAGGTAATATTTTTCATAACTTCTCGTGAAGTAAAAGAAAATATCTTTTAATTTATTTATAATTTATAGACAATAACAATTTTATAATCAACGTTCTTATCATAAAAACAATGATACAAAATTTGATTTATTTATAATGTTAATTAACAAGAGATATTTATGAAGAATAAATACATGATAAGTTAATAAATTTGAAGTCATAATTTGATTATTTTATTATTGCTGCCATATTATCAATAAATAAATTATTTTTCTTGAATTAACTTTTTTATCAATTACAAATATGAAACATCCAAATGAATTGTATTTTAGTTATTTTTTAATCCGGATTAATTTGTGGAAATTTAAAGTACTATTAGAAAGAAAATCGAAGTAGCAAGCTGCCACTTAGGATGATCAAAAGACCACTTAACCTTAACATGGCATCAAACACGAATAGCAAATATTTGTAAGGTTTGAAAATTAAAATATTTGATGTACTAAATATTGGAGTATTAAATGAGCTTGTGTATCGAAAACTCAATCCGAACTGTAAATGATTTAATTTTCCTTTTTGAATGACTTATATTTGTTTAATTTTACACGTTTTTCTTTTTTGATTATTTCAATGTTCATTAATAAACTTATGCTTATTATTTTGGATTTATTAAAAAAAAGATTGCCGATAAAATAATAAAAAGTGTAGATATTCTATAAAATATCTAGAATTTATAATATGAATTCGTATGTTAGGATAAAAGGAGTAATATTTTAGTTACATGTAACGGTAAAGATTCTAAAATACTAATTTAAATATGGTACGTACAAAATACTATAATATTTTTAATTTTCATACCATGAAATAAAAATCTCATTAATAAAAAAATACAAATTATGGAAGTTTACTTATGCGTATATTAAATTGCAAAATTTAAAAAAAATTATGAAGGCAGATAAGATAATGCAAAATACAAACATTTTAAGTATCATCCATTGAAAATTTGTTCTACAAAATTATTCTATAGTTAAATATTTAAGTTTGAAAATATGAATATTAAACAGCAAATAAAAGATGTAAATTATAAAAACTAGTTTTCAAGTATGTTTGTTAATTCATTTCAATTTTTAAGTAACATAATTTAAAATATCATTTATCGTCGTATTCTTTTAACAAGACAGACACAAGTTCTGTAAGACATTATAAATAAATAAATCTATATCTAATTTAAATTTAATTATCAATTATAATACAAATAAATATTATATTACAAATTATATTAAAAATAAATTAATGGCGATTAATAATATTTAAAAATTTTTTTTGTAGCATAATTAGACTTTAAAAAAAAATTTTACGCTAATGTTTGCTTATTAATTTAACGATTTGTGCGAATATATGGAACGTATAAATAGAAAATTTAATTTTTAAATTCTTCAAATTCTAAAGCATATTTTTCTGATATGATATCAAGAAGAGAAATTTTTCAGTATTTCAATGATTCTTCCTTAACGACGTAATTTCTATCGTAAAATACAATTTTATTAAAAAAAACATACTCGTAATATTCTTTTACAAGAAATGAAAACGCATAGTAAATGAGATAACTTTTAGTATTTAACCCTTCGGCAAGTAAAACATTATCTTCAGTTTCCACAGCTTATTTATACGTAAATCTTTACAAGAAACCTGAATAGCAAAATTCTTGATACCAGGCTCAAAGATTACACGTTTGACATTTTATTGAAAAGCCCTATCCCTGCATAATACAAAATATCGTTGCGTAAATAGGCTTATATATAGTTGCCCATAAAATGTTAGCAAACTATGTATAATGTACGGTCGTATGGACACACACATGCGTACACAGGTATACAAAGTTGCGCGTCTGCGCGTCTGCAGGTAAATCCACACAGGGCATAAAACGCCTGGCGAAATCCCGAGGCGAAGTTTCCGCTCATTTAAAGAGCGATGGAGACGCCCTTAAAATTTTTTTATTCTCGAATTTCATTAGCCTCTCATCGCTCCCGTTGTATCTAACAGCTTTGTATTGTCCCGCGGGTCCGGAAATTATCGAGTAAGCGCCCGTCTTCCACTATCAATGCGGTGCTTCCCGTGTTTTGTCGGGCGATTATCACGAAAATCGTAAATTTCGCCAGATGCGCGAATATTTCTCTCTTGACTCGCCACCGACTCGCAAACACTCGTATAGTGCCGAGGCGATTTACGAGAGATCGAAGGCCCACAGTCGAGCTCACCAGCGTTATCGCAAGCTTCGAACGTCGCGGGGTTATAAATTCGCGGTATTATTCGAGGCGATGATTTTCGTTCGGTCGATCTGCGTAAAGCGCTGCACTTACTGAAAAGCTATTCGAGCGATTTTTCGGTATCTTGTTACAGCGTCGATGGCGTATAGCTTCTGAACCGTTGAGTTTAAATCTAGGGTCACGTTTCGCTAAGTTTCTCGTTAACGTGGGTAAACTTGCTTGGAACTAACATAGATAAGACATTTTCAATTCTCAACCTTCCGTATTATAAACTTATAAACACAAATTTACAATAATTTTACAAAAGAAATTACATTTGGTTTTTTTTTTTTCGTGATTATGCGTATGTTTTGTTTCTCGTCTTGAACAATCTTCCAAGTTAATCGCAGTCCCACATCCGACATCCGATTTGCGTACACGAAAGAGCTGTTCTCCCCTTTTCCCTCGACTCTCGCGAGATCATCAGAAATCAATTCCGATTCGTGTCGCTATCGAGGGATTTCATTTAGCGAACACACAACTTCTCTTCCATTCCCCTTTTGTTTCGTCCTTTCCATTTTCTCGTCACCCCCGCTCCTCGTGCAAAGACCGCGACGGCGGGTGAAAAAAAAATGCCCCGTCAGCGATCGCGTTTACGAATGCAAGCGAGGAGATTTTGTTTGCATTCCATCCCATTGAATAATATTAAGCGGAACGCGCGCGACTGACTTACATGCGCGGTGAATTTCGTGCGGTAGGTGTGGAGGCTGAAACGGCCGATTCGCGTGCCACGCCGTAATTGAAACGTAATACTTCGGTGCGTGGTTTCACCGTGTTCCTTCGATTACATCGATGAGTCTTCGAAAAGCTGATGAAATAGCGTGGGTGTAGCGGACGCCGCATACACGAAGTTGGTTTGATTCTTTAATAAGCACCGGGCACGAATGTACTCGCCACTTACGGCTTTCGTAAAAAGTGGCTGTCGGGGTGAGGAAGAGCGTAGAAGTGCGAGAATGAAGGGGAAAAGAGAGGGAGAAGTGCAAAGCGCCTCGAGTTCCATGAAATACTTGAGTAAATTGGACGTTCGTTCTTGCGAGCCTCGTCCGCCCGCGCAACTTTGCAAAAAGATCGAAATTGAATTTCTTCTTTCTTTCCTGTGCCCCTTTTTGCTTTTCTTTCTATCTCTGCACATCTCTTTCTCTATCTTTTTACATTCTTTTCCTTCGGCTGGGCGTTCTTTTATTTCGTGTTTTCGATTTGTTACGTGAAACGATGAAACGAGGCCTTTAAAGAGAAGTGAAAATAAGTGAAACGGTACAGTTTAAGTGACGACGTTTATTATGTCATCCAATTGAGTCTTCTACTTCACTTGATGACAATCAGGTATAATGCAATCGACTAGAATGTTAATGCGATTCTCTTATTCCATTTTAACGTTAAACATATTTTATATATAGCGAGAATAAAAAAAGTTTTATTTTAGTTTTTATTTCGTGTGCTTTTATTTTTCATTGATCGCTAAACAAATTTTACTAATTTTATAAATTGGTATTGATTTATCCGAAAGACGAAAAATTCATGATTACGACAACGAAAATATAAAAGCTTCAGTTTTATTTTTGTAATATTATTTTGTTGGAAACGAAAATATAAAACTTCAGTTTTATTTTTGTAATATTATTTTTTTTGATAATAAAATAAGTGAGCAAATAAATATTTAAATAAAATATTTGCTGAAAATTCGTTGAAAATGATTCGAATACTGATAATTCAATTTAAATAACCGAAGTAATATATTTGTATAAAATATCGGAATTATAAAATCAGAAATTGATATCGATTTTTTCTTCTGTAAAATACGAAAGAAAAATATGCAAATTAAAATATCTAATACTGTAGATAAATAAATAGTATCAGTAAAAGAATTAATCGTGTTTTGTATTTATGAATTATATTTCACTTGTGTTTATGAAAAATATATGAATTTACACAGTATTTTTTACAACTATATATTAAACTATCATTTCATTTTGTTTACTGCTAGACATAATTTTACATATGTTTAGTCTTGATAACTAAGAATAAAATCAATATTTTACATCTTTAGGTATTGCTTATAAAATTGAAGATAAATAGATCTATTAATATTACGTTAAACTTAATGTATTGATGCGTGTGTATTTATGTTGTAAACGTTGGAGATATTATATTGACTTTAATTTTCATAAAAATAAATGAAATATAGTATTCGTTATAAAGTTATTCTATCTTTATTAACCGATATTTCTTCGATAGCAAAAAATTGTGTTATTTCTATATGGATAAACTAAATAGAACAGTAAAATTATAAAAAAATAGTAATTTATTCGCGTGAAAATGCTTTAAAACTATCTTTATTTGTAGAGTACACGTTTGCGTATACAAGATCTCAGAGATTTAAGTATTAACGGCCGGAATATATTGGCAAATTTTTGACTCGGATATAAGAGTTAGCTTATTTATTGCATTAGATGAATCGCAGTTATGTTCCTTCACTGCTGTAGCCGATGAGACGCATTGATTTGCCACTACATATATTTATAGTATTCTCAAATTTAATTGCATCGTAAAACGGTCTATTGACTGCATCGTTTAAATGATTTATGCGAGTAGCAACAATCAGCAACTACATTAAAAGTCTAATCTGCACCTTAAAAATAATTTGTCCTTCCAAGAGCGTCGCGGCTTACTTCACACGCAGTCCAACAATGCCAATGACCATAACACATTCACGCGAAATATCTATTCTACGAAAGAGCGAATAAAAGAAAGTATCGTTCACAGCCAATTTACAAACTATAAAAAACACCCCCTGCTCCGCTCTCGGCAAGACGTTCCATCTCGCATTCACGCTTGTTAAACAAACATTCAGAAATTCCAAAAGGAGCGAGCCCTTCCCACGTATTCTCGCGCCCGCGCGACGCGCAAACCACCGCCGGGTAATTACCATCATTTATAATCTCGCACGACTTTCGCGAATCTACTGATAAATGTGCCGGCCGCGCGACAAAGAAACGAAGTCCAAAAAAAACTGAACACCGCTAAATGAACGAGGACGACGACGACGACGACGACGACAACGACGAAGGAGCGGAACAAAGAAGAAAGTGGAGCGACTTGAGAAGAAATCGGCTTGGCGAAGCGCACGTAAGAAACGTCGCGAGATCGCGAAGACAAGAGATACTCATCGCGAAGATAACTCACGTCCACCCATTCGCGCTTGTCGACTCCATTCTCGGTGTATTCGAAATTTAAAAGTAATATCTAAGTAATCCGGAGCTTTAAGGCGCAAAGTCTGGGCCTAATACAACATTATAAAGTTCTTCGACTTGGTTAACCTTGCGTGACGCGAGTCCTCGCTTTGTTTCTCTTCGCCTTGGTTTGTTTCCTAACGGGCGCACGTCCGACGCCCGGGGCAAGGTTTTAGAGCACGAGAGAGAAGGAGAAGCAGAAGGAATAGCGGCAAAACTCAGCCTAATTAGTCACTTAACAACGCCAATAAAATAGCTGTTAAACTTGGGAGGAAGAAGCGTTGCTCCACGTAATGCGTCCACGCGAGATGAGAACAGAGAGGAAGAGCCGCTCGTCATCTCGTCGGACGTGTCGTTTAATTGGCCTTCATTGCGTGCCGTGGAGACGTAAAGAGAATCACCTACTGCACTTCTCTTTGAGAGTAGTACGCCTAAGGAGTCGGTACGAAAGTTTACATGATGCGCTCGGGCTCACACCTTTACCGCAACTGAATTGTTTCGGACGATGTAGACCGTCGCTTAATGAATATGATTATGAAACAAGTTGCATTTGGAAAATAACCTACGTATTCGATATTAATGTTTTAAAGACATCCCGTAGCTTCAATGTTAAGGTTTAATTTTCACGTTTTTATACATTGGTTTAATAGAATTATTATTTTTGTCATTTTTATTTTTAAATACGATTCCGATGTCACGCATTTGTATTTTAATCGCTTTAAATTTATTGAACTGGTAATAAAATTTTGTATTTATAAAATCAACGTGACACGTATGGTCGATTATTTTCGGATTGAAATTCGTTTGAAATATAGTGCACTGAATTTATATAAATAACAGTTAACTAAAATTTTTTTTATATGGAGGCATAATTGTTCCGTAACGAAAACAATAATTTTGCTTGAATTTCTTGCTTGAATTTCTTAACTTTGGTTGATTTTTCTGAAAAATAATTTTCAAAAGAAATCAATAGTTTTATATAAATAATTATAACATAAAGAGATGGTTTTTTTTTATAAAAAGATATTTTGCAAGATTTTTTTTTATTTTTAAAGCTTGTTAAATAAATTTAGTTAAACTTAACTATGTTATGTATCGATAATATTATTATGCATTATTAATTAATTTATATTTAGATGATTTTAAATAATTAACATACCTATATAAATTGAAAAAAATGGGTCGTTAGATATTAGGTCTTTTAATTAAATTTTAACTATATAATTTCATGGCACTGTTCGATTATTAACTGATATTGCATTTGCTTTAATCTATTGAAATTTCTAATCAATATAACATATATATATATTATATATATATACATATGTATGAAAAAACAGAATTATCTATTTCAAAACTAGAACACTATCCAAATACAAAGGATTAAAATTATATGCGATCAACGGTAAAATTAATGTACGTAAATTTTGCTGGTTGATTTTCGAGATGAATCAATTAATTTTACATAATAAAACTACTCATTTGTCGAGGTTTTAATAGTGTAATACTTTTTGAATAAGACAAAATTAAGCATAATTTTGTATTTTAAATTTTCTGGGTTACCCGACATTAAATAATATAACTGAATTTACCATTCTTTTTATACTCTTTGTAGTATTCGAGCTCGACCTTATGATATAACATGATGAATTTCAAACTGTTCCGCTTCATAAAAAAAGTAGTTTCTATATTTTCATTTATAAATCATTCGAATTTCATTAGTTTCCAATACAGTATTGTGCTTGTTCGAGTCATAAAAGTGTGAGTCACGGTAGACGTTAAACTCCCAGGAAACTAATACAACGAAAATATCTCTGACCAGAGAAACTATATTTCCTTGAAATTATCTTATTTTTTGCATCCAGCACGATCGCTGTGAATTCACGGGCCTGCGGTGAAAGTTGACCGTAATAGATCAAACGTTTTACAATTACGTGCGAGGCGAGGTGCTTCAACCCTCGTTATACATAACGCGAATTCGCGATCATACATCGCCTCGTAGATTACACCCACGTGACATGAATATTGTTTTTCTCATGTTTAAGCTTATCACCAGCGATACAACATCATTCGAAGACGTTGAGGCGATTTTCTCTCGGCTAATTCACATTCTTGTTGACACGTATATATGCGTCTGCTGCTGCGTCCTTTAACGCGCGCTTGTTTGCGTTACTCGTACACTCGAAACTGATACCGAATACACACTGATTAATCATTCGAGAACGTCTTGGCCGAACGTCCCTTGTCTCGCAGCATCTACTCCGAAGATAAAGTTGCGACGGGCGAGGGGAGAGCCGGAAGATGAGTCGCGCGAGGGTGGAAAAGGGAAAAGCTCGTTGAATTGGTACGCGTACGTATGTGCACCGAGTCGAAGGAGCGTGAACGCGAACCAAAGAGAAAAGTAGCGAGAGCATAAATCCCCAGTTGGAATCTGACTCATCCGGGCCAGTTCCGCTGGAAGCGAGTTGAAGAAACTTTCCTCCCCACGTGTGTCGCGCGTACGCGGGAGAGAGAGAAAGAGAAAGAGTGAGAAGAGATCGTCATTGTGTCCCTCGAACCATTAAACTACAATTTCTCGAAGCGGCCGGGATGATATTCGGCATGGCCCTCGTGTATGCGAAGAGTCGACAAGTCGAAAACTAGGGGGTTGATTTCTCGACGAAGGAAATCTCGGATTTTTCCATTAGTCTTTTGCTTTTCAGCTACTCTCCGTACACGCGCGCTTATACACACATATATTTCTCTATCCCTCTCGATCCTCTACAGCCCAACGAACAATGAGTTAGCCCGTTAGAACTTAATACCGCTATAGAGGACGATGACGCATGTAAATCAAGCTTCCTCGTCCTACGTACTATGCGAAAACGACATCGTATCTAGGTTGCTATATATCGCGGAGCGGCAATTCCGTGTAAGATAATATCTTACATCAGGTATTGGACAGAGGGTGGTAAGCTATGGCACATGCACGGAGAACAAATTACCTAAATTTATGTATATCGATGACCAAGCGCCTCAGCTCCCCATTGATTTTCTTAAAGCACTTGCTCTGTAAAATTCGACTTAACGTGGTTTCATTCGTTTCAATTTTCGGGAATCTTCGCACGTAGATGCGCGCGACACCAACCGTCGCCTTGAGTCACTAATGAGAAGTTAAATGTCGAAGGAAGCGCGTTAGAAACAAAGAGGACGGATTTATGGGCTCGATGAGGATGTTTTTTTTCCCTTTGACGCCTCGTCCTCCACGTTAATGCGCCTCGTGCTCAACGCCGCGGGGGCCGTTTCGGTACCATTACGCGCGCGCGAGTCCACGAGTACCGTCGCATAAAGAAAGTGTAAGTAATACAATAGAATTATGATAATGCACGGGGAAAGTGCACATGTGCGTGTGTATGCCCCGACTATTATGCACGCTACGTTACACAATGCGTTAACGATTTTTCCCCCGATAAATCCGCGCTTCGCGCCATTCGATGAGATACTGCGAATGGCATTCGAGCACTGGATTATGGAGCTTTGCTGTATCTCTTATTGACACGCGTTGCGACAACGGACGACCTCGCACTCGACTGTTCATCATGAATTTTTATTTACAGGCTCAGTTCGCGCCCCGCTGATTGATTTTTCCCGATTCTCGACAAATAATACGTGCGCTGAGCGAAGTGCTACGAGATAAGAGTGCGAGGTCAAACGTTTGATTTTCATTACTGTGAAATGAACGTTCGCCGATTATTGTCGATGAAATTTATCGTTGGCGCATAATTATCGTTCCATGTGCTTACCGGGAAACGAATTCTTTTTTTGTGAATATCGTTTTCATTCAATGTCTCGATATAATTAAGTACCGAATAATAATTATTGTGGCATGCATATAGTTTGGCATAAGGCAAGCAAACGATAAAAATCTTAATCTTCTGTCACGATATTCTATGGCTATAGGTTGCATTAGCATTTATCATCTACAGTTCTTTTATGTGATATTGAGATATTATTATTTACTCGTTATTAAAAACGCATTACACGTGACGTATTTATATATGATACGATCAATCGCAGATTCAAATCTGCTATGCTAGGATATCCGTAACAATAATAAATTAGCCACTGTGGTTCGATATTTAAAATAATATTATTTCTATTAAAGAGTGAATTAAAATTATAAATTTTTATCTATCGAAATTATCTTATAACAAATCGCAAATATGTCGCCTTTATCTTTTAAAGTAATTAATGTATACACGGTTGAGCAACTGTAAAAAATTAATTATTATTAATATTATCCTTACAATTATTAAAACTATTTACGGTTCACCGATACTCGCGGAAATTATAAATTTTGGCAATATTTCAATGAGTCTTTTTATTGTGAAATATCTAGACAATAGGGCGTCACCTTCCGGTAATTTCACTGTCAATTTGGGTGGCCCCTTATACAGAATTAATTTAAATTGGAATGTCAGGGTTGATTTTTTTTCGGAATATCATTTGAAATGCCTACGTTTCACACGTGTCCACTATATCATCCATATTTTTACGATAAACAATGCTGAACATTACCCTTGGGAATATCATTTTAATGCATCTAATCTCTGAATTTAAACGACTATCAAGCATGTAGAGTGTGTAATAAGTAATGTAATAAAGCGATACGAGCTTGCTACGAATATCCATACTTTCCCGCCAGGACATTTGTAAAACAATTCACTTCCAACAACAGAATTCCTGTTGCAGATTAGACAGATATTAATTAGGCTACAAATGACTCGAATCCCACACTTGTACATCGATATAAACTCATGTAGACTGCTCGTGATTCCCCATACTTACAAACATAACAAATATGACATCCCGTGCCAGTCTCGAATTTAAAATAGATTTGCGCTGTTGTGAAAGACATTTAATGCAACGCAGCAAGCCCGTAATGACGTGCGACGTGAGCCTTGCAAATATCACGGTATATACCACTCCTTCATATTAATATCTATTTATATACTTTGTTCACATTTTATGAGTGGCGTTCGAAAAAGAAGACTTGGAGTTCTAATTCCGCACGTGAATGACATGTGAAATATAAAAAACTTAAGAGCTTTTAACCGCGTAGATCTATTCAATGAACTTTTGCTTTTTATTAATTTCCTGTCTAAAAATTTTAATGTAGAATAAGTAGAAAGTGTCGAGGGAGAATGCTGATTTTGCAAATGATTCAACGGTTACAGTTTTTCAACTCTTTACGCTTCAGCTGTCAATCACTCATAGGCGTAGTCAGAAGTATTGTAATATGATATCGAAAGTTAGAAGCTTACATACGATTACCAGTAAAATTTTGGTTTTGATTGAAAAGTAATTGACGTACATTATCGACATTTTTAAATAGAAACTTGCTGTTATATTTTTTTTTAATTTGAAAAATTGATAATGTATTTAAGTTTTCGTGTACAATTTATGATGAAAAAAAGAGAAAATAATAATTACCTTTCAAGGCCGTTCGAAGGCTGTTTTAATTATATTTGTTATTTTTAATAAACGATTAAAAATGAATTTCTCAAGATGTTTGAATGAATATTTGACGTGATACGCATTAAACGTTACAGAAGTTGTCACAAAAGTGTACAGAAAGTCATATGTGTATAAACGTTGACTTAAATAAGCTTTAACCTCTCAAAATAACTTACCGTACATCCCACATTTCGGTAACGAAGATGCTTACAAATTCACATGGATTCAGAGTCGGTGTGTTTTCCTTTATATTTTTAAGCGAATTCCTCGATAAAGTGAGAGATAGACAAATATAATAGATTGACACTTGTAAAATGTCTAATGATTCAAAAATAATAAATATTATTTTCATTTAATGAATTTTCCTGAAAAGATTTTAGTTATTTTTAAATGTAAAATAACCGATACAACGAATGATTACAATTATTAATAAGCATTAAAAATTAAAGGAAATTAAAAGAATAAAGAATTTGATGAACGAATAAGCAAAAGGACTAAAATTTAAATTTATATTACCATAACAAACAATGAATGATAATTGCTCTTTTACTCTCATAATCCATACAGATTTCCAAAAAGTCTTGAGAAATTGTTCGTACTTAGACATTCTTTTGTGGTCGTGTTTGGTCTCTCAATCTCAAAAAGAAAGCACAGCAGTAGCTTGATAACAGTACCACAAACGTGATTGCGTGGACTGAATGTAAAATTAGAAAACAATGCTTCTAAAAGAAGAAACGGTGAAAGGAGTTGCGGCAAATTATAATTTTTACACGGAAAAAATAAAACGAAGGAAAGAAGGTACAGTTTTCTGAATTTTTGGAAATGCGGTGCGCGATGAATAAGCTCCGGGGCATCTTTTATCTTTCTCGCTACCTCCCTTTCTTTTCGAATCGTACTCCCTCGTTTTCCGAAGCGTCGCGCCTAGTGGAAAAAGAGGGAGATATATAGAGAGAACCCTGGCAACTTGACAAGCCTGTCTTGTCCGTTTCTTCTTGGACGCGGGCAAGCGAAACAGAGATACAGCTGAAGATAAAGAGCGAATAAGAGAGAAAGAGTGTGAGAAAGAGAGAGAGAGAGAGAGGCGCCGTGCTTTGTATTTGTATGAAAACAAAGCGTTTCCTGCGAGAGAGACGTGCTCCGAGGAGACAAGCACCTCTCTCAAGGGAAGGAAGTGTGACTTTTGTGCGGACTTCAAAAGGGACACCCATACAGTCTCATACGTGCTTATATACACGCGAGTCTATAATGTAGGAGTGTAATAGAAACATAATGACTGACGGGAGCCGAGGCGCGAACCGACATAGAACAGTCGCGTGGGCTTTTCGTGTTAAGCGAATACTTGCATGAAATTATGCATATACATACCAACTGGTGTTTTAGCCTGAAAATTTACGTTATCCGGGCCAACGTTTGATAATATGTTACCTTGGAATTTTAAAACTATTTCGGAGAAGAAATTATATTGAGAATGAATTTCTATTTCTTTTGGAATGCTTTAAACTTAATTATATAATCTAAATTTAAGATGAATATTTTTTTGGTTATTATGTAGTAAATTTTAGACAAAATAACAAATAAAACATCTTTTTCTTGGTAATAATTAATACTTGATGAAATTTGAAACATAAATAAAAAGAATGAATTAAACATTAAAATTCATTAATTTTATTTATTTTTTAATACTACTCTTAATACAGCTAATACTAATTAGCTTTGGTCGATACGAAACTGTTTAGTAATCTTTTTTAATGAATTTAATCCTATACTGATTATTAAATTCGAATACGTTTTAGTAAATTTGTCACTAATTTTGGCAAACTATAATCGTATTCTATAACGTACAGTCGCTCTGATAATTAAAATAATGTATAAGTAAATAAATCCTTTAGAAATTTATGATCTTGTTAAAAATTCAATATCGACTGTTTTCTAGATGACGAATTTAATTTAAAGACATTTAATGAAAGTTTTTAAAAAGAGAATCGATTCATCGAGTCGTCGGTGATTATTGACGAGATGCTCGCACTGCTAAGATTTTACAACTTGGTTATATAGCAACGGGCATTATTCAAGATGCATTCGCAGATTCTGTATTAGTGACTACGCAGTTTGGATTTTATGAGCTTCGTATAATAAAACCTATGGTTGATGCTATTTTACGAGTGGATTATAGGTTTATAATTAAGAGAAGGAATAGAATTAAGTGTGGAGTTGTTGAAAAGTTGTCTCAAGGATTTTTATATTTATTGTTCTACTCCTAGTATATTTCTTCTTCCTTATTTTATGACTTTGTTCTAACTTATTCAATTCTAACATAAGTATCGAAAAGGCTTACTAATTCGAACATTTACCAAAAAAATAATTGGTCTTTTTGTAACAATTTATGACTACTAAATTCTTTTAAAATACTCTTATTCAATGTATTCAAAAATAAGTATATATGTTTATTTCTAAAATAAATATTTGACGAAAATATATTTATTATATATATTAATAATTTTCGTGTAAATTTATGAACTATTGTGCGTAATATCTTTATATTATCGTTATAATGATACATACAAAATAAAAATCCGCAGTATTAAAATGATAAATTGTTCAAAATTTATTCAAAATTCAGTGTAAAAATGTCATATTATTTTTAAAGTTTTATTTGTAAAATAAAATTATGATTTTCAAAACTATAAAATATTCTCAAAAAAATAAATTTTTTATTTTTGCTTAATTTTACATTTTAGTTACTATAAAAGAATACGTATCAAATACTTTTAAAATTATTTTCTAATTTTTTTAAATTTACATATTTTTATAAGATTTAAAATTATGATTTTCAAAAATGAAAAATTTACTTTAAAATAATTAAAATAATTTAAATTTTTAAATGATGAAAATGGAAATTTAGAATACATTTTTTCTGAATTGCATTATCTTTTATTAGACCTTTTTTACTTGCTCTTTTCATTAATATCAAAATTACCATACTTGAATAGGTAATTTCAGTTTATATTATTATTTTCATTTTGAAAATTTATTTTCTAATAATAACGTAAAGCTATGCATGCGCCATTTTTCATTACCATTATTTCTTTATTAGTCGTGATTATGCATTTGGTAAATTCATTACAAAACATGGGTTTAAACATTAAATTTTCACGAAAAATTTATAATATGGGAGTACAATGTAAAATTATTTAATAAATTGATAAATTTTATTACTTATTTTAAAAAATTTGACCTAATTGCAGAGTTAATTTGTTTATTTTAATAAACAGTATTTGAAAATATAAATTATCTTAAGTACATATACTTTGATTAAATAAAGATCTATCGGGAACTTACTAAAACTAGTATTTGAAAATCCAGATATATTATTGGTATAAATATATAAAATAGTATGTGTGCAAACCTTCCCTATTGAAATAATGAATGTGTTGAGAATCAATGTATTGGAATACTTCAAATACAAGTAGTTTTAATACATTATTAATCTGAAGTTGTATTCAAAGAGTCGGATCATAAGTATAGAATATGAAATATTTGTAAAGCCTTAGTAGAGGAATATGTCGATATTAATAATTTCTTATTGGTAAGTTTCAAAGTAACATAGTAAGGTATATTATCATATTAACTTATAAACTATATATTAATAATATTATTTGTATTAGACTTACCATTCATTTTATTATGAATGATTTATTCATATTTTCTATATTGATCATTCATAATATATATCGAATTATATTTTTAATGATTCAAATTCAATCTTTTTGAAATTAAATTCTAAAAAGTATTTAAAGATATTAGATATTTACACGTTAGCCTATACTTTCGATATAAAATTTTATGTGTAATTGATATTGAAATAATTACTTTTCAATATCGTTTATATAATAACGATCATCACTGTATTCAGAATAAATAATGATCTTATAAAATACATATTTTGATAACAAATAATAATTGAATTATGATTTTATAGAATAAAAATTATTTACAAATTAAAAACATGTCTTACGTCAAAAATGTATTTAAATTTTCATGACCTCACGAACAGGCAATATCATTTGTGAACTGTTTAAAAAACAACATGTACCTTTGCTTATATTTTGACGTTACATGAGTATATCGGAACGTTAAATTTATGGATAAAAATAGTCGTATATACTGCACCATTGTGCAGTCACATATTTTTTCAAATCCCATGCATGCGAGTCAAGTAGCAAGAATAGCTGCAAAATATAAAAATAGTGCATTGGACAATGTGTCGTGTAGTATTTTCATTCCGTCAGCGACAAATAATACAACATGAAACTAAACTTGAGTTTACAATGGGTATAAACGTAGCCGTAACGAAAACGTATAACCTCACGTACTGGAATTCTGTTAAAGCTTCGGAAACGGTGTGCTCAAAAAATAACCACGTGCCTCATAAAAAATTTTACTTACGACGTTTTTAAATTTTTTAAGTTCTACAGCTAAGATATGCAGGTTTTACTATTTTGTAGAGGCGATTAATTCGTAGAATATATAAGAAATATCTTCACAGGAACCTGTTAAGGAAATTATAGCGTTTAATGTAATACAAAACCTAAAATAAAAATTCATTTTTTTAAATAATCCTTAGAACTTATGGGATTATTTAAGGTATTTAATTTGATTTTGGTTACAATTAAAAGTTTCTTCTTTCTTTTTTTTTTCAAATTTAGTAGCCTTATTGTAAATATAAAAACTAATTTTGAACTACTTAGAAGTTGATATAATTTAAGCTTAAAAGTATTTAAAAGTACTAGATACTTTGGTTATTTAAGAGTACTCAATTTTCTTTCTAAATTATAGTTAAAAAACATCTTTCATTATCTTTTTCATTAAATGCTATAATTATCCTCAATGTTTAACAATCCAAAAAATAGTATAAAAAAAAATTTTTTGTTTATTATTTCATTTGTATTAGCTTCAAAATCAATAATAATAATAATAATAATAATAGTAATATTTTTATATATATTGAAAATTGGAAAATTTATTTTAAGATTTTAATTATTTTGATTTGATTGAAATACAACAAATCGTAGAAAATGTATCGAATCACTTAAATCAAGAATTTAATGTAAGAAATATCCCTCTCGAATTTCTAAAGGAAAAAAATTGTATTTTAATTTTTTTCCTATACTATTACAGCATACATTTTTGACAGTATTAAACTCATAACAAAACATTTTATTCAGAAATATTGATTGAATTTATTTGTATAGAAAATGTGATTATATGAATAAAAAGTATCCAATTTTCTCAATAAATTTCTTGTTCCAATATCAATTATAAACAAAATTTAAGTACAAAAAAACTAAAGATTTATATGTATATATAAATTTTAAAATAACATTAGTTTTTAGAAATTTACTTATTTTATTTAAAGTATAAATTCTGAAATATATATATATATATATAAAATTTGTGTGAAAAAAAATATTCTACATTTATGAATAGATTTTAAAAACTCAATTCAGTACTTTTAAAAAATTAATAAATAAAATTATAGAAAATTTCAATTTTAAATATATGGTATAAAACTTATATATTTGATCGACAAATAATTTTCTTTAATAATTACTAAAAAATATTCTCGTATATTTTTTTAATTGGCAAAAATATATTTAAAAACAATATACCTTTTTATTCTACATATTTATTTAATATATTTTCTTTTTTTACAAATATAAAATATAAATATTTGATCAAAATTATGATATTGAATAAATAGTGATCGTCATCTAAAATTTATCTCTCAGTATTCGTTTTATTTCCTTGAATTTAAAATTATTCTTGTGTCTCTACATAAAAATAAAAAAATGGTTATTATATTTTCATCTAATTAAGTTGGAATTAATATTCGGGTAATAAAATAGAATATTTTTATCGTATATTTTAAAATAGATAGTTTAAATAAAGGGTTGAATTTAATTGAAATGATTTTGAAGGATTTTTTTCATAAGTATAAATTATTTTATTGCAATTAAGTATTACCGCGTGCTTTTCAAAACGTTGACAGAATTTTTTAATCTCATTGGTATTGCTTTAATTAGGTAACATTAAATGACGTCATTGACAGTTCATGTAATTAATTCCTTAATTGGATTGTATTATATCCGGTTCATATTTACTAAGTCGAATGATTTATGTATCTCATTATATGAAATTGCAATGATGATATCTCTGCATTCCTCACATAAAATTAGATTTTACGTACAAACGCATTACCAACGTTACACGGCCTATACGTAAAGTATCATACGCAATGTGATTATATATTACACATACATCACTGCGATGCGTAAAAAAACTATAATTGCCCAACGAGTCCTCGTGTAATCTAAACAGAGCATTTTACGTCGAAGAACGGAAGGAAGATGCGTCGCAGCCAGCGCCATCTCGTATTTTACAAAAATTTGCTCTCAATCGTCTTTGCTTTTAATGCACCTCGTAAAAGTCATCCCTATGTATTTGGCTGCATCTGTATGTATGTACGTGAAATCGCTCTCTCTTATTCTCTTCTCTCTTGGTCCTCCTTTCTCCGATCGTCGGCGTGACGATGCCATAACATCGTGCCCCCGCTTCCTAAGTAGATTACGTCTTAAGGAAAGTTTTATGATAATGCGTCAATAAAGCATGCTTGCACCCGTCTCGCTGTTGAAAAATCCTCCCTTCCGTAAGAACACAGAGGGCTGCGACGCAAAACAAAGATGAGCCCCGGAAGGGATGGAAAGAGTGAGAGGAGAGAGAGAGAAACAGAGGGTGAGAGGAAGGAAGGAAGTGAAGAGAACTCACTCGGAATATATATGCAAAGCGACAAAAGTTTTTTGTGTCTGCTTTCTTTTCCTCTAAAACTATTTTCAGTGATGCTATGAAGGAACCTATAATCCAGAGTTGGTCACTCTTAAGTGCTTTGAAAGTATCGTCTTCTTTTCTTCACATTTTCTTATTGCTGTTCTTTATTCTTAATTATTCAGATAAATCTTTTCTACTTTTCACATGTTCTCTTTAACCTCACCCTATTTCAAGTACAGTTTTAATAATACTTCGGAGTACTTAGCATAAGACTTTGCTTTTTGATGTTTGAATTATAGCTTCGTAATATTTGTTTGTTAGAGGTTCTTTGTGGAATAACTTAGAGTCTTACTAATATCGATAAGTTAAAATTAGAAAATTCGGTTGTGAATAATTATAAAAGCCTTTTCGAAATATTTCAAATTTATGAAAATTTCATATTTAAAATATTTCTATGATATAAATAAAAAAAATTGAAATATTTTATATTTAAAAAATATAAAAATTACTCTCATATAATTATTTAATGCATGATACTTATTTTAGTTTTACGATAGTAATCGTACTAAAGGAAAGCCCAATATCTTATATTCTTAATTATGGATTTTTTTTCATAACTAAAACAAGAAAAATTAACGTTTTACTTTTTTGTTCATTATTTTATGAGTTTTATATTTTTGACAGTGTACTTGCAGTCACGGGGAAAATAGGGCAGTGATTTCTTATAAGCTGAATGGCATGTCGCCAAAGAAAAATAAAATAAAAAATTTATTACTCTCGGTTTTCCACTACCTTATTTTCCATAAATTATAAATATTGCTAAATATTTTTACTTTTTGTGATATTTGAGTATTATATTTATTACGATTCTATATTTATATAATAATTAATTAAATAAAATTTAGAATGATTAATGTAAGAATACATATTTCATTTACCAAAATAATATATTTATATTATTAGTTATATTTGATTTTTGTATTTTAAATGAAATCATATTTTTTTTAATTATTTGCAAAATTTTATAATTAATCTAAGATAATAGTAGAACTGATCTATTATAGAATAATTATTTTATAAAATAGAAATAATATCTATGTGAATTTCTACGGTACTTACATAGTAATTTGATACTGTGTAAAACAAGTATTTTTTGCGTGAATATTTTATATATAAAATAGATAGTCAAATAAATTTTAATTTAGTAGAGACGCCCTTGGCATTGATTTGTTGCATGGAATGTTCGCAATGGTTTTTAACCACTTTGCGATAACTAAAGAAAAACAGTAATGGATAATACAAAATCAGCGAGTATATTTTAGTCACTTTTTATGTATTTAATGAAGCGATTATTGCAATGTACCGAATAGATCAAGTACATTTATAATCACAAGTACATGAATTATAGGTCTTTTAAAACGAAGACTGAATGAATAGTTATGGATCGTAAAAGTAACGATATAAATTATTCTTGGTTGATTAGTAGCAACAGAGTCGTTTCTATTCATTACTATGGGGAATACCGTGGACTTAGATAATGCAATTACTATTAAAGTATAATTATATACTAAGCAATAATGGTTAAATCTTCGGTAGTTAATATTTGATTATTATATATAATATATCTTGAATATTTCCAATAAAGCTTTACCTATAAAAATACACAATGCTTAACTTTTATCAAGCGTTGGTAATACTCGGTAAAAATTGTATCATTTTTTATATTTTATTATCTTGGTACATATATTGTATATAACATTAAGAATATTGTAAAGATATTGTCTTCGTCGTAGATTTCTATTTCTTTTACTTTATTCATTGAGTAAAAGAATAGAATTTTCTTAAAATGAACCGAAAAGCAACTTGACGATATCAATTGCACAGAGATTCTATTCATAGACTACAAGAGAGTTGTATTGAATTAGCTTTTGAAAACTCATTTAATCTGTAATTTTTGCAATTTTCTCCAAGAAAAATAAATGAAGCGGAGCAAACAATAAACAAATTCTTATAAAATCTTTTTGTCTTGTAGAATAATAAAGGAAAACGCATTTCACTCAAGAATTCAATACACCGAAAAATCCCGAAGAAAATACACTTGCTCTCGAAAAATCCTTCACAAAAACCTTTCTCTTTTCTCTGTCTCTCTCTCTCTCTTTATTTCTCTGTCTATTTCACGAGTGCGCGAGCGTTCAAACTAGCGTTATAACACCCGACTCCTCGAGAAGGAAGCGAAAGGAAAAAAATCGTGATCGACGCGTACACATCGGCTAATCCTCTTCTCTCGCTCTACCGAATGACGCTGTTCACCTAAGCGGCACAAGAGGATCTCGTTCACCTAACTCTCGAGAATCCAAGGTAAGGTTTCCCTTGCCCTCTCGCCAAACATGTAGGTGTACATCGAACGCAAGACAGACACGCGACGCCAGAGGATTGACAGCGTAACGCAAGTAAGAAAAGTGGTAGCACTTCTCCCATTTTCTCTAACTCTCTCTCTCTCTGTCTTTCTCCCTGTCTCTATGCACTCGCGATGAATTCCCTCCTTCGTTGCACAGCGAAGAGCTTAAGCTCTCGGCTCGTTGTAAGCTACCATCGTACCACAGTAGATAGTCTCGCTTTCGTGCGTGTTTGCTTATTTTGTCGTAGCGCAGCGAAGCCGGTCGTTTGTCAGCGTTGGGCCTATTTATATCGGCTGCGTAGCTCTCACTTCTCTCCCTCTCTTTCTCTCACTCTCTTTCCGCGCGGTGACAAATGGGCCTAGTCCCGTGGAATACCAAACGCGACGCCGCGTGTATTCCTGAACCCCTCCTCCCTCTCTCTTTCTCTCTTCCTCGTTCTTTCTCTCAACTCGCTCGATCGGCGGCGGCAACCGCCCGCTGTTTTCGCGCATAACGGAAAGCGCGGGCTTTATAACGCGAGCGGCGCCGAGTCCCGGTGCAGTTTAGGCGTGACAATCCGGCAGCTGCGGATGGGCGTCGGCACGGCGGCGACACGGCAGGACTTATCGGAGGCGGATCCGCGCGTGTCGGAAACAAGACTTGCGACCCTCTCCACCCCTTTATCTCCCCTAGCTTCTCCGATTTTCGCTTCTGACTCGCCCTTCTCTTTTATCTTTGCTCGGGTCGAGTCGCGAGGGCGCAACCGTTGCAGACGCGCGCGAACCGTTTCGCGAACGCATCGAGCCGCGACCTCGTTTCGCCTCCTCTGTACCGGATCTTCTTTTTACTCTTTTTTGATGTCTCTGGCTCTTGGCGAGCGCCAGACTCTTCGATGTTTTTCGAAACCGAGTCGTGGAGAGCGGGAAAAAAAGAAAGAGAGCGAATGAGAGAACAATGAGAGCATCTTACAAATAGTACAAGCCTGTACGACAAGCTGATTGCGCGCAACATCGTTTGTGCGATCATCTATAAACAGAGAGTCGCCGAGAGCCGGGAGGGAGCGAAGTGCCACTTTGCCGGCGCTTCTTTTGGTCTGACAAATTAATCCGGCGCGCTTTATCGTCGCGAAAGAGAGATTCAGAGGGAGAGGGAAAAGGATGCCGACCCAACAGTGAATCACTCTTACAGAACGAGCGAATGTGCATGCACGTATGTGCATGGATATGTGGAAGAGTGTCGATGCCGCTGGTGGATAACGTCATTGAAAAATACAGCGGCAGCACTCGGGGAAAATGGCCATTTCGAAAGTAAAAAAGAGATGCGCGTATGCGAGTTCGCTGGAGAGACGAGAAACGGAAAATAAACCAGAGAGATGAGTTGGGCGAAAGTATACTGTTTTCAATTTTGTAATTGATAAAATGTCGAAAAGCTAGATTTTCAGAGCCATTTATGTCACGAAAAATTATCTTTGTATAGAACAATGAACCGAAACGAAAATAATATTTCTTATAAATATGTATTTATTTTCAATACAAATAGCTACTTCTAAATGCATTACTAATAGATGAGATTTTCTTAAACTTCGATATTAACAATAGTTTATTTCTTAAAATAAAAAAGCTTAGACGATCGATAGATTTGAATGCATAGACTTATCAATAGATTTCATATACGAAGCTTTATAAAATTTGAGTTCATATATTCCGATTCGCTTTTTATTTTTTGCGATTCTATTCTATAAGAAATTTTATGTAAGGAATAAAATCTCATTTTACAGAAAATACCGGACGGACTTTATTGTACAGATATTTGCGTTTATATTTACGCGTAAATCTTATTGTAAATGAAAAAAAAAGTTTTTAGCGCTAAACAAAATTTTGTACTTTAGAATTTTTTAAATCAGAAAATAATACTTGTACAAAATGGTTTTTTCTTCACTTGACAATTGAGAAATGAGTTGCTTCATAAATGAGATAGTATACTCTTTACAAATGCAAGTCAAATTGTTCCTTCGTAGTATCACAAATCTTTAAAACAATCATGCAAACACTTTCTACTTATATATTCATAAAGTCTGCTTTTCACGAAAATTTATCGTCGCAAAAGTTTCAATAATTTAAAAAAGTGTATCCTTGCAATTGTATGACTATGACAGAAAAGGGAGATCACTGGGAAGAAACGGAGGGCAAATGTTAGAGGAAAAACGAAGGGGGTTGCATTAGTTCTTGGTATAAGAACGATATACACCTACACTCTTGTAAGACAACTGTGACGCACCGCACGATTCATGAGAGAATGAGAAAGAGAAAAAGAAACAGATAGAGCGAGAGAGAGACGTTGATTTATCGTCAATTTACTGTATCGGAATAAAGAAATCTGATTTCCGGGTTTAACGGTTCGTTTCTGTGTGCGCGAATTGGGATTGGTACCAAGCCAGCAAAATCGATCGAATCTTCTTTGAGTGCTCAATAACTTGGTTTACGCGAATTTTCGCCCGCTTTCTATGAAATATGATTGAGAATAATTAATTATTAGTCCGCTCCTGTCTTTCTATTACTTTTCTGTTGCAACGTTGTAGGCCAGAATTATACCGTGTAAATAACTGTAAATTGCAGGAGATATTTATCTCATTAATACACGTATTGCAAGAAAAGTGTGGAAGATTTATGCAGTCGAGTAAATTCTGGAAAATTTTTACGAATAGACAGTTTTCGTTTCGTGTTCATTTATCAGAAAAAAATAATAAAGAAGATAGCACAAACCTAACGATTATTGCGAGTCGTTTGCAATTTATTAACGTATAAAAAGTCATATTGATTCAACATAAAATTAGATATATTAAACCAATTTATTAACGATGCGTATCGTAGGATAAAAAAACTTTGTCGGGGTTTAACTTAAGCTGGTATTCATTAAAATTTAATAATCTTGTTAAATGTTATGTAAAATTCATGTATTTAAATAATTCCTTTTGTCGCTGTTTCCCTCGTTATTATTTTAATTGGGTCCACGATTTAAATTCAATCAATAAAGTTGTTAACGACACGCAATTCCCTATCGCGATTATAATTGATTTTATTTAAAATCAAAAAGAAATCCTCGTTAATCAGCATCCAGTGACTTGTGGGTTTTAATGCATATTAGGTATACTCAACGTCTTCAGACAAGTTACCCTCTTAACAAAGGAATGTACTCCACGATTTCCCGGTATGGCCAACAAAACTTAAATGCTGAAAGTCGAAATGTTTTATGATGCTTTTAAATGTCGTATCTACAAAATTAATCTCGAATTGTCCTTTCTTTTATGAGTTCCTCTGTGCAAATATGACTAAGCGTACAAAAATTAATGTATTCATAAAAATTTAATACTTTATTTACAATGCTTAATTTGTTTATAAATTTAAATTCAAGTAAACTCATGTAATCATAAAAACATTATAGCTTTGATCATTTCGGTACTTTTCATTTTTATTATAGCCACAAATATAAAGTCGTTGATGACATAAATGTAATAGTTAATAATATTGTTTTCTCAAATCAAATACAAGTTCTTCGAAATATAAAATAGTACGCGTTTGGTTACAAAATAACGATAACTTTCAAACTAACGAGTCCGTGGTCACAATAGTATTGTAAATTATTTATTTAAGAAATGTATACGCGTCTGCATATATTGCAAGCAATTATCAAAGTGGAGTATTGCAAAGAATTCCAATGCACAAATTAAACATTAGAGATATATCGCACTGTTTCTTAGTAAATAACTGGGATTGCCATTGGTGCAAGACAGTTGAGGACGTCCGCCTATGTGAATAGCCCCATTGTCAAAGGGTATTCAGAAACCTGTACAATTATTTGCGAGTATTGAGTAACGGCACATTACTGCAATTAACTCGTTCCTACGGCTAACGATGAGCGGCTGAACAGTACCGAGGATTCGACAGCGATAAAATAAATTGAATATATAAAGTTATAGAGGATATTTTAGCGGGGATATTTCTATGAGAATTCCAGCTGCGGTAATTGTTCTTGCCGTATACGTTTACGTGCAGATTTCCATGACAAATAATTTAGCCGCGCGTTTCGTGAATAATTGAAATTTTGCGTTGAAAAAGAAAAAAAGCAGTACTTTACATTTTATCTACAATTTTAAATCACCTTCCTCGGTAATCAGCTTGAAAGTGTGGTTTTGCGCGGGCTGGTGCAAAATGTTCCCCCGCGATAAAGTTTGGATCCGTCAGACTTGAAATTTACGACACACGGACTGCGCCGCATAAGTAACAACTTTACGTAGGCGCTTTTTGGTCATGTTCTGTCATTAGTTACGCGAATTTTTTTTCTGATTGCGAATTTAAAGTCGATGGACTCTTCGAAAAGTTGCGGGCAATAAAAATGATGTAAGTTTAGCAAAACGAAGACGGGTTATTTAGCGTAAGACTCAGTTCCGTTACAACTTAACGTATTTGACATTTAAATTTATGAAGTTAAAGAATATGAACATTAAAACTAATCAGAATGTAGTATTCGGTACTCTTTATATATTTATTTATGTAAATTCGTAATTAATATGTCAAGAAATACGGAAATTTTATAATATAATTTACTGGCGTTCGAGAGTATCGGTTAAAGGAAATACCAATAGAAATAATCCAAGATAACACACTATCACATTCTGTTAGATGCTACATCAATTTCTGTGCTATCTATTTACTTATCAAAAAATGAAAAAATTTATCCGAAAAGTTAACGCATTCTTTATGCACGTATAAATTCTTTGACTAAATTCAATTTAAAATAAAATACACGTAATCACCAGATTGTTATCTAAAATTCCTAAATCACAATAAAGTATACAATCCATAAAATAAAAATGTTTATTTTAGTCCTTTTTAAATATTATTATTAATATTTTATCCAAATTTATGGTAACCATTATTAAAAAATTAATTTTCCTTTTGCTATAAAATATTTATTGTACGTTTATTTATAGATTTTTATGGATGCCCGTTCTTATAGTTTATTGTAAATAAATGAAATGATTTATTTGCAAGTAAAATAAATATTTTATGGATATATATTTTTACAATTACAGAGGACTTCTATCATGAAACAACAATGCCATAAATAACTAAACTTTCTCTAATTATTTAACAGAAAAATTACAAACAATTTTAAACATGGTTAAAAAAGTTTCGTATCTCTCATCGATATTCGCTACGCATTAACTTCATCATCGATATGCACTGTCCAGAATTTTATCTCTAGAAATTTCGAATAGGTTTTCCATTCATAGTTCATCGGTTTACGCATGAATTGACAATTTGAAATAATGTGCTTCAATAAACAATTAGCGTGTACCGACAGTATACAGGGTGTAAAAGCGTTAGGAGATTTCATAATTAAAAATAGTGAAATTTGCTCTCCCGGCATAATATTTTGCTCAGCTTGAACGACGTTCTCGTTCCGCTGCAAAAAGCTGAAATGAATAGGCTCGTCCCCATCGTCTGTCGCGCGCGTGTGCGCCCATGCCTGCAAAAATGCAAGACATTCCGCTCTTTCTTGCTCCGATTTATAAAAAAGAAGGCAAAAATAATGAAAAAAAAAAGATTAAAAAGAGTGAAAAAGCGATGTAAAGAAGTCTGCAAAGGCTTTACCCCTGGTTTGACGTTTACGATCTCTTTTTTTTCTCACTTCCCCTTAAGCATTTTTGAACGTCATTTTGATCTTTTCATTAATATTCCGATGTACAGTGTCCCTCGACGTTTCCCTAAAGATCTCTTATATTCGATCAGAACCGCTCTCTTCGATTTTTACTTTTTTTTTCTATACCGCGTACATATATGTCTATGAATACGCAAGAAGGTATGGCATAATTTTTTGGGGTTCTGGTCTATCTCGTGTCAACTTTGGAACACTATATATACTTATATGCGATATTGCGAAGACCCGTAGGTTTGAGTTTCTTTTTTTCCCCTCTATTTCGTTCTGTGTTTCTTCGGGAGGCTCGCGGCCATTCGACTAAGGCATTTTCACGAGTATGCGTTTCTCGGCTGAGTGCCGAGAAAAAGAGAGAGAGAGAAGGAGTAGGAAGATTGTGCACGACTAAAACGTAAAACAAACGAAGAGAGGTTCTGGAGATCTCCACGAGTGTAAGGGTCAGTCTACAATGCGCGACTTTCTTGTATAGTGCTTCTTGTTGCTGACATGTACTCTTTGTTTTTCGACTTTTTCTGTTTTTGATGTGCACTTGTAAAAGAGCGAATGGAACTACCAAATGTTTTTGGTTCTCAAAAAGCTTTTCTGCCTTATGACAAAGCCACTCTTTGTATCATAAGTATTTTTGTTTCATTTTAACATGTTCATTTTAGTTTATTTGAAATTAATAATAATTATGCGGTAAATCACCTCACAAAGTATGTCAAAAGTTTTCTTTCTCATTGAACAAGAAATAATTAAATAAAACCAAGTAAGACTGATTATCATATCTTTGTATTTCTGACGAAATTCAAGATATAAATTTATAGATTAAGTGAGATCGATATAATTAATTTTAATGTCTGGTCAAACTGTCAACAGAGAGATACAACTTATGTTTCGTAAATAAACGTTATCAATGGTATTTGTAGTTTTCTCTTCGAAAATCAATATTTATTGAAATAAGTTTATTTTTGGATTGAGATTCAAAATTTTACAGAAGAATATATACCTCTTTTTATTATTTTTTATTATATTATTTAAATCAAATCAGTTTCAAAAATTATATAAAATATTGAATATTAGATTTATATTTTAAATTTGTATTTAACGGAAATCTCTTTAATTAATCGATAAAATACATAATATAAATACTTTATTTTATTCGAGCTTTCCATGATTTTACATTACAAGATTATAACTGTTAACGAATAATTTCCATAAAATGTTAGTTTAATTATAATTATATAAGACGACGAAAAAAAAATATTTTGTACAATATGATACTTTTAGAGAACGTATTAAGTGCAATAAATATAAAAAATAAATTTTTAATAAATTTTCAAAAATTATATAAGTGAATTCTGAATTTTTCGACTATAAACAAATGTTTTAAAAATATAGTTTTAATATATTTTTGAAAATAATTTGATTTATTAAGAATTATATATAATATTACAATTTATAATTATTAAAGTATTAAATATTGACTATTAAGTTAGAAAATTGTTTACATTTCTAAGTTTTTATCATAAATTTTAGTTTATATATTTATCTAGATACTTTAATAGTTATTAAATTATAATTGAAATATTAAATCAAAATTTGAAAATCGACAATTGCAAATCTAATATGACAGATCTAAATATAAATTGAAAATATTAAATCTATTTAAAAGATGTAGATGGCGTTCTTAATTGTATAATTTTCGACATCAATTATTTATTGATACATTACTGTCATTTTAATGATATCATAGATGTAATTTAATTTATCTATATAAAAAGATTAAATAATTGTTTTAATGATTTAGAAACTAGTATTAAAAAATTTCTTGTAATATTTGAAGAAAAAAATTCTTTTATGAAATTTTAAAATTGCTCGAAATTTAATCAGTTATTAAACATTAATGTATAGAATATAGTTCTATAAGTACAGTATAAATGGATGTTTCACTTTACTTATAATACTTGCATAGTAATATTAATATTTATAATAACGTGTAAAAATACTAATTAAAATTTAGATATATATTTCAATAAGATCTAAATATTTAAAGAAAGTATTATTCTATTCTTCTATTCCATTGTATTAAAAATATATTTTGTTTAGAAAATAATATTCCTATTTACTAAATTATATGTAAATATTAATTAAAAATTAATATATTAATTTTAATTACGTAAAGATTTTTTATATTATAAAGTATTAATTTCGTACTCTCTTTAAAAGTAATTGGCTATAATCTATAATATACTATTACCCAATAATTTATTGTACTAAAATTTACAGCATTAAACTACGAAAATTAATATTTTTTACTGTATAGATACTTTTAATTTTATTTCAATTCGAAATTTATAATAAACAAATTATATAACATTGAACAAAGCATAAACGCCTTCCAATTTCATATCATGTAATAATATAATATCAATTTTGTACTTGACTTTATTCGAATTTTTATCTAAATGTTTTATTTTTTAACTTTGTAGATTTAATTTGTTTATATTTAAAGAAATTATATTTTACATCATTAAAGAATTAACAGATAAAATTATTATTTCTTACGTCTTATTATCAACTATTAATTTTATTGCAAAATAGAAATATGCATATTATTATATTTAATTTCTAATTTTGACATTAGTATTTTAATAATTATTCTAACTTATTCATTATTATTCATTTATTTTTTTATATCTACTTCTTGATATATTTTCAGTTTTTTTATAATTATAATTTTTGTATTTTGATTTATCATTTTTTTCTTGTATGATTTTAAAACTAGTTTGTCTATATCAGGTAGCACTTGAATTATCAAAATCATTTTGTATTCATTTTTATGAATAATACTGTACTTCAAAACTAAAATTAGGTGAAAAAATTAAACTAAGTTTATTTGAAAAGATATATATTTAATTTTGAGTATTATTTTTATATATTCAATAACTTATTTTAAATATTTAAAATTTATATATTATTTGATAATAAATTTATTTCAAAATAAAATTATCTATTTTGAATGCAATATTTAAGTGTTTGTTTTAATGAATCATAATTAAAAAGGATATAAAAAATTTACAGAATGTACAATAATTTTATGACAATATAATAAATTATTTTTAACTCATATTTTAATATTCTACAGAATATAATGTTCTTTTAATTTTTTTCAGTTAAAAGTAACTGCATGGAAGTCAATATATATTTTAAAAATGAAAAAATTAGTAGAACATAAAGTTTCAAGGATGGCTTCGTTTTTCCAATCGAGTATATAATTCTTCAAGAAATCTTTAAAAATAATGACCACAGGTTATAAAGTTAAGTTTAAATTTCATTTCATAATAAAGTTACTATTTTATTGTCGTTTATCAAGGCTTAAATTCGAAATGTTTTTAATAAACGAGGTTAAATTAAATTCATGGGAAAGTTTAAGATATATGGTGGTAGTAAGTTAAAAAAAAAATTACATGCCTAGTCACATCAAGAATCATGAATTAAAAATGTTAATTTATTCACTCGTTGATAATTTTGGAAAAATTGAAGAAAAAATATTCAATATTTATAAGTGTATGAAATACCCATAAACATGTAATAATTACACCGTAAGACAGTTTATACATCAGAATATTATTTTCATGGGATTTCACGAACTTTTGCATAATTTTCCTTTCCTTCTCACTACATAAATCATTTAACTTTTCTTTTCTCTTCATTTTATACATTTTACAGTATTTCAGAAGATTACAAAATTTATTATATGAATCGCCGTCCTTTACACTATCATAAACTAGTTTTCGTTTATCATTTATTTATATTTTCATTATTATTTACAATATTATTTATTATTAACATTCATTATTTTTTATTACGATGGCTTCGATTTAAAATATTCTTCTCCATTCAACTAAACCAATATTCGTTTACCTACGATAAAGTTAACGCCCAATTAATATCAGAGCTCGCCTCTACCATAGAAAACTTCCCGACATCGGTTATTCCACATTTTTACGAATGGGCAGTGCTCCAGGAAGGATGAAACGAAAGGCGAAGAAGCCCAGTGACACAAATCTTTTGGATCGGAAACGATCGGGTCGTGCCGCAAAGACCAGCCCATTGAATCCCTTTCCGACAGCCTCCGACATTAAAGCAGCCATTGTAGACCGAGCCTGCCTATAAGATAACTCGCTCTCCCCACAAATCTGAGGAATAACTACACACTACGTTCTGGCTTCGCTCGCGAGCATTGCGCCACGTTGCTAGACCAACAGAAGAAGAATAAGAAGAGGACGATGGAGAACAACGACAACGACCACGACGACGACGACAACGACGACGACGACGACGACGACGCCGACGACGACGACGACGGCGGCAGAGATGGAGATGCGACGGCGGTACTCTGTATTGTGGAAGTACAGCGGTGCCTCTTTCGGTTCGCCGACTTCGCGGATCTCACGCTAGTGGAGCAAGAGCAAGCGAGAGAGCGAGTAAGAGAGGGTCGTCGAACCGTTCCTGCTAAGTTTGCAGTTGAACAAAGCCCGCTCGATTTATGTTATAGCTCACCGTGGCCCGCGTTCGTTCGCTTTATCGACATTATCCGCTCGCCACCTACGACGCATATATACGCCATGACCCATAGACAGGAAGCAGTTCGCGAGGAGAGCTTTCATCGCTGTTACCTTTTCTCTCTCTCTCTCATTCTCGCTCTCACTCTCTCTATTTCTCGAGATCTCTTCGTCTCACTCAGACCATACGTTTCTCTCTCATACTCCACTCCTCGAACGCACTCGACGGAGCAATTCTCTCGTGAAGAGCGGCTGCAGAGGGATGCGACGCTTCGCGCGAATTGATTTTCTAATTACGAAACTACCGCAGGTAACAAACAACTTGGGGATCGCAATTAAGCTCTCCTCAATTTATCGGCTTAAGGCGAGATAAATCAAGCGTTGCGCGCTAATATCGCCGCAGCGAGTCCTACAACCGAGAGCGCGCTCGACTGGATTTCCTTGTACAACGATTATGGGCTGTCGTCGCCGCCGTCGTCGTCGTCGCCATCCCCGCCGCCGCTGTCGGAAGAGTACTAGGCGACGGCGACGTGCTCGAGCGCTGAGTTATTATTGTCGCGCGGATTCCGGAGATGATGGAATGTTGAAGAAATTGTGAGAGGATTCCCGGGGGAGGTGTTATTGATGCGTTTTAGAACCGTTTTGGTGATGGAGCGAGGGGAGTTTGATGGCTCGGTGCTTTATGCGAAATCGGAATATTTTTTGAAAGGCTTAAATTACTCTTTTTCATCGACGATCGTATCTTTAATGTATTATTATCTCGCCTGATTACACGCTGCATTATATTGAAATTCGAAGTTAAGAATTTTTTCGAGAACGAAAATTGCATTTTATTCTCAATTTTTTCAAAATGATGGTAATAAGCTGTAAAAAAACTGCGCTTGCGTATTCGTGCAGAATAAATATTAAAATCATTTCGTATACCCTGACAACTAATGTACTTTGATTACAAATCAGTGTTTAAAATATATATAAATTCATGCATATATATAATTTACTCGTAAAATATGAAAATTTATTAACCCAAAATGTACTTTTTAACTTTGATTCGAATTTTCGTATTCGGATTATAAAATAATATTAAATATAAGTATTAGTTGCGTTCTCGGTCAAATTCTTGTCAGCGATACTGAAATAATGCAATACGCTGAAATAAAATTATTTTAACGCGGATACGTTCTATTTAGAATACTACGTAACGTGGCATATATTAATTACATTCTCCAAGAAATATTCATACAAAAACTGTGCTGCGGCAAAATCCTCTTAATATACCAATTGAACAATGACTGATGGAACTTTTGAAGACGAAAAAGTTTCCAAGACAAAAAAATTATTAATGTGCGCGGAACGCTGCATAGGCGAATCACTCAACATCGCTGAGTCGAGAAAATAAATGCATTTTATTAATTATAGTAAACTAATTGAAATCATCGAGTCTGAATAAGACGTAAGATCTACATTGAAGAGATTATTACATAATAATAGCTAACGTAAACCTATGGTAAAAAATGATCTATAATTAGAAATATCGATATCAGAAAATTGAGTTCGGCTCCCGAAGCTTTTACCCATTCGGCAATATTCAGCAGGTTATTAAAATTAGCGGGTAATGATTACAAGCCTAGTTAAGCGTGTACCAAATTCGGTGCATTAGGCACCCCTACATTTTCAAATTGCATCACGATTAACCGACTAACCGCGCCACGTCTTTTTTACCATTAACAACCGCCTAACACCCTATTTTTAAGAGCAAGCCATAACTTCGAAAGCCACGGCTACGCGCCACATTCTTAGCAACCACCTTTCACCCCATAATTAGTTCCAGCTATTCTCATTCCCGGGTGTACGCGCGCGCTTAATGATCTTTTTTTTCTTCTCCACTTCAAAGTAATCCCCGTTAAACAACCGCTGCCGCACTCGGTAGCCCGCCTCGTATTCGAGGGGCATGCGAAAAGTAAGAGAAAGAAAAAAACACGGCCAAGGGCAATAAAAAAGGCAAAACAGAATTGCACATCCAATGGAAGCGCGAAAATCCTTTTAATATTCCCACTGCACGGAGGGAGCGCGAAAATAACCGGCCGCTCCGGAGATAAAAGTGCGCGGACTTTGCCCGCATGTGCAAAAGTATGCGATGCAACGCCTGGCGTAATCATTCGCGACTGGACGCGCGCTTAAGTGCTTGCAATAACGTGATTAGACACAGTAGCCGTACACGAACTCGCGGCTCCGAGGATTAAGCGAGCCGAGTTCCTCTCTCTTTTTTTTTCCTCTCTCCTCTTGTGCCTCGCATGATGATACGAGAGTAGCGGCGAGTGTCGAGGTGGCAAATGCGATCGTGTCGAGGCGCGAAAAACTTACCGTATCGGGATATCCGTTATAGACTTCGAACACACGCACCAAGGAAATTCGAGATAGGAAATTGCGTGGTTTAGTGGTCGTTACGTTTTTTTTACAAGAAATTACGAATACATAGTCGACCGCTATTTTTATTTACAATATTTGTCTAGTTATAATATCGGGTAACCGTGGTGGAAATTACATTCCAGGTTGTGCAGTCCAGTGTCATTTATGGCTCGCAGATATTGAAACGTATGAATATAGACATGATTCGTATAACTTTATATCATGTAACTCTTCTAATACTTCCTCTTTGTATAAATGAATTTTATTTATCGTACGTTTTCATATCAATTCAAGCGTTTCACGAGAATACTGCTGAAATAAAAAGTAAGATGCGTATTTTTCAACTTTCTTTGCATCGTTTTTCACGGAATATCATTTATTACATCCATATAACTCCGCTACATAATCGCTTTTCGGAATTTAGCGTGTTCTTATTTCAGTTTCTTGAAACTGTAACGCTAACTTGTCAATGAATCTTCTTTAATCTGACTTTAGGTGATGCTTTCAAGTAAATTATGATAAATTATCAAGAAATTACTGTAAATTCAAATGTTTTATAAACGCTTGAATCGATATAAATTGTTTGAGAAACTTTATCCTTATCTACGTATTACTTTGAAATAATTATTGAATTTTCTCGGTAATAAAGATGTAAAAGCATATTTATTCGTGAGATATTAGGTATGTACTTTCTCTAAAGTATCATCATTAAAAATATTTTCTTTAATACGATTAAAACAAAAAAGGACTATTAAATTATAAAACTAAAGATAAATATATACGTTCGAAAAATAAAGAATTTATTTTCCTTGGTAGATGTACGTGTATTTTTTTCTCGCTATAAGTACATCCATTTAGATCGCCACGTCGATTTCGCTTCAAACGATGCGGATTCATTAAAAAACATACACGTCTTTTGCTCGCTCACAGCTTTCTTAAACGAACTTAAACATTTGCGTTCGTCGCGTTATCAAAAGTAGAAACAGTCGGATAGACACGGCCTTAGAGCAACGCTCTTAAACCTCGTTACTCGATCTGCTAATGTAATTTCTATGATACATCGAAAGTGCGTAACGATGACTGCAACTTCTGCTTAAATAATCCGCAACTACATCGAGTCATAGATCAAAGTCTTGGCGAAAAGTCGATACTCGCGCTTCCTTCACGGGAAGTCCACCTCAGTCCAGTCCTTCAGGACGCCGTCGTCGTCACCGACGTGCGTGCGGTCGTTACAAGCTTCGGTGAAACTCGCGGACTCATCGCATCCGATTGAGAGGAGCGGAATAATAAAAGAAGGAAAAAAAAACGGACACGTAGGTCCACTCTCCGCCTCGATCACGCGGACACGGACTCCCGGAGTGGCGGGCGGTGCGCTTTATATATTACGCGGCGGTGGTGCGGCGCATAAAATACGCCGGTGTACCGCGTCGAACGAAGGCGATAGCGTACAACGAGTAATAGCCGCGCGTTACGTGTGTAAAACATATACGGTTCGCATACGTTTAATGATAATGCGCTGCGGTTGCATGTATTATGCACTGGAGGCGACACTCGGGAACACGCGATGCACGCGGTCACAGGGAGGAGGTCGGCCTTTCGTTTTGCAGAATTCATTTTATTAAGGAGTTCGGTCTGGTGCAGTTTAGTCAAATCAACAGCTGTTTGCCGATGGGAAAAATCGATGCTGTATCGACACGAGTCTTGGCCTTCGCAAATTTCCATAAACTGACTTGCGTCTTGCATAAATAAACGGTTAATTTATTAAAATGATTAATTGAATGAAGCACAAGGTAACAGAAATATAAAATATTGCAATTTTTTCGAGGTCGTTTTCATTTAAATATTAATCTACAATTTTCTGAATATCGTAAACTTTAAAAGCATATTTTATTTTTCCTTTAAGTTTTAAAAAGATATAATAGTACTATACGTATACATACACACATATTTATTTCTCGACAAAAATATTTATGTTCATTAAATCTAGAAATTGAGTAACCGTTAATAAATATTTTTAAAGGTAATAAATAAACATGATTTCAGAATAGTATTTAGTTTAAATAATTCCGTTTTAACTAATTTTATAACTAATGAAAATTTAACAGTAATCTTAAGATAACTTTAAACTATAAATCCTTTTATTGTAACAGCAAATAAAGAATTACTTTAATAAAACTGTAACAGTTCGATAACGATTGAAAAAAAAAGTCTCTAAACTAAAATCGAGTACGGCGCCATGGAATGACCAAAGAGACGCGAAATTAAAGAAGAGAGAGAATGAAAGAGTGCGAGAACAATTGTATAAATACAGGTAGTGAAGAGATACTGCGAATTCGAGGCAAAGATTTACTAGGAGCAAGATCGCTGGGAGAGAAAAAGAGTAAGAATGGCAGAAAGCGGATACGACGGTTTCGCCTGAACCTGGTCGAAAACAGAAGAGGAAAAACTGCCGAGGACTCCAAGAATACCTTCGAGGGCGAGATTATCGAGCTCCAAAAGGACAACCAAGGTTTCCACGTTTATCGAGAACTGTCGAACCAAAGTCTTGAGATGACCGACACCGTCGTCTATGAGAACGACGCATAAGGTGACTTCGATCTCGACCAAGGAATCATCGCCGCCCGTATGAGAAAAATAGCGGGAATAGGAATCCGAACCCGATCTTCATGTCCGGATAAGAATTTTCTCTTTTTCCGTTTACCGAAATCGAATTTTAAAGATAAGTTAAGGAGAATTAAGTAGCATTTTAGTTAGAAATAAAATGTTAGAAAGTTGAATTATTTTAAGAATAGTAGAATTCTTAAAAATTATAACGTCGTGTTATATTATATATTTGATAATTACTGAGATATGGAATAAATAAAATATTTCTAAATATTATATTTCATAAACTTATTATTAATTGTATTTCTACCGTATAAGGATATACAATTAATCAATTATTATTATTATTTATGATTAATCATTTATTATTAATCTTTAATCAAAATATATATGAATATTTTTAATCAAAATAATCCTATAATTTAAAAAGAAATCATACAAATTGTTGAGAAAATTGAATAAAATAAAAATACAAATAAATTACTTATATAGCGATTTCAGAACTGGGAACGATCACATCACAAAACAAATGACTTCATTTATAACTGCCTGAATTTAATTAATTATTCAAATTTAATTAGTTCTTTCAATCGTAAATATAATACATAAAATAGATGTAAGAACTAAAATTTATTATATTTTTAATTAAATAGTGAAATTTCATATTTTTTAAATATTCAATTAATAAATTTATAAAAAAATATATATTTTTGATAAAATGTTTTTTATTTTTATATAATATATTTTTGAATCAATAATCAAACAAGTATACGTCTTCAATTACAGTATTTAAAATATTAATCATAAAAATATGTCTTATTCTTTAGTTTGTTTAATACCGTAAACTAAATAAAAATATTATTTAAGTCTTAAATAAACCATTTAAGTAAAGCTCTAGGCTCCATCGTATATTTAAACAATTATTTATTAATAAAATATAACTAAAAAAGTATTTAAAAGATATGCAATACTTTTACTGTACAACTAAGTATTTATTCAAATTTTCAATATGTATTACTATTTTTTCTATAACATTTTTTTTTATATTTAGCTGTACGAAATTTGTAACTTTAAAAAATATTTCAGCTCTAGAGAATACACTTTTATAACTAAACATTCTATATGTATAAAAATGACCATAAGTTATGATTATGGAAAATGCAAAGCAAATATTCTGATAAATATTACCATTGAAAATTCAATTTTATGAGACCACTTTTTGTATAGAAAAGATACTCTTGGAAAAAATTTACGACTTCTTTATTATCACTGGAAACACAAAAGATGATATAAAAACATTCAGGTAGATTTAAAAAAGTGCGGATAAAGTTAATCAAATAACTTGAGAAGAATATTTATACATATATTCTCCTTACTATACTATTCTACCAGTTTTTCATATAGACAGTTTTCGAAGATCAGGAAGATGAAAGCTTTTTTTATTATTTTATATTTATTTATATTCTAAACATCTTTATTTCATTCTCAAAGTTGTAAATCTTCAAGAAGTTGCTTGAATACTTTTAATAAGTAAATTTAAGATAGAAATCTGTTTAAAACGGAAAATTTTATGTCCAGTAGATATTAACTTCACTGCGTAACAGAATATTAAATAAATTAACAAAATGAACAAATTAAAATAAATTTTATGTATAGTAATATTAAAATAATACTATGCATGTATATAATGTTAAATTTGCATGTAGTAATATTATAATTAAAAGCATTTAGAATTTATTTTTTCAACATTTTGTTTTTATATCTGTAAAGCCATTTTATATAAATTTATATATAATTTATATTTTTTATTACAAACCTTGAATCCTTATTATATTACGCATAGATTACTAGACGATGGAATGACATGAACGATACATGCTATTTCAAATTTTTAAACTTCAAAATTCCAAACTTTCTGTTTAAAATTCTGTTGAAGCACGTCGTACGACTTTATATCTGAAATTCTAAACTTTAGGATTTATACTCGAGATATTCTAATGATCATAGAAAGGAAGTCATAGAAAAACATGTTAAAAAATTAGTTCTAATATATATATGAAGAAGTTTGTTCAAAACTATATCTTTACAATTGTATAAACTTTTTAACATTATAAAAATTAATACGTAAATTTTTGCATTAAAAAAATATCTTTTTAAGTAAAACTAGTTACCTAGAAGTTTATTTAAAAAAATTAACGACGTGAAGGAATACTCATTTTTCTTTTGATAACATCGCAGATTTAAAGAAAGTTATAAATTAACTACTAACAGCAGTTTTAATTTAATCCAGTCTTTTATTTTTATTTTATCGAAGGAATATTTTAATATGATAAATCTCTAAAATACTATACTTATATAATTTTTATGCCATGAAAATAATATTTAGATTATTGTGAATCATATTACAAATTTCATTCATTCCTGAAATATAATGTAGCAATAACGAGTTTCATGCAATTTAATCACATAAGTGCAATAAGAAATGATTTTACATCGTTACTTTAATATCTAGAATCACAGTTAATTGCATTTCATATATAATGACACTTATCGTACAATGTAAAAATAAAGCTATACGATGCTGGTATTAAGGACAAATTACGTCTTTCCGCGGCGTGAAACGCATCAGTTGCAGCTGGAAAAAGAGTTATTCACATAGAGATTTAGAAAACGGAGGAAAAAACACAAGGAATGGCAGAGCCGAGCAGAGGAGTAAGAATGACGGAGTGTATTACAACTCAGCCACGCGTACACATGTACATACGTACACAGATGAAGTAGCGAACCGAGGGGTTTATTTGAGGAACGTGCTGCGAGGACATCCTAAGAAGCTTTTCGGGTAAAAATAGCGGAAATTGCATCTCTCCGGCTCGCGTACTGACGGGGATGAAGTCGTGTCGTAGCCTGTACGTGACAGTCTTGCGACGAAACTATAAGAAGGGTGTGGGAGTCGGAGCAAGAGTGACGAGGAAGCGAGGCCAGGATATCTACGACTCCTTTTCCTCTTCGTCTTCGTCGTCCTCCTTTGCTTTTTCATCTTCAGTAATACACAGCAGCACCGGTAGTACTTTTGCGATCCTCCTACCGATGACGGCTATAACTGCGCGCGGATAGTGGACGCACTTGACGATAATAATTTCCTGCCCCCACGACTCGAATTACTAAATCTATTGTGACGCCATGATTGTATGTTAGGATATTTTACAGCCCTACGTGTTTAGCTTCCCGATGGTCCCGTCGCGCTTCTGCCTCGTCACTTTCTTTTCCTTTCCACGTATGGTACATTCACTTATATGCGATAGGTTTTATTGTCGCTCAGTAAACTCTTACTCCTTGGTAAGCTTCTCGCTCTATCTTTCTCTCGTTCATTTAATGGCTGTGGTCGCGGCACGCGGACCAAGATTTTTACAACGTGTAGATTGTTATCTCCCGTTTTACCGGTATGATGGTGATATAGTGGCGTGTTTTCTCGACTTTTCCTAATACGCTAAATTTACAAGATTTATATTTCCTTAAAGCATGCCATTTTGTAATATACTCTATGAGATGGATATTTTATGGCTCGTATGTCCGAGTGTTGTAGCTTCTTCAGGAAGGAGGCAACTGACGGTGGGCAGCATTTTTTCGTAATAACAGGTTATACGAGCGCGTTTAGATGTCCCGAAAATTACGAAATGCAAGTCTCTGATTCTTCGTTGATGTATAGGACTGAGTTGACTATCTTGGGAACGTTTAAAATGTAAAGTAAAACTTGGTTTATTGAAACATTATTTTGTCAGTGAAAGATAGCTTCCACACAAAATAACTAAATTTATCACGCGAGTTTGTTATTTGATATATTTTAGTCTCAATTTTCAGTTAAGTTTGTTGTGGAATAAAGTTTAATATCATTTTTCAGATTTACATATACATATATTAACTGCTTTTTTAAAGAGTCATTAAAAATTTGTATACGTCATTTTTGTCATAATAAACATACTATAATGATAAGGAATACTAAGTTTTATGCATATTATTCGTTTAATACCGAATAAACATGCAGCTTTCGTAAACGAAACGTGTAATGTTCATAGACTCTGTAACTATAATACTTTATTACAAATCTAAAATAATTGTCGCTGCATATTTATTTTAAATCATGTTTAAACCTCGTAATGTGTGATTTAAAATAAAATTCAATCTTCTACGAAAGATCCGTTTTATACAGCTCATTAATATTGAACGAAATTGCATTTGAAATTGTGAACTCGATTTTTCTCAATTTTTCCTAAAAAAAACACACTAATCTACATCCTTCGATCTTGTTTAATCTTTTCTCAAAAAAATATTTTGTCAGAAAACTTCAAGAAGGTCTCACCGAGTCAGTACTCAAACCAGAGTCGATAAGCTCCGTATGTAAAAATCACGTTTCCTTCTTCTAGTTCGCTTATTTTCTTTTCAACATAGCACTATCAAAAATACCCATCACACTTTATCACAGAAAAAGCAATCGTTGAAACCAATTTTTTCGCGGAATATAATCTATATGAAAACATTTATTTCCCATAGCGACTGTTAGACCACATTCGAAATCACATCGGGGAATATTTTCACATGCAGGTAGAGAAGTAGACTTCCACCCTATTTAACAAGGTAGTGGGCAAATATCGAGAGCGGCTTTACCTTCTTTATCGCAATAAGGCTTATCTAGCGTGAAATATTGACAGGGGGACGGTTGCCTTATCCACGCCCGAGGATTTCCAGTGTCAGATGCATGTTTTACGTACGTCCGATGCAGGAGACAGCTTTCACCTTCGTCGGTTCGGTGAACCATATGTATATAATAATATATGTAATGAAGTATAGGAATCGGAAGACAGAGAATAAATACCTAAGTGAGGAAAAAATTTGTAGTGGTGTCCATTATTTACCTGATAGTTGTTTCATAAGAACGTTTCCAGATGAGTCCTCGAAAGCAAACTTTATATGTATTAAAATTACGTTTAAAAAGTATTTTAACTATAATTTTTTATCATTTTTTATTTTTTACAGATATACAATGCAAACTGGATTCTACATTTTCACTTTCTATTCCGGTTCTATAAAGCATTTAAATCTAGCGAAATGACAGTTTACTGTTCTGGTTTTTGAAACATTAATATGAATTCCATAAATTATATCAAATCTATTTCAAATTTGTCCTTCGGTTTTTACTTCATATATAATTCAAAGATATTTATTTGTTTAAATTTCTAACCGATCGCGCTGAAACTTAAACCTTTTTTTAAACGAATGATTAAAAATTTCTTGTGCATACTACCGATAAAATAGTCCTTCTCTTCCATAATAAAGACTGTTATAAAACAAAATAACAATAATAATAAATATATATAACATGAACGTACGATTACACACGAGGTATACGAATTTTACGTTTGCAAAGCTATTACTCAATATCGGTAGACAGATATTGCGCGAAAGTAAACATTGTGGTAGATTTTCCGATTTATTACGAAACATTAATCAGTAATTTTCTTATGGCTTATTAAAAATACGATCGCCTGCGAAAGAGCCCACAAACAATCCGAGTCTGCGAGCCTAACAAATGACCACGGTAGTAAGAGGAGAGGTAGGCAGGACGTTATAAAATGAGACGCAAAAAATACGGTAAAAAATGAAAAAGCATATTGGAGAAGCGAGAGAAGGGGAAATGAGGAGATGAAGGAAAAAAGCAAAACAGAAGAACTTTTCTAGAGTACTCGCGAGCCTCGCAACGGAAGGACTATGTTTCCTGGCTTAATTTCGCTAATGGCTTTGAATTGCAGCAGCCGACATCGTCATTCCCGCTCCTCTAACTATATCCTTCTCTCTCTATCCATTCTGTTTACGCGCAGTTTCGATCTTTTTCTACACGGTCAAACCAACTAATGTATATCGGTCGAGAAATTTGGGAATTAAAGTGGTAGGTAACTCTTACGAGTTTCTTTTTAATGTGCCTAATTACGTGATTACGCTGCGGCGAGGGAAAGAGAGGGAGAATACGTAAAAGACTCGTTTTCGCGAACGGGCTTTGTTCTTCCGCTAGAGCTCGTTTTTCTTCTTTCCTTCTTAAAGAGTACGAAAGAAGATTGCCGAGTACGGAGAAAGAAAAGAACAACGCAGGAGAGTGAGTGTGAGAGAGAAAATTAGTGTGCGTACGTGTATAAGTGTGCGCGCGTAAACGACGGGAATGAGAATCGATGAACGGACGCGACTTTGAGCGGGGTCACGAAATTAAGAGAAAAGAGCCAAATTAAATAATCAATTTACGAGGCAGCACGAGCGGTGCTAGCAGTTATCAGTGTAAAAAGAAAGAAAGGGAGTTAGAATAAACGGTGAAGAGGGAAGAAATGAGGGTAACTTGTCGTACCCCGCGCAGCATGTAAGTAATTGCAATAAAGTACGTTCTTAAGAAGCTCCGTGGAAATTGGATTAAGGGCTAAATTGTCTGACCATTGAACGTTATGTTCGACACGTCTATGGCAGCTGCCTTCATTTTATTCCTACTCTTTTCTTGTTTTCTTGGATAAAAAGCATCTTGAAGGAGTCGACGATTTGGCGAGATGTATATCGCAAAGTAATGTGCCGATTGCGCGAGAAGGCGTCAATTCATCGAGCCTCGGCTTCGGAAATGCGTCGTAGACACTAATTAAATCAGAAATCGTGCAGCGCAAGGAGTGGATTAAGAAATGCATCTCCGAGAGAAGAAGGTCAATCGGCGTGTGTTCGTTTATACTTGATTTAATGCTTCGATTTAACGACAAGCTATCCTACCGACGCCGAATAAAAGCAAGAACGTTTACCGGGTGATGAATGAGCTCTAGAGGTGTTATTTAAATTCGACATGGAGTAACAACTTTCTTTTCGTAAATATAGACTTTTTTCTCTCGATAGACATTTATTAATTTATATTACACACTTATTAATCCGTCTACACCTAGATTTTACTTTACTTTTACTACGATTTTTCTTTTTCACCTAATAACGTATATTCTGTTTACATAAATTTCTAGAATATATAAAACTTGTGAAAAATATGGTTTATTAATTTATATTTATAAGTCTACTCGTATGAAAGTGCATTTATGTTAGCTAAGGTAAAAAAAAATATGGAGAGAAATTTCACGCGTTGATTTAAATGGAAAGCGTACGCTTTAATATAATCAAATTTTTCACAATTATTTTTATATCGGGTAATCAAAATATACAAATCACCGTTTGTAATTATCGTAACGATTTAAAGTTTAAATACAAAATTCACATGACAGATGTCATTTAATTAAATGAACTTATAAAAATACTAATTATTCAACCGGCTATAACTGTTCGCTTTTTTTTCAATTTTCAATACATATAATTATACCGACAACTTCTTATTAATCGAAAAATAAACAGCACTTAAATAGCAAACATGATATATTATAACTTTGCTTCAACAAATAATTGGACATCACCATAATGTCGATAAAACTAATTAAAGCTAAAGGGAAAACCGTGCAATTGTAGTTATCTAACGCGCTGTCGAACGTATTTTATTACACCGTACGTCGAGGGTAACATCAAGTCGCACATCCTTCCCGAATATTGTCTTACCGTTACGCTCGCGCAATTACCGAAGACTTTGCCGGCAATTAAAAAAGCTCGCGCATAAGACGATGATATACAACTTCATCGCAAGCCTCTTTAAACTCATTGTCAGATATTTATTGAACAAGTAATTCCGGATCATACAGTGCGGCGCTTATTACCTCGCCCTCGACAACGAGATAATGCCCACCTCATCTCCTCGCGCAATTTTCTTCCTTACTCCCTTTCACGTACGCGCATATGTGTAGACGTCGCACACACAGATGGATTTTTTTTTGGTGCGTCGGCTCCGGGATATTGTACCGCCGTAAATTTCGAGGTTATACACGCGTGGCTTCTCTCTGCTGCTACTCGGCCCGGCGTATGTAACTGTATTAACCCTTGCGACCACGATAAATCGGAGCGTCGATTATTCCCTCCTATTTTCTCCTTTCTCTCTCGCTCTGGCTCGCTTTCCCTCTCATTTTGTCTCATCCTCTTTGTAGTACATGCTGGTATAGAGAGAACTTCATTACCGCTTCGTTCGTTCTTGCATAAACCATTTAACTCGAACTCCGCGGTTTCTGGGCGGAGTCAACGCCTCATACTAAATCTACCTTTCTCGCTCGCTCTTTTCCGCTTTCTCACTCGTGTTCTATCTTTCTATCTGCAAGGAGGAAGAAGAGAGAAAGAGACAGAGAGAGTTCTCTACAGACCCCCAAGATTTACGTACTCGCTAGCGAACCAGGCGTTACCTAGTTAGCGTTTAAACTAAATCATCGATACGTAAGGAGGATTCACATTCTCGCTAAGCCGTTACACGATCGTTGTATCGCTCCTCTACATCAGAGAATACACGGTATAGGCGCCAGCTTACGTTATGTGTTAGGATAAAGGATAGAGCGGGACACGGTTAGTAGGAAAAATTACTTTAGAGTCTAGTATCTTTGGGAGTGACTCGATGTTGAGGGTTCAATTTCTACTTTAAAATGTGGCGCGATAGTAATAAAGATTATAACGAAGTAAAGTTAATTAAGTTTTTTAATCATAAAACTGTCATTCATTTTCCTTATTAATTTGTAATTCTAGTTAGCTTTGATTTTCATGAGTAAAAAAATTAAACGAAAAACTTCTTCGTTTCTTTAAATTTCTATCTAATTACTGGAATAGTTACAGAGAAACCGGATTAAACTAATATTCAACATTTAATCCTTATAATTTCTGTAATATCCATAAAAATGCATTCGTTGCAATAATAATAAGATAATTATTACGCAATAAAATCCTCGTTCGGAATAATTACGCTGTAATTGACGTTAAAGAATTTCTCCGTCGTGGCTCGCGATAGAAAAATACATTTTTAATGTTAATTAATTACAATATTTCTCAATTTCTTTTTTTCTTCATATTCATTATTGTTTATTTGTTCTTTCGTTCATTTGCAAATAATACGATTACGTAGTTGTAGCTTTACACGCTTCGTTTCATTTAGAAATTGCGTGGCACTCTTCGTATCGGAAAACCGTCGGCGTCGCAGGAGATCATGGCCATGCGCTGGTTTGTTCTCCCCCTGAAATAGAGTTAATTTTGTAAAGAGAACCAAAGTTGATGTCAAGACAAGTGATTGACATCGAAATTTTCTCCCCATTCTTAGATAATAATAACTGCGATATTAAAGTTTTGCTTAAAATTAAATTTTATGACTTCCTTCAATGTTTATATTGGCTTAATGTCAACTATCCCGATAAGTTAGATTTAACAGGAATTTAATTGTTTTACAATTCCTCATATCCTATGTAACTGTATTTAAATAACAAGCCACATGTTCCACGTTAAAAAATGAATTACATTAACAAGTGCTAGTTCCAACTATTCTAAGTGCTTTTATTTGAAAGTATTCGCATCCGTTAATTTTAAAAACATATCTGTTTAATCTTTGTGCGAAAGAAAATTATTCAAATTACCAAAGAAATATATCTATATTTTATATATAGATATAAAATATATCTATATATATCTATATATTTCAATGGTATTATAATAAATATGCTCTGTAAAAATAACACTTTTTCCGAGTACTCGTTGATACATATTTATTTTTAAGTCAACGTAATGCAGGAAACCAATGCATATAAATTATGAAGATTTATCATTTGTTTACGATTGCCAGCAATCAGAATTTGACGTGATAATCTCGGAGAAATAAGTCAACGAAGCTTAAAGATCCGAGCAAGGAAGTCTCGCAGACAGAGTGATAAAGTGTGACTAATAAAGAAAAAAGCCCAGAGGATTCGAAGAGAAGCTAAGGAGCGACTCACAAGAGCCAGCGACCGCCCTAACTATGTAAGAAGCCGCGAAGGACATATTCCTTGAAAATCCTTACAGCTCACAGACGATCAAGGCCTCGACGAGGGAAAGCGGGATGAAGCTCGAAGCCGAGATTCAGCTCTTTTCCCCGCGACCCCTGTATTATATACATCTTTCGATGTACACCTACGAGTACTTGTGTACGCACGTATATTTACCTACGCATACACCCGCAATACACAGACGTATGCATCGAAAGGAACGAAACGCAGCAGTGAGCTCAGCGATGCCTTAACGGGAAATCGAAGTCGCTTACCATAAAGTCTCCCTAAAGCCAAAGCTCCGAATCATTCCGCGTGCTCGACTGACTACGCTTTCTCTCTTCCTCTCTCGCGCGTTTCTCCTTGTCTGCACGTTTCTCCTAACGCGGCGCTTACGAGGCCTTTTCTTTCTCGCTCGTTCGTGGAGTGACGACGAATCCTTCGCGAGTTCACGGGATTGAAAAAGCTGTCCCAGGGCTTGAAGAGGCAAGACTTTTACAAGGTATGAGATACATAGAATTTCGATATATCTGCTTCTACCTCGACGTGTATTCAGTGGATTTAGGTTTTTCAACGCGTAAGTGCGCAGAGAGATGGAACTCCGCGCTTTTACCTATCGCTGCGTTCCTCTTCTTATTCTGGTTTTCTTTTCGCGCGAGGAGCGAAAGTACGGAGAGCTCAAGCGATAAATGCAATTATCCACACGCACGAGCACGAGACGAGGCGAAATCAGAGACGACCACTTATTGTTGGCTGGATATCTATGCTCCGTATTCCTTTTAGCTCGATTTTTCTAGTGCTTTTTAGAGATTGATAATATTATTAAAGTGCGTCTGAGAAAATATACACGATTCTTGGAAATATTTTAAAAAAGTCCTTTTTTTTTTTTAAAAGTAATTTCGGAATTGAAAATTGGAAAACGTTAAATCTTTGAAAATAATGTTCCTTGAATCGAGTAATGTATTTGCTAATAACCTATAAGATGGATTAAATTCTTTTTTAGCACTTATTATAATGATATAATACTTTTTTTAACGCCAAAAAACAAACATTTTTAATTATGTAATGGAATTCCATTGCATCGTTTAAACATATTTTATCCATTATGAAAAATACTGCGCTGGTAACTATTTTCAGTATTATCTTTGGAAAATTAACGCCGTTTTTATTTTTTCATTTTAAGAAATAAGAAAATTATCTAAAAATGAAAACTTTTTATAAATTTTAAGGTTTTTAATAAACATTTTATTTATGACATTTTTTAAATAAAAAATATTTTTCATATTAAAACAGTTATTAAATATTAATATTTATAATAGTTATAAACTATTCATTTTTACAAGTTTAATGTAAAATTACATACCTAAAATTCTATCGATATTAATTAAGTTCTATACGTTTAGCTACAGACAATAGATAAACTCAGACATGAAATCAAAGCATAATACGAGTTTTATCATATTATTTATTATCTTTTTATTAATTTCACTAAAATTATATTAAAAATATTCTAATATTCTAGTATTTGATTGATTTGAAAGTCATAAAAAAGTTGGTATACGTTCATCTTTCAATACTGATTTATGTATCCTATAAATTTCTTCTTCCTACGATTACGGTAAGTTTTTATATCTCCTTTACATAAAAACATACCAATTCACCAGAGTAATTTCGAATTATAAACTTACATATATTGTCGCAAAAACTTGTTATTTTGCTATGGAAATTGGAATTCCAACGATAGGAACGCAAAATAATAAAAAGAAAAGAAAACAGTCGATATCTGTTTGCAGTGACTCGTGACACGAAATGTCATATAATCAAGTTTTCAAAATAAACAAAGTAACAAGAGCAAATATTTGTGTCGGTAAAAATCCGTTTCCCATCATAGGTAGTAAAGAAAATAAATAGCAGGGAATTCGATTAACGAAGATTTGATAAGATGAATGTATAATCCGTAAAAGAGAACTCGAATAAACTTTTTTCCGGATTTTTAACGAATTACGAGGAGAAGGAAAAAAGTAAAGAAGAGAAAATAAATACGCAAAGAAATTGCGCATATGTAATGAAAGTGAACGAATGACTCGGGTTTGCGCGCGCGTTCATGTCCGTGCGTAATAAGCCAGGTACTAGTCGGGATCGCGGGTAGAGTCTCTTCGTGCGACTGGCATATGGTACTTATATGGGAGCACGTGCGCGTGATGAGAGGACCGTGTAAAATCAGAGCAGTAAATAGTTCGAGCCTGAGCCTGACAAGATCTTCCTGTGGATTGCATTTGCTTTACTAACATTTCTGGCCCCAGCCTACCGGAAACTTCGTTTAATTTAAATCGATTGACATGAAGCTCGCGCGCGTCTGCGCGTAACTCTCTGTCTCTTTTCATAGGGAGGAAGAGAGGATAAAATACGGACAAAAAGAGAGACAGAGAAATGATCCACAGATAGAAAATACCTTGGTACCTAAGATTATGAAAGTCAGCTCTGATTACTCAGCGCGTTCTCGACTTTTCTTGAAGATGGATTTGGCGAACTTGGAGGGAGAAGCTTTATTAAAATTGAGACTGAGTTACTAATAATACTGGATTGTAAATAATTATAATATATTTGTAAGATATTCCGCAACTCGAGAATAAAAAGATTCGTCCGAGTATGAAATAATGGACAATGTCTTTTTGTAGACTCGTATTCGAGATGTTTTATTACGGATTGGCGATGAAATGAGTTTGGTAAATAAATTTTATTTTTTAATTTGCGATATAATTGACATTTATTCTTATAATAAATTTTTATTTATTCTTATTTATTGTATACCAAATATTTCTCTCGAAATATAATATACAAAGTAAATAAAAGAAGGAAAGTAGCGATAATTCAAGACGCGATAATACAATTAAAGTATAATATTAGTTTGAAAATATTATTTTAAAATAAAACTTAATATATTTTTTTAATACCTTCTACACAGTTATTACCGCGATTTTTATTCTGCGAATCTTCTTTTTTCATAATAATATATATACGTTTTTCTTTCGAAAGCCCTAATTTAATTAAAATATTATCTCATAATTTCGGTATAATTTTTTTTAACAATTTAACAACCTCTGTGATAAAGTAATATAAAAAATGATTTATCTCTTGATAATTTTTTTCATTAAGTCAATTAAAAAATAATCTGCAAGTTGATGGTTCACTCAACAACGTTGACGTTTGAAAATATAATAAATCATTATTTATGCTTTAAGCATACCCATGTCGCTTTCAAATTATACACTACATATTGTTCTTCTTCATCCAATGCTTAATCATTTCATTTCATAAATTATTCGCAAATTTTGTTTACCCTGGCATCGATCCGCATAACTTCGTAATGATAGTATTATTCGACGACGGCATAAATTTCGTAATTTCGCCAAAAAGAAAACCCGTTTACAGAACTATCAATTATATAATTTCCGACGAAATTGCGATAAGACAGCGAGACGCGGATCTCACGATAGATGTAAAAAAACATCGGCAAACGATAAGCGCTACTTGTCCGGTGCCCCGTTCTAACCCAGAAAGTCGTGATTCCGCGCTCAAAATTGAAAATTTACGACCCACTTTTCGCCGAGCACCCGTGCAAGCACATGCTACATTAGGCAAAAGCCTGGCCAGCTTAAATACACATCGAAAGAGAGAGAGAGAGAGAGACAGAGAGAGAGACAGACAGAGAGAGAAAGACACCGTGGGATTGAGAATCGGGCACAGGGAGGCGAGACTAGTGCCGGATAGTCTCGCAAGGGATACGGAACTCTCTCGCTTTATTTACATAGCATTTCGTACCTAGCCGCAAAGTACCGATTTGCATGCGATCGATGCCCAAAGCTCGGACCGAGCGTTTCTCCACTGGCGAAACAATCGAATTTCGATTTACTTGAAACGAAAAGCCGAGCTTTTCCACCTCGTCCTCCTCTCAAATTCGTACATATATGCATACGCGCTTGATCTCTGTCTCATTCCTCCTGCTCACTCATCTGTATGGACGAACGAACAAGCGAACGATCCTTTCCATTACAACGCGACAATAGCATCGCACTTTGACGCGCTTAGCCGAAGCTCTCGAGCGCGTTTTAGATTCCCTTTTCTGCACGTGTACATACGTATACCTATAGATACATATATAAGCGTCACCATGGCAGATCTTTCGTGTATCTTTCTCTTTGCATCTTCCTCTCTCTCTCTCTCTCTGGTTCTCTCTTTATCCTTCGTCAGACGCGTTTCGCGAATCCATTGTTCCCCCGAAGGGTTATCCGCGCTATGCTTCTCCTGCTGCTGCCTCCTCCATCTCGTCTGAAGTACTGCACATCGTCACCGCCGACTACGCAATGGCAATCGCGCCGCGACGCCTGACTCGCAGCTACCTATACACATACCCGGAAACCGAACCCTTGAAAACCGTATCACACCTTTGGGTAGGCACACGTACGCGCGCGGACCGATAGATAACCCACACTCGCCCGGGATTCTACACGTGCATCTCCGGAGAGTCGTTGCGTCGGTTGTATGCGCATACACGCGCGGACATTATCCGTGCCACTATTCCGGGAGTGCCTTGGGTGCATCGCTCGATCGGTTCGCTATGCCGCGCACCTCCGCGCTTCAGACGCGTCTCGGGCCTCTATTATATCGCGGAGATTCCGAATTCCCGAAGACCCATCGAGCGTCGATGACCCTCGTTGGTTCACCGCCTCCTCGGCATTTTCGCTCTGTCTACTAGTACGATGCCGAGGATCGTCAATGGCGCGTACGTCGGAGAAGCCCAAGTCCAGTGTCAACGTTGCCGACGTATTTATTAAACATCGCTCGCGCGTCACCGGCAGAGCTTCCTACTTCGGTTCGCGGGCTATTCAATATTCATTCGGCTTGGTCCGTCGAGTTGACTCCGACACGGGGTAGATCGTAACGTCCAACCGAGAATAAAGCGAGGAGACTCAATGCGGGTGCGTCGTTTTCGCGAATGGAACGATTAACCGGTGGCCGCCCGTTTCGAAATAAATATTCCGTGGCTGTCGCTGACACCGGATAAACGGTTACGTCGCCACTCCCTCGGCGCTTCTTTTCCTGCCGGTTCTTTCGAGATTTATTTACGGATGTTCCGCTGGAACGCGGAAAATAGAGATACCGGGAGGAGTTTTTTTCGGCTTGCCGGCGATACTCTTATCGGAGACTTTTAGTTTCTCCCTGACTGCCAGAGTCTCATAAGTCTGGGTTCCCAAGCGTGCGTTTTATAGTTTTGCGTTTTGAGTTTTATAGTGGTCTATGGAAAAAGGAAGCACGAGAACGAAACTTTTTCCTTCTTTCTACATCAGCTTTAGGTTGAAAGTTTAGACTAACGAGATCTTAAGGTAGGAAGTACTTATGCTTCGATCGGCTAGCTACTTTAGTACCCAATTATCGTTTCTTAATTAACGAAACTTTTTAACTTTTTTATGAATCTGGTTTAAAAGCAGCTCCGGTGGTCTAAAAGTCGTGTTCAAACATATTCTTAATTATGTTTAATGATGAATAAAACTCTTATTAGCCTAGTTAAAAGCACTTTCGATAATAAATCTTAAAATTCAATAATATTTTTATTAAAAGAATGGCGCGATAAAAAAAGGAGCAAATATAAAAGATTTAAAGCTTTTAAAAATTGTACTGGACCGTATTTTTTTTCTTTAGTAAACTATACGGTAAAAATGGGAATTATCGATAAGTTTATATACTTTATGAAAAAGGAAGAATAGGAAAAAAAGCGAATTCGAATATACTATTTCAATTGGCTTTATCGCAGGTTGCACGATTCATTTTCATGAAACACTAGAGAAGCAACAGATATGCTCGTTTCAAGAATTCGCGAACAGCATGAAGAGCATTAGAACTTGAGTACTCGATTCATTCGGCATTCATACAGCTAACTATGAGAACGTCCGTTCTTTTTTCCATTATGTACACACATGCATTCGCTAGTGCAGAATTCCCATGATTAAATAGGCCAGCCATTTCAGTTACTTTTGTATTATACACGATCCATAGATGCACGCTGGATGAAGGCCTTTCGATTTCGCTGCCCGTGTATTTTCCGATGCATCCGGCTCTCCTTGAGCACGAGTTCTATATTAGCCCGTCATCAAATTATCGAGAGGGGAGGTCTTTCATGTACCGACGCGTTATCATATATCCTTTACATAGATTGCGCACGTGCACGAGGAATATCCGAAATAACGCGATGAGAGATCAGGATCGACTAGAGAGAGAGAGAGATAGAGAGAGAGATAAGGGGAAAGTACGTAATTCAAGCGAAACGAATGACGTATGTGCGTGGTGCGGGAACGCGATTGTAATCTCGGCTTTAGCGTCGTAGGAAGGGTCGTGTCATGCGAATAAGTCAATGCTGGGTACAAAGACGAAGGAGAAGTGAAAAATCTCGATCGTACCGAGGATTTGTTCGGGCTATCCGACCGCGGAAGAAGAGGGAAACGTTTCTCCCGGTGGCTGTGCATCGACAAATTGCACGACGATCTGATCGGTCTATCTTCGGTTTTGTATTTGATTGTTCACGCGGTCGTAAGACTCAGCGAGAATGGAAATAAAACGGCTAGTGAAAAATGACCTCGGTTTCGTTGTATAACGTGGAACAAAGTAATGGATATCTTCGATCAACGTTCGCTTTCAGCTGGTACCCGTGCTATTATTTTCTAGAAAAATGAATACTGATATTTTCCGTTCTGTGAAATTTCCATTCGTGTGTAAAGTAAATAAATGCATTTGTGATTTTCCATTCAACAACTTAAACTAATATATCAATAATATTTTTTTATTCATATAGATTTATATTTACATTTCGAACGGTATTTTTTATATTAACATATAACTTATTAAAATAAATATAATATATTAATTATAAATAATATAAAATTTTTAAATATAAATTAAAAAAACTTAGAAATATAGTTAATCCCATCTTAAGGCTTATTATCATAAGTCTCGTACTTTTGTAATGACAGCTGTCAATTATTCAGTTATAATTTCAATATCATTTATATTCGTTATTTAATAAATAATGCATCAAAAATTACTTTATGTAATTATAATTTTATACAATTAAAATAAAAAAAAATATTTAAAATTTAATTTAATCAACATTAAAAGATTTAAAACAACTTGCTTTAATAAAATAAACTAAATCCGTATCAGTTTAATCTTCGCTCACGTTTTATTCGCATTTCTCGTGGAAATACCATTTGACAGGTTATAAATATTAAGTCGTGTTCACAACTGTATTTTAAATCACCAATTTTATAGTAACCCGTTTTAAATAATTCAACGGTATATTTTAAAATTTTTTGATTTTTTCCGATCGAAAATATAACGATTAAATTCTTATTAAATAATTCATGGTTAAGAGTTATAGCTACTAGCTTCATTATACGTTCTTTAGTAAATTCAAAATTAAGATGTTGGGATTTAGAAACGAGTACGTTAGGGTTTATAACAGAATTAATAGCTACGACTTTACATTATACGAAGACAAGTAGGTATTTGTATTTTCTATTCCCTTTGAGTATTCTTTCATATCAAACTAGTATCTATATGTAAATGTTCTTGTATTGATCATATAATAAATTTTATTTAGCATTTGTATTACAATGATACGAACAAAACAGTAATAAATTGTAAATAATGTAAATATTATCTAATAATAGTAAAAATGTGTAACGATAGAAATTAATTTTTATCGCATCTGTAACTAGAATAATAGTTGTACTATGAATTTTTTATAAATTACTTTAAAAATGAAACAGTTGTGTGTTTTTATTTCTTAAAAATGTTGTTATACTACATTTTTAATATTGAATAAATTAATAAGAAAAAAAGTACAGATTTCGGTATCAATACGCAAAAAATATTTTTAAGGATAGTTATTACCAAAGGATTCTTTTATCATGAAGTAAAAAAATTCAAAATTTGATTTAAAGTAGAAAATATCTAAAACTAATTTATAACGAAGATAATTAAAAAATACTATATTAAAAGTTTCCACGTATATTCTTAGAAATTTTTTAGTACCTGAATTTAAAACATGGGAACTTTCTAAAATGAAACGAGTAAAAACATTATCTTCTGACATAAATAAATTTTTTTTCATTCTGATAGAACATAGTTCTTTTTTATACGTATTTATTAAATAATTTCGAATTGAAACGTTTCAAATTTATAATCAAATTCATAGATACCAACGGAAGTAAAATAAGCATAATTAGTTAAATGCAACGAAGAGGAAAAAACATCGGCGTAAAATTTTTTCGCCCTGTAAAATAAACCTATGAAATCTCAACCGAAGGGAAAAAGCGATTCTTATTTCTTCGCGAAGGGGATGGAATTCAGTTAAAGTTGATTTGATTAAATGACCTGGTAAGTACGTTCGCAGCCATTGGACGGAGAGTTGGACTCATTCTACTCGATGCATTTCCATTCGCCAAAGGATAGCGAAAAAATTACACGTCAATCTTCGTTTCCAAGGGTCCGAGGTGCGAAATTCGTTGCGAAACCGATGGCATTCTATAATTACCGAGTCTCGACGAAGCCATAAAATTATAAATACTGATTAGAGGAGAAGTTCGAGGAAATAAATTCCCAGCAAGCGAGGCGTGAATCAAAAGCCCATAGCTGCGATCGAGTACGCGCACATTTAAACGCATTCTCGGTTCTCGCAAGCCTACCGAAACAACGCTCGTGTAAAATCAAAGAGCACTCAATTAAAATCATATATACGCGTCCAAGTCGGACCCCCGGGTGAAGGGGCACGTTGCGACGGCGGAGCTCCTTTGTGCGCGAGCCGTGGAGCTCATTGACGCGCGGCATTCGGTAGCGCCGGGGCGTTTCCGAAACCGACGCCCGGCGTCTGCGAGCGTGAGATTCCGCGCCGTTGGCTGGCCGGTCAAAGGGAAACGTCCGCCGTGGTGACGCGACAAGTCGAGCGCGCAAGCGGCCAAGTGTCCGATGTCGCGCTTCATTTCCGCGAGAGGGCCTTTAATGAAATTGCCGAATGATTTTATAGCGAGTGACAGGTAATTATAGGCGGTCGGTGCTCCTCGGCCCTTCTGCCCTCTATCTTTCTCTCTCGCTTGCTCTCGTCATCGATGAATATTTAGCGAGGCCGTATCGTCGACTCGTTGCTGCAGCCAACTTCGTTTGTCGTCTCTGTATGTCATGTACCTCTGTGTTTATATATACAACGTTAATGGAACGGAATGAAGAGCGAATTGAAGAGAGAAAGAGAGAAGTGCGTTATTTAATCGCGAGGCGACCCACTTGACGCGCTTCGTCAAAATTCCTGTCTAGTGCTTTTTATTTCGTGGCTTTGTCGCACAAATTTATTGTCCGTGAAGTGTATGTGTAGGAAAGCAAGGGAAACGAGAACGCGTACGCGTTTCTATAAAAATGTAGTAAAAGAAACAAATGAAGAAAGGGATAGACGTATAGACGTGCGCGGATGTGTGCAAGGTGCGAGGGAGAAAATGAGAGAGGAAAAGAGCGGAGCGAAACTGTGACCACTCTATTTTCAATTTTCGATCATGATACATCGCGCGCTTTTTACGATGTATAGATACGGTGTGCGAATGAAGTATATTCGTTTAGAAATTTCATTAATGTGGGAAATTGGAGGATCGAGTACTACGAATGGGAAATGTAAAGCTGTGGTGTACATTGATGAAGAACGAGTGACGATGGCTTGGGATTGTTGTGTACTAATTTTCTTTTTAATGACGTTGTTATGTTTATTATACTTTCGTAGTTTTTTGTTTATCAATAATTTCATCTACACCACGTATTTTATATCTCTATAATTTTGAAAATGAGATTTTTAGTCCGTGCTATCCTAATTTCATCTATCTAGTGAAATTTAATATTTTGTGCGCCATGCATCTAAAATTTTACCGCTTTCCTCTCATAAAAGTAGTTTATAATGAACAATTATGATTTGATACCAAAATTCAAATTTTTTTAAATTACTTGTGATACGTACATGTAATGTATGTATTTACCTTTGGATATTTAATTTCGTTTTGAAAACCATTATAAACAAAATTCTTTTATGTGCCATATCAAAATATCGATTTAAATTATAATTGCTTCTTGCATGAATAACTTATATTCATATAATGTAAATTTATAGTATTATATATACGAATCTATAGGATCCTTAAAATTAGAACATTGTTTAATTATCAATGCAAATTTTCAGTATTTATTTGCACACCGATAGCACAGTTTTTTTCTATCGATAACAATGTTTTTTAGCAATATAAAAAAGTGTTTACTGTTACAAATAAAAATATTGGAATGGTATTATATAAAATATTGCATTTTGATAATAATGATTCAAATATTCGTATTTGCTTGCTATAATATAAAATCCACTATTTTTATTTATACGTTATTTTAATTACTTGTATTCATCTGACTATATTATTTTTTATTTTAATTTATTTAGAAAAACTCATTTTTTTCAACTGCAATGTAATTTACAGAATACTTTTTAATGTTATTCCACAAATTATTATAATTTAGAATACGAAATTATACGCAGATAAATTGTATCAAATTCTTTACAGTGTTCAATAAAAATTATTAACTAGATTTTAAGCACGTGAATCACCCACCATCTTCTTAATCTCAAATAAAATAAATAGAAAAAAATATTTTAATCTGTATAAATAAAACTAGTAAAAGATTATGCATGTTTTAAAATGCTATCCTTGAACAGCATTGAAATTAGTAAATTATACCGTCTGGTTGTATCTTGGGGTAATTTTATAGTTCTCGTTCGATTATTTCCTCTTTCTTAACGATTTCTTACTCAATTTTAGAAATTTCAATCGATACAAATTAAAGTCAATTATATAAATCCGTATAAACAGAATAGTCTGAAAAAATATACGACCAATCATAGACGTCTTTAAAAAGGTTCTAATTGAAGCGGAGCCAAAAACAACAAATAATAATAAAGCCATAAAAAAGCAGATGAGTTGCGAGATATAATGGGGATACAGTGAGACGGAAAGAAGTATTATCGTGCGTCAGCGCGAATAATGTCCCTTTTAAAGGACACGTCAATGCTTCCCTCGAACCTCAGGCAAATCAGAATCGAACCCTGTCTATATATCTCAGTCAGTTTGCGTTCTCTAGAAGAATAGCACGAAAGGCCTTGACTATATATTTTCTCTGTGGCGACGGAAAGTGTTTTTTATGTCGGTCAGATATGATTCCGATCTGGCTCAATCGACAAAGTCGGTCCATCCCAGGGGCGTTTTTCCGTCTGCCGCTGATATGCTGGTTCTATCCGGAAGGGGAGAGAGAAACGAAATGGAATAAGAGCCAGCTGTTATTAGAGTGGCGGGGGGTCCGCAGGAGGAGTTGGTGCAGAAAAAAAGACCGAGAGAGAAAGAGATACTATGCGGGCCTAAGTAATAAGAATCGTGGGAAGTAAGTAGTGCGGAACCGGTGTCGGTTAAAAGGGAAGGACTTTAAATCGACGCACCGTCGGAATTTAATTTCGACGTTTTAAGAGGCATTCTCGCAAACCATTTCAGCGAAGCCTCTCTCCCTCGTTCTCCCTCCCTCTCCTTCTCTTATGTGCATGCATACTGTATACATCCGCAATCAAGATATACATGTATATCCATCGGTCGGTGCTTGGACCACTGGGATACTTCGTGGATCGACGAAGCATCTCACTGTCGGGCAGAACGAAAGGATTTTATCGATCTGTCCCCGGGGTGATAATGCGCCTGGTATGAAGTCCGCAGAAATCCCTCCAAAGAACATTATTACGTTTAAAGTGTATACGTATATACACACACACACACACATATATATATATATATATGTTTCGAGCGATACACGAAGCTCGTAACGGGCACTCGCGAATATATAGGCACATTATGTCCGGAGAATCTTCATATTATAGAGTTCGGGAGGTCTCGAGGATCTAAGTGATGTGGTGTGAGCAGCGAAAGAGGTGGGGAAGTCGTTTGATTCAGCGCATAGAGCCACTTCGTCTTTCTCGAACTACGTCTTAGGCTTTTCTTGTATCTCGCGATGAGACGAGAAGGAAGAGAGACGGGAAGAACGAACTGCTAGCATAAGCAAGACCGCTTGCCTGTAGGCGGTACTTTGAAGACCGAAGTTTAAATGAAGGAATGCAATTTCCATGAGTCAATAGCAATTACCGGTGTGCGTTGGTACTGCAAGGGGGCAAGGGGCAAGGAAAAATATTTTTGACGACTAATTTTCTGGCCTTGATAATGAGATTATGATTTATTGGGCAATTTGGGGGTTTAATTCTTTGAGGAAACTAGCGAATAGCCTTGGGCGACTCTTGAGTGATTCTTTTTACGTGAAGAATGAAAGCTCGGGCACGTTGACTATTCAAATAAATTTTATTTTACATCGTCGACGAGCTGTCCTTTAATAATTTTTACCCTCGACTACTTTTATCGCGAATGAAAAGTTAACTGTTTAATCGAATTAAATATTACCAGCAAAAAAACTTGTAATTTAACTTATTCGCTTCAATGAATATCGTGCCTTGTTGAAGATACATTGGATTTATGTATTATTACGAAATTACTAAAATGAGTTTTCAAAATGTCAAGGATTTGACCTTCGCCGCATTTTACCTTTCTTTATATATGTATGGAACTCAACAATATTAAGTAAATTAAAAAGAAAGTCAATTTGAGTACTCAAACTTATTACAATTAGTGCTATATCTTAACAATTAAGATAAAGAACAAAGTACTGAGGTATATCTGTAATCACTTCAGAAAATTCGATTAAATAACTTGGTATCCTCTGAGACAGCCGAACAAAAGTTCTTTATAATTGTATTAGAAAATCTGATAAAGAAAATTGTACTCATTGAATAAAATAAGTTTTAAATTAATTTTACAAAAATGATAACACTTTCCATGTTTTTTTAATCAACAACATTTTATGATTTGTTTAAAAAGGATTTCAATCTTTCTTTCGACTAAAAATACGTCTATAATGATACTTTGAATATGAGTTTATTTATTGAAGTAAAAATCAAATAAATAATTTTTTATGAAATTTAATAGATTAGTATGCAGATAAAAATATATTGTACATTTTAACCTTTTAATAAATATAATTTTCATTAAAACTTTTATTTATTTACAAGATATATTATTGAATATTATTATTTTTCATTTAACTAATTTTTAAATTGTATTATTTAATTATTCTCAATTTTTATTTAAAAATTTTAAATAATAATAAATCATTAAACTTTTAAATAGCATAAACTATTTAAAAAGAAATATCAATTAATTGTACCTCCATTCATTTTTAAAAGTGTAATCGATATAATAAGTGAGTAATAAAAACTTCCATTTCGTATTATCCCCATCAATTATTTTAAAGACTCTACATATACCTACATAATAGTTCATTTCAATTTTGTCAAAAATATAAGTAACTGTAGATAACAAAATTATTAATATCAATTTAAAAAATCATAAACTTTCATTTTTATTACGCCAATATCTATATCAACAAATTTATGTGCAATTTACAAATTCAATATCACTATAGATAATTTTAAAATAAAATTTTGTAGATTTCCATATTTTTAACAGAAATTGACATTTTACATATTTCATTAAATGCACAAAATATTTTATGATAATTTGAAACATATTTAAGGTACTTACATTTTAAAACAGTTTTTATTATTTTTCGTATTTTCTTCATAATGAAATCAATAATTCTTCTTCACTAAAAGTTAGAGCATTTTAGAAAAATTATAGACTTCATATACTGTTGCTATATTAATAATGTAACAATATTTTATCTATTTATGTATACAAAAAAATTACTTTGAAAATTTAAATATTTAAATATTATCAGTTTTTTCAATTAGTACACCGGCAAAAAATGGATACATATAAACTACTTTTTCTATTTTCTACTGAATGCAAATAATATTAAGTTCAAAATTAATTTACAAATAAACTATACGATTGAGTATGTCAGTAATAATCATAAATATTAATAAATTTTGATTATTTAGTATCATTATAAAAATAAATAATTTGATTATATTTTAAAAAAGAAAAATTATAAAATGTGCATTCGTTAATTCATGATAAGAAATTGAATAATTCTTTTAGATTTCTAAAAAATGAACTTTATATTTACATTACACATATGAATTGTAAAGAATATCTTCTTTGATTGATTTACTTTTTATTATATTGAAAGGTAACATGAATTACAGAGGGAAATGAATTACTCGGTACCTAAATTGATAAAGTTAGTTCAATAAAGTTATATTTTGTATGTAAAATTTGAAAGGAAAACCGTTTCAATAACACCAAATTATTCTGTATATATATGGAGGAAGTTTCCATTGTCGGAATCTGTTCAAATTTGAACCTCAAGTTATATGTATATTATATACGTTTGTGTGCATACATGTAGTAGGTTCACATTTGATTGATGTGAAATTAATTCTAGCAGTTGTTATTTCCTGTGAAGTTGTATACATATACAACATTATACACCAGCTCATTAAGCCGATTCAGAATCACCGAAATTTTTCATTAATATTTTTGTTAATTTCAACTATTAGTACAAAAATTCCTGTTTGAAAATATTTTTTCCTTTAAGAGAAGAAAATAGATTACTTTTAAGTTACATAGAAAATTTATCGGTATTATAAATCATTTAAAAATCTACATTTCTAAAAAAACTTATATTTTTCAAACAACTGTTAAGTGTTGGGCATTTACTCGTCCCTTGAGACAATAACTTATTTCAAATAAGAAATACGGGATGCCTAGTTTGTATTTTCTAAAAACGGGCAGGGAAATTAAAAAAAAAGCAAAATAAACGCGATAATCATCAAAGCATACACGTCTAATAATATTCATAACCGTTTTCCAAGGCAATGTCAATACAAAAATTCAATACAGGACATATCGATATTAAAAAAACGCTTCGTATTTTTTACGTTACAAATACTTTTCCTTTGGTAGTCTTGATAGCCTCTGGCTATAAAGAACGACGTAACAAAAGCATCGCATAAACTTTCGCACACGAATCGGCGAAAGCGTATCATTACGAAAAAGGAAAAAGAGGGTGAACGAATGGCCAGTCAAAAGGGAAGCATCTTTAATGGATACTCCGCAAGTTTCTCTTCCTTTTTTTCTCCAGCACCACCGTCCCCTCGTCTTTGAATAACAGAAAATCGATACGCGCGCACATGCACAGACCAAAGCGGCACTCGTCGTAATTCAAACCGAGAAGCCGTCGTGCGTGTAACCGGCAATTGCCGACGACCCCGAGAGCGCGAGCGTACGAGTAACTATAATATACTTGAACGGGCGGTTCGCGTCCCTGTGGTAATAATTACGATTCCCGACAACGTCGCGACGGATGCGTCATGGCTGGACGAAAGACGACGGGAATTAATCAATGAAGGTAAATTAATTCATCCGACCGATTAGCATTCGTTATCATCATCAATATCTCAACGGGCGTCCGGATCCCGCTAAGCTTTGCCCTCCCTCAAGGTTAAGTTCGGCCCGATCATCTCGAGGAGCGAGGGAGGAGGGATGTGAAAAAGGAAGAAGAACCGTTCCTCTCTAGGTGTATATGCCCGCATGAACGAGGTAACCCGAGACTTTTGGGAACGCGCACGAGCGAACATTTGACGGTCAGGACACGCGCCGCGAGCCTCAGCGGATGCCGAAACTCGAACAATTAACTATTCATTCCGGGGTTGCAGCCTACTAGGTTTCGTTACCGGGGCTTTGTACGCCCGGATTTCGCGCATCCTCTCTTGAACACGTCGTGGGATAAGAGGTGATACAGTTTTACGCTCGGTATTCCGAAGAATCGGATGCCGACAACGACGACGACAATGGTCTTCTCGTATGGAGTACCAGGGCAAGCGAATATAATAGAATTGTCAGGAGTTGCGCTCTCGGATTACGCCGAGTGCTAATGTAATTTTGAAGACCGTAATCCGTATTTACATTGGGCGTATTGAAAGGAAGGTTCGTGCTTTATGCTCTAATAACGCACTTTTTTACCGTCTTTATACGAGACGTCGTACGAGGTTTATATCCGTGTCAGGGATGACGCGAATTTGTATAGTGGGTCAAGTTTACTTCTTTCTTCGTTTGGCGATCAAAAGCGCGATCGATAGACGAGCGAATTTTCTCACCATTGAAAAGCGAGGGGAACTCACATGAATGTAGAGTACATGTGAAAACGGGAATGCTTTAATCTTCAAATTAGGGTGATAAATAGAATTATCTTTCGTCAGTTTTAAATTACTTTCTCTCACTTGGAGGGATTCGGTTATATCGAGTTAGAAGCACTGGAGCACTTTGGTCACATCGGTGGGTTTAAAGACACTTTCGTCATAAGTTTTGGTTAGTGCACCCCGAATAATAAATTATTTGTAAAATGCATGAATATTCATGAAGCGAAGGGAGTGATTTAAAATCAGTTAAGAATTAAATCGTAATAAAATGTTACCATTTTTTAAAATTAATTTTCGTGTGTAATATTATAAAGCATGTAGATCGTACGTTTTCGAAAGATGATATTGCTTCATTAATAACGCTACGTTTACTTTATAATTTCATTAACGATAAGATTAAATTGAAAAAATATGTTTACAAAGTATCGGTTTTGCGTATAGAAGAATATAATGTATTTTAATGCACAATTTATGCACTATTCAAACTCGTGAATAAATAATAACTACAGTTACGGTTTAATGGAGCTATAAACACCTGTGCATTTTTTTATTAAAGCAAACTATTCATTTCGATGATAAATACTTTACTTATAAATGTAACGATATTTAATAAAATATAACAATATCGATACATAAAATTTAAATACTGAAGTAAATAATTTGATAATTAAATTATACCGTAATTATCTCTGTCTATTTTACATAATGATATTCATTAAAATACATAATAAAGTTTTATAAATAGAAATTAAAAAGGTCTGTATATAAACCTATACAAATTCCCCTGTACATTTAGTTATTATTAATAATTGATGGTTGGCAAAAGGCCCGTGTAAAATTAAAAACATATACGACTTCGTCAAACATGACGTTGTAATTAACTTATACCACATACGCAATGAGACAAGTAAACGCTAAAATTTTAATTAAACTATTTTAAATTAAATATTGATTTATAGCATTGCCATTTATTACTAATTTCGATCGATAAATTTCTGTCTTATTTCCCGTCCTCCAATCGCATCAGCACGAAATTTTAAGAAACTACCGTAAAATCAGTATCAGGATCAAACATAGGTCACTACTTCCATAAATCATCAATCTTCCGTAATTTATCCTTTCGCTACACCAGCACTTGCCGCACACCCAATTCCCTCGTCCCTTCACAGTCCCCGCAATAAAAAGGAAAAAGCACCGATCACCGCGCGATACTTCATTATCCGCGTAATTAATACAAATGCATCTCCAGAGGGCAAACAGCCTCGTATTTAATTAGCGACGGAAGCCCGGGGAAAAGATGAGCGATCGACGACACTTGGGACCGATACCTCGGGCTCCACACCCCACTCCTTAACCGCGAGCAGAGATCGATCGCGCCGGCGTACACGTGCCGTGCGAAAAATCGAGACGCACGCATAATATGCCGTCGGGGAGCGAACGATCATACGGGCGCCGAGAATTTATATCCGTGTAAAACGAAATGACACGCGTTTGGCTGCGGTCGCTCGTCGAGACTCCGAGGACGATTGTTCCTCCTCTCTAGGCGCTACCACGACTCGTTCTTTATCTCTCTATCTAGGTATACCCACCGAGTGTACGCCGTCTCGTTGCACCTTTGAATTTTTTATTAATTAGTCCTTGGAAGGCAAACGTATATTGTACTCGAGGTCGAATTTTAAGGGTGTCCAAATGGTTTTTGAGACGAGGACGGAAAAATCTCGTTTGTCACTTTTGAGATCTGTCCGATAACTCCTGGGACTCTTTCTCTTCGTTCTGGTTACTGCGGGTTGGAAATAGTTTTATGGCACGTTTACATTGTATTCAAAGAAGATAATACTAAGTGATTACATACGAGTTTTAAATACCAAAGAGGTCTGTCTGGATTAGGTAGGATATTACTTTTGAAAGATCTTAATTGAGTGATTTCCTTTCCTATAACGTTTTAGAAACTTCAAGCTAGTGCTTCGCATATAAAAAGTTTAATTTTCATAAAGAAGAGAGATGAAGTATAAACGCAATTTCTTTACGTTCAATCATAAGTGTGTTCTTAAACTTATAAATAAAACGGAATATTTACTTTGAGGCATAATTTTCGAAAATTTGCATATGTAATTTCTATAGTTGTCTACATATTTATGCGCTAGGTGCGGTAAATTCAACGCATTTCCAGCAAAAAAATTGCATTTGTTTTTATTTAAATGCATAGAAATCCACGTAAGTACAAGGCGAATAGCCTACACCCGTACTTTGTAATAAAAGATACCGTTCTATACCTCGCACGTAACATAATATTAATATTTTGTAAATATAAAGCTTTTCACAGACCAATGCTCACTAAACTACAGCACAATGCGTACAAACATACGTATATTATTGCAGGTATATCTCCTTCCGCAAAAGATTTCCTTTCTCTTCACGCCGCGCGCCAATTTCCACACTTTTATAGATCAATAAAATTAAATCGGCCCACTCCCACGCACGTGTTTTTTCACCCGTTGCTTCGGCCGGCGCGCATTATAAATCAAAAGTTCTTACATAATGTCGTAATAATCGCGCTCCTGCAGAAGAATACGAACCCACACCGTTTTCCAGCAGCACACCGGACATAAATAAATCCCCGGCAAAACTGTATCTGTCCCGCCTGTCTCCGTCGCCCTCGCTGTCACGCGGCTGCCCGCGTGTCTCTCTTTCTCGAAACGTGGCCCACGACCGCATCTCCTTTTATCGCGCGCTCGCTTTCCCACCTGGGCTTTTTGCATGGACATTAGTCGGAGGCCCGCCGATCCGCTCCATTATCTTTTTAATTAAACGTCCCGAAGCCCTTTATTTATATCGGATCGACGGGCGACGATCGCGAACTCCAGATTATGCCGCGTCACTGTCGCTCTCACCTTCGCGGGGACGCTTCCGAAAGAGAGCGAGCGAGAGAGAAAGATGTCGAGAAACGTGGCGCTTTGTTCAGGCTGGCGAGTATCGCGCTGCTTGCGAAAATATGCGCTCGTGAGAAATATGGGCGACACCGAACGTTGCCTATCGTTCAACGGTATGCGCCAATTTTTTCGCAAGGCCTTTTCAAGCAGTGTTCCTAGAACTCATTGAGAACCGAGTTACGACTGTCATCGTTAATGGCTTCGTGCGGATTGACGGCTGGCCTTATTTTTTAATGAAACTTAATTTTCTCGTGGATGGATTCATTATATTATTTTATTCCGTCGGGGTGGATTGTGTTTATTTTAATGGACTGTATTAATCGCGAATGACGTACGACTTACTCGAAAAAACGATCGACTTTAATACTCGTCCCGTCGTACGCTTAAAGCTTAACTTGTGTTTTCGCGATTTTATGAAATGCGGGAATGTTCGGCTTGTATGCTTCAGTTTTTACGTCATCGATGTTTGATTTTAATACCCAGATAAAATTGGCGTGTTTTTATATAAGGACACCGGTACTCGCTTTTATCCTACCATAACATGCATTACGTATCAACTGTGCATCGGATCTTTCCGAACGAGGTTAGATCCTTGAAAGAGCTCGAGATAAAAGAAGGAAATTTAAAATGCAAATATAAGTATCGGGCTTCTACAAATTCCATCTTTAAAAATAACAACTTTACCACCGAAAAAATCGAAGTTTACTTAATCATCGAGAATAAAAAGTTTAATTCTTCGATTCGACTTATAAGATATTAAATGGTTGATATTTGAATGATTTATAAATAAAATTTTAATTTTAACGAAGCATATCGGTAGATAAGTGTAAAATTTATAACGATAAATACTAATCGGAAATATTACATTTAATTTAAACGTTATTTTAATATTTGTATATTATAACGAATGAAATGATATGCAATTATATCGAATATAAATTCTTAACGAAAGATTATAAAATATTCACTGTATAAAATGGAATTTAAATTATGAATAAAACGATCTTAATAAATAAATGCGTTTTCTCTTTAATATTTTTTAAATTAATTGGTATAACTCTATATCAAACTTCGCTTTAATAAGCAATTCTATCATTTTAAATTATGGTCTTCTTATTGTAATGTTCCGGTAACTTCTGTCACTAGAAATCGTCAAAAGCATATTAAAATTTATCAGAATTATAACATAATAAGTCTATGGTATTGAAGAAAATTACTAAGAAACAGCGCTGAATATTTCTGCGTAATGACACACTGAAAAAGAGATGGAAACGTTCCTTAAAGTATACGTGCAGTTATATTATTGCTTTATCCATCGAGTCGAATCATAATATCATCGATAAATTTTTCTAGACGCAATTCAACCACTTTATATAAAGAAATATTCATACGCTCGTATCTGCACAAGCAACGATCGAGTCGAAAATTTTTAATCAAACGAGTTATTTTATACCTATGTGAACTAACTTTTTACGGAACTTTCCAATTAGCACCGGCGAACTTCCACAAGGATCGTCATAAGGTGCAAAAGACATAAACCATTAGTCGAGCGAAATTCGCAAAGTTTTAACACGCCTCTGATCAAACATCCCAAAGAAAGTATAAGCCCTTTATCGCGGAGGCGCGCCCAAGATACGACGAGAAAATTACTACAGACGCTGCGGATGGAATTGCCACGAAACGATCCGCCGCTTTTTATGTGGTTATTGTACATTTCACCGCTCCCTCGATTCATTAATAGCCTCGCTTTTCGCCTTGGAATTATTAACCCCCGGTGTTCCGGCTACCGGGTAATCGAATATCTCCTCGGCTTTGTAGTCCCACGAGCGACACAGGAGCAGAGCCACGAAGGGACGTATTGATTTAGCGGATGGTACAGTTTAAGCGGACGCTTTAATAGAGCCTTACAACTGTAATTCGATAAAGCGCCTTGGTTATGCATGGGGTGGGAGTTTGTTATTTCTTTTTTCTTTATAGGAGCGCATCGTAGACTCACACAAGAATAGCGATCGATGCTATCGAGCGAGTTGAACAAAGTTGCCGTCGAGCTTCGAGATCGTTTCGCGCTGGGATCGTCGCTGCTCTACGGCTCGCGGTATAATTGAATGACTTTCAATTAAGGACGTTTATATATCATATTGCTCTATCCCTTCGGTTTACTCGTAATTATGATTGCTTTTGTTTTTGCGATACGTGGATGCTGTATTTTCCTTAAAATACTCGAGACTTAGCGGTAAATATTAATTTGAGGGAAAATAATTAAGTATCGTGAGATTATGTACTTTCGATATTTTATTTGCGCGTTTAATTTCGAATAATTACTTTTTTCGGATCGTTTGGCTGAGTTTTTAAGGAAGAAATCGATTTTAAACATCTATCTTTGTCACTAAAAATATATCAGTGACTTTCAAAAAACGATAATCACCCTGATGCACTTCTTTTAATTTACCAAAGGTTTGTCTACGTGATCGATGAAGCCTTATAGAGTTTAATTATTTTTCTAATGACATTGTCGAATGGATGAAACTTCGATATTTTATCCTTTTATTTAAAAAGAATTTTTAATAAAAAAGATAGAAGATTCGATCTATAATATGAATTTGATGTGGGTTTAAATATTTTTATCAGTCCATTTTTTAAAATATTTCTTGAAATTGTCAAAACACGACTAGATAATGTTATAAGAAAAATGAATGAAGCCGAATTTATCTAATGGTCTTCGATGAACTCTGCGGATAGTGAAGAAAATGTATGTAGGTCAGTTTCGAGTCGTTGAAAGCTATATAAATACTCTATAGTATTTATTAGGCGGGAAGAATATATCTATTTTTGTATTAAATAAAATATATATTTCTTCGGAAAATGAATTACTTTATCAATTAATAATTATCTTTTTTTACTATAAAACTTACGATAATTGTACTTGTATTGATTTAAAAAAATAATAAAAATATTTATTATATGTAAGAAATGATTAAATTTAAATTTACATGTTAATTATTATAGTTTGGTCATGTGATACTTATTTATCAATAAATACAATAAATTTTATGAAAACAATAAATATTTAATTATTGTCAGTACGATAAGAAAAATATTCAAAAGAAAGTTTCTGGAAATTTTAATTCATTTTTGTAATTGTATGCTAAAGTGGCTTTTCAATTATGTCCAGCATAAAATTAACAAGAAAACATTGATAATATGATAACTGGAAAAATTTTAAAATTAATTTCAACAGCAATACTTTTGTTAAAATATTTGATTCATAAGCATGTAATATTATTTGCTCGCATTCTAATGGCTTTTTAAATTTTAATCAATATAATTCATCATCGTTATTACAATAATCAAAATTGAAAATGTGATAAAATATTGAAATCAATTAGGTAAAGAATAATTAAATTATACTTTTTTTTTATTGAATAATAATTTATTAAGTATATGTATATTTATATTAATAATTATTTTTTTAGTTATTGTATAAAAATAATAATTTATAATAATTAAATATATATTATTGAATATAATTGATATGAAATAGTACTCTATTAATTTTACAATATAAATTATTAAATTATAATATAATCTCCAAATTTATAAATTATTTGTAAGATATTAGAGAAACAATAGTTTTTAGATAATTACTATAAATTGCTATTATAATAAAGTTTTCTTTATAGTAAGTATTATAAAAAATGAAACAAGAAATTATTCAGAAATAGTTAAATCAGTTTTTGATTACTTTATTATCATAATCACAGCGAAGTTTTTATGTAGATTGTATTCGATAGTTATAAGAATTGTAACTACTTTAGTAACAAATTATACAGTAATTACTTCAGAAACTTTCTACGAAACAATTGTAAGATCATATTAAAGTAGTTCAATCGCAATTAAGTATGAGAAATTAAAAAAAATTGTAAACATTTACATTGCAACCCAAAATTAAAATGACTTATGAATGATAATATTAAATAATGCATTAGATTTAAATATTAATTATAATTTTTAATAAATACAGTAATTTGTAAAATATGAACTTTATTATTAAATAAAGCTATTATTATATTTATTAATTATTTCCAATAATTTAATTTAGAATATGTAAAACTTAAAATTTGTTTAAATTGTCGACCAATGATTTTTAGAATTCATTAATTTCGAAATGTTTTCAAAAATTTCTCTACAGCTATTTTCACATCGATTCCTATTGGGATAATAAATTTAATTTCATAATTAAAATAGATATATTTTCGAGTTGACATCATATAATTAAAATTATGCATGACAGAGTAAAAAATAAAATTCGTTAATAATTACTTCCTCAACAATACACTCATATTTCTTTAACTTCAACGATGAAAATGAATATTAGAGTAAGATAATGCTTGAAACATTAAACTAGTAATAAATAGATAAATAAATCGAAATCGTTGATCTTTATATAGGCGAGCTTGTTAAATTCTAACGACTCGGCGCGATCTATCTTTCTCTCTCTCTCAGTTTCGCTTTCTCTCTTTCTCAGTCCTTCTCAATCTATCTTTACCTATCTCACTCTCGGCACACGGTTTAGTATAGTGAAAGCAAAAAGCTAAACGGTACGGAATACCCATCGACCAAGTCCCTTGGCCTCGCTTATATAAACACATACATACGTGCATATATAAGCGCAGCTTATACTAGTAAAAGTTAAAATGTGACATCGTATTACCCAACCAAAATGCATGGATACTTTCAAGAAAGATCTAACAATAGGTATGTGTAAGCGTATAATCATATTTGCATGATAAAAGTAATATTTATAACTTTTACGGTAGTGTTATTAGCAATTATTGTTATGCGAAATGAGGAATACACTTTACAAGTCATTACAAATAATGCATTAGTACAATGACATATTAAGATTGCTGATGAGAAATGTAATGATAAAACGGTGAGACTAGTTATCAAGTTAATACAACGAAGATGAATTTTTGAATAAGAGTGTAAATAACAATAATTTTATAGATAATTTTAACTCGGCTGTAAAGCTGCTTTAAAATATTATTTCAGACTTTTTCTTTATTATCTTTTCAATTCATAATATTTTTATGTGTATTATTTTATTATCGAATCCTTTTAAACGGTGTAATTAAACGAAGTAAGAAAAAATATATTGTAAGTATATTATTAAAATGTTAAATACACATCCTAAGAGATCTTTAAGAATCTGAATTTTTATATGTAATATTTATATTTTAAAGAAGGTTTATAAGTAGGATCGTAGATTTTGTACATTTTGTAAAATAATAATAATGGATACTGAAATTTTTAAGGAAATATTAAAAATTCTGCTATTCATAGATGTACGCAAATATAATTAAAGTAATCGCTTATTATATCGATTATTAAGAATTTCAAGGAAATGCATCGATCTTTTAGACATTTTAAAATAGATTTTACAGAAAATAATTTATTTTCATCCTTGTAATAAGAAAATTCATTTATAAATGATATATGGCTTTTTTATTATTATGAGAACGGTTGATAACAATTTCAGATAAGGCATTCATTTTTTATACATTTGTTATTGTTATGTTGAAAGACTTCAAAGTAAGAAATATATATTCGCAAAAGCACTTTGAGAAATATAGAGATACAAGAAAGAAAAGACTTTTTTAACAGACGTAAAAGTATTTACACGTGTGAATCTAACAGGTTTGAAAAATTACAGAAATATGATTGATCGTTGAAATGGATATTAATTTTAGAATAGTTTCGATAAAGGTAAACGCAAAGCTTGAACAAGACATTTCGAAAGCGAACAAAACCATAGAAAAATCATTTTATAAAAAATGTCGAAACAATAAGATAAACGAAACCGACGAATTTTAGTGCCTTCTGCTCGTAATTATTCATGACTTTCATATTTAAATTTGCTCGCCATGTAAAACAGCTTAGAATCGATTTTTAAGAATTGTCCACTCGAGGTCCTCGGGAGACTAAGCACGTACGAAAAGTTTCGCATAAAAGCCTGAGAACGAGTCGACGCAGACCGCAAAACCGACAAATTTTTACTAAGCATATCTCCATAACCATAAAGGCCAACCGTTGACGCGAGGGCATAACGTTACGAGCCTTCTTAAGTTTCTTCTCGGCGTACACACGCGATGTATATGTATCGGGCGATCGCTCTCGGTGCACTGTTACATACCGCAGTGTCTCTCCGGGAATCCAAAGAGTACTCGGAGTGCATACGTACATCGACGCCCTCAACGCCCGGTATGCAATTTAAGCAATACAGCTCCGAGTCTAGCGTTAAACTTGTGAAATTGCGGAATTAAAGTCTCGTCTAAATCGAATGTACGTGTACACAGTGCAGCTAAGCACGTGCGTTCACGCATTCGCGTACACGTGTGCACACGTAACTAGTGTCCGATTCGAACTGATCCCATTCGATCCGATTGTAGTATACGCCTTATTGCACGAAGCGAGCCGACTACTATCCTTTTATCGCAGACATGCACACGAATTCAGTGCGAGCTCAGCTCGTGGAACGTCGACGACTGCGCAGATATATCTATACATGACGTGGAGAGAGAGAAAGAGAGAGAGAGAGAATGGGAAGAGGACGTGTGTAGGAAATCTATCTACGTACTTATAAATTTATTTTGTATTCCATGAAATACGTTGGCCTCGTAGCGGTATCTTAAATTCGAACTCGGTAGAAACAATGTTGAAGCCATTTGTGTACATCGCAAGATTTTGATAAGAGTCTACAATCTTAGCCCTCGGAGTGTGAATTCGTTTTAGAAACGAAAAATATTTCATATTTTACTGTCTTCATTTTAACGTAAAATCTTATATAACGTTTTCGTTCTCTTCGAAAGTATTAAAGGTCAAATAAAAGGTATTTCAGACGATAGACGAGTCTGTATCGGAAATTCTTTATAATCTATTATTTTACCCTAAATTTGAGAGGAATTAATTCTTAGAATATAGAATTTTTTTAGATGGTTATTTATTCGTTTCGATTCAACTTCTACTCACGTTACTTTTTTATTCACGTTTCGAAAACTTTTGTTATTTTAGCAGTGGAATATAAATGAATAAAACGATATCGTAAAAAACGAACGAATAATTGTATTGTAATGTTTGCAAATAATTTAAACTAAGAATATATATCACGTAAACCCAATATAGAAATATGTCACATTTCATATTCAACAATAGAAATTGTTATAATTGTAGTTGGTAGTGTGAACTACTTTAAATACGTTACAATGAGATTGTTTTTGATAGATTATAGCATATAAATGATTGTGAAATTAATTATTTTTAATGACAGCTATGAAAAATTAGTTCAATAAATTAATATAAGTAAATATTTTATGCAGTATATTGTGAAGTTATCATACTTAATTGATTGTAACGTTCTATTTAATAAATATTAAATTTATAATTTTTTATTTTCAATTTGTAATGAATGTAAAGAGCATGTCTTAAATAAAATAAAATAAACCGTTTCAAGTTTATATATAACAAATTCTGTCTTAATTATATCAGTTATTTAATTTTTCTATATTACGTCGTAATTAAATTTACTTACATAATACTATATTTGGATAATACTTAGTTATTCTTATAATTATTAACAATTCACTGGATTTCGTAGAAACGCTTCATAAATTAAACAAGTTTAATTTAATGACTATTACGTTCTAATTCCATTTTAATTAGTTCATTCATTACGTTATTATAAAAAATAAAATTTATATAAATAGTAGTCAAAATTTATATTGTAAAATTTGTATTTTTAGTTTTATTTTTAATTATGCGACGCGATAAACTTTATAACGATGTACATACAAAGCGTGTTTTGCAATTCAAACGAGGCAATTTCGATATCCAAATGAACGGTTGGATTGATTTTTAGACAAAACAGTTTCATGTCGACTATCAGTTTTATTAGACGGAACTAATTAGTATAGCAGTAATATTATTTACATTTATTTAATAGATTAATTATAACGAAGGTTGTATTTAAAAATGTATTTGTTTAAACGTTATATAAAAAAATATAACACAAATTAAGTTTTATAGAGATTTTTATTTTTCATTTTTATTAGCTACGTTTTCCAATTGAGTATAATAGCTCCACTTTTCGTAAATGTATTAAGCAATTATTATTTCACAATAATTTATTTTTAGCTTAATAATTAATTGAAGTATGGACGTGCACAATATTATATTCGTACTCATAATCACAGTCGTGTTCCATCTTGAAAGAAACAAAAAAAAAAGAACGAGTCGCAATTTAACGTTCAATCTCGCTCTCTCGTTTTCAAATTAAATTTAAACATTTAAATTCTATTAAGGAATATTTTAATCCCAGTGAAAAGCAGTAAAATCATTCATGAAAAAGATTCTTCCTGGTGCAAATGTAATAATTATAAAGCTGGTGAAACAATACAATAGTTTATGGGCAAATTTCCGAGCATGGAAAAGAATTCGCGTAAATCTCTATTTCAAAAACCCCTAATTTACGGAACGTTATATAAAGCTCGTATACACGAGGGTCAACCTCCGAAATCCGTAAAACAAAGCTTCACCCGTTCTCGGGTAAAACCAGCTTTGCACCGGAGGAGCGAGTTCCTGTCTTTGTTTCCCTTTATCTCTCTCTCTCTCTCTCTCTCTCTCTCTCTCTCTCTCTCTCTCTCTCTCTCTCTGGTAATGCAAACAAATGCGCGCACGCTTCGACCAAATCGCCTCACGCGCACATCGGGCCGAGGGCGGTATTAGCGAGGCAGTGGCTTTATCCACCGGACAAAAAACTTAATCGCGGCCCGCATCCGGAGAACCGTCAAAAGAGCGAGAGAATCCCCTCTTCCTTCTTGATTGCCCTTTCAAATCTCCCGCCCGATACATCCTAGAAATCCGCGAGGAAAGTGCGGTGATTCGCTCGTGCGAGAACGCGATAGCGCCTCGGGGTGAAGGGTAAAAAAAGCTGAGTTGTTGGACGGTGGTCAAGGGGTTTCGGGGAGAAGGAAGAGGAAAGAGCCGGACACCGGGATTTCCATAATTTGAATTGTAAAAGTATTCGCGCCAATTGCAGCCCCGGTTGGATTTATGTAGTACGCCCCACGCGAATACTTCTCCCTAAACGAGCGCGTGCTCGCGATTTAAGCACACCCCCTGGTGCGGACGTCGAAGCTGCGCCAGCAGTAACCGGAGACTCCGGTTGTATATCTATACAGGTGGAGGCGTATGTACGCCTGCGGCGGACAGTCGGCGCGATGAAATCGGGGCCCCGAGGCTCTAAAGTGTTACAAACGACGGGCCGGGTGAAAAAGCTCGACTGCAGATTTAAAAAGCTCTCTTAAACTCCTTGGGCTTGGGATGTGTCCTCGAGGTGGTTATCGAGGGGCTAAGGAGACGTCGTTCACACTGCTTCTGGAAAATTTGGCGCCGTACGCTGGGGTCTGGAGAAGCCAATGAGTTTACCCAAGTTTCGGTGAGCTGGAAGTTTTTACGGCGTTATTCTTGGCGTTTTGAACAAACTGCCGGGAAGGCCGTAACACCCTTCTTTTATGTTAGTTATGGAATTCGCTTAAACGCTTCGTTTTTCGCCAATTTTTACGGTGAGCGCTGCGTTATTGAAAGTTCCATCCACGAGGCTTGGATTTAAAGGCAGGTCAGGTTTGACTATTCGCTTCATGAATAAATGTCATCTCAACGAAATGGAGATTGGCTCGTAGATTTTGTGAAAATAAATGGTTGAATTATTAAGATCTAAAGTCGATGAACTTAATACTCATTCTTTTAAGATACTATGTAAGTTATATGAATGTTTAATACAATGTGAAACTTTATTTATCCTTCGGCAATATTCATTCTTCGACGAATAACGGCTCGATGTAATTGTATGTGTAAAAACTACTACTTTGAAACGATGTTATCTTTAATACAAGACTATGTATACTATGCTAAAATGTGAACTGCGAATTGCGTTCGATCGAATTAGATTATCAAACATACCATACATGATACTATAGATACAAAAATTACATTATTTGGTACGTAATGCACGGATCTGAAAATCTACCAGATGTACAAGTCAATGTTTTCTTCGATAATATAATACGTTAAGAGTATATTTACTAAAAAGTACGTTTATTCTTTATTGTGATATTTGAAAAGATGGGAAAACGTCTGTAATACCGAAACAAGCCAGTCGATTTACTACAATTTTACTAGCGAACTCCAGATAACGAAAATGAACTTCCACGTAAAATTTTGGTGAGATATCTATCGGATTACTAACCGTGATGCGATAAAAACCTGCGCATATGTAGATATTAACATATAGGAACGTACGTTGCAAAATCGAATATTTAAGCTTCTCAAGTAATAAAATACATTTATACGTATATAAAAAGTTACGAATGAAATTTTTAGGATGCGAAACCCTTTTCAAAGTGTAATATAAAATTTTACTTTACTCCGATTATTAGTCTGTAAAGTTTAATTTTTAAAAGTATTAGAATATCTAATAGAAACACGATAAAGTTGCGAATAAAATATATTTATTCGTAAATTTTTGTAAAAAGGTATCGTAAAATTTACTTTACGTTAATTTTGTTAAATAAAATCTACCGTATATTATTTTTATCGATGTTTTATTATATATACGTAGGAATAATTACTTCATTTTCAGTGGTATGTAGATAATTTTTATCAAATTATACATATTTTAAACTAAATAATTCGTTTTCTTTATCTCCCTGAACTAACATATGCAGTTTTACTCCTTTGCGCTTCCTGACTCTTTTAACTTTAATCGTATAAATGCATATACGTTTCTCGTAAAGCGAAGAATTTATAATATTCCAGAGCGAAAAATATTTTCAACAATACGTAACACAGCCAAATTCTATTAGGTGAAACGAGATGTAAAAGAGGAAAGTCTGGACTAACCGAGTGAGTTTTTAGCGAGTTTTAAATAAATCATTCTGCGAGAGAAAAGAGAAAGAGAGAGAAAGAGAGAGAGAAATCTTGAGATGCTCGAGTCTCGGTGCGCAAGGATTACACCGCGATAATTCACAGATAAATAACTGGTCGAGTGCACATCGTGCGAGGGCGACTGAGATTTTACGTTGTATACTGGTTTATGAGTGCAAGCAATGCTTTACCTTGAATGGAGCTTTCCTTTTCAAAGATTTCGTTTTAGCAATATTGTAGAGTTTTTGAGACTTTTCTCTTATCGCGAAGAGTATATATAAGCTTTTTATCTTAAAAATTAGCGATCTACCGTAAGTATACGCGTATCAAGGTTTTAGATGGTAGAATCAAATGTAATAAAATAATGATTCTTTCTTTTATGGCGTTGAATTTTGTTTCGAGCTTAATACCTATACGAAATTCAATTTTAATCGAACGTATTTACAGCGTTTGAATTAAAAAATTGACATTTTACAACCTAAGTAATTTGTTATCAACGTATACGATTATATAAATCATGAATAGCACTTTGCGTTCTTAAAATCTTCCTCTTAATCAGTTTAGTTTACGGGCTCATAAACTTCATATTAAAAATGCCTTTCAGAGTTCTGGCCGAAACGATTGTCTTGTAACGCGTATCATATATTTCGTTCATTGACTTTGACTTTATGTTCCTTTATTTAAATGCTGCTATTCTCAGATAAAGTATTGTATATCACTAAAAGCTATATATTCTTTTTCCTAGCTTAATTTTACACCGAATAGTCGAAGAAAATAAATAGGAAGTCGCTCGTTCGATTATGTGAAACGTATTACAGAATAAAACTGATTGGCTTAGAGAAAATAATTGCACGCAAATTGATACGATTTAATATTTTGTTTTATTTTGTTAAATAATGTTCCAATTTTTGTGTTAAGAGGATATACTTTTTCTAAAATAGTATCGATTACGTCAGTGTACAATGGACTACGATAAATTTCGTTTAACCATTAAAGTATTTTTCAGGAATAAAATGTTTAAAGTAACATTGGTGTAATTTGACAATAGGTGACGTAATATACATCTACTATATTATAGATAAATTTTATAATAAATCAGAAGTCGTATAAATGGAATTTTAGTCCGTGGTAAAATGAGAACCGAGCAGTAAACGATCATCACGTATGCTAATCAGTTTCAAGTTCCCGAGAACGATGATTCACTGTTCGGAAATGTGCAGCCTAAATGCGTGCAATTTATTTTCACCCTTTCTTTGGAGTAACAATAAAACTTAGTGTTTTCAACATCTACACGTTTATTTCTTACAGATAAGCTCCCAACCGTTTCCAAGAACAAAATACAAATTTTCCTTTCGCACGAAAGTTCCAGATTTTTTCTTTCATTTATACACACCTACCGTGCAATTACTCGACAAAACGCCAACGTCGACAGCGTATGAGTAACGATTTGAAACGAAGAAATAAGTACCGTTCAATAAAGAATTTGAAACGCGCGTTCGTGAAAAGGATGAAATAATGAATTTTCTCGATTGTCGCTTATTTATGTAATTTAAAATCAGTTTAATAAATAACAATGCGCCTTGGTAGCTAACGATGGCAATCTTTAAATTAAATCGTATTCTTGTGTTTAAACTGAAATTTTTAAACAACCATCGATAATACATCCCGACTATACGAACAGATACTCGGTATTAAAATGTATTCGATCCGACTCAGAGACGCGCAAACATTTGAAAAACTCGCGTTTCAAGGCCGCGCTCGGAAAGTTAATTAATTAGGCCAGATTAAAAAATTTATAGTTAATAAACGAGCATCCTCTACCACAGGGAGAAAGCCATCGAGCAAAGGAGCACAACCGAGGCATTAAACATACCCCGGTACCTAAAAGATGCCTTAAAAACTCAAACGAGCGAACGGCGCATCTTGACGCCGCATTTGTCAAGACTTTAATAGGGGCCGGGCCGTAATTCAAAGAAACGGCAAAACGCACCGGGCGATTCTGTTCGCAAGAAACCCTCCCGAAAGAAAAAGAAACGCAAAAAACTGAAAACTCGATTACGCGGGAATTAATAACGAGCGTCGATGTCCTTCTCTCCCTCGCGCTCATATGACTCACTTTCGTCCGCGCGTTCTCCCCCCGCAAAAAATAACCTGCTCGTGGCTTATTGCGATAAACGCGGCCGGCACCATCGAGAACAAAGACACGAGCGTAAACGTCAATTACGTTGGGTTTACGGGTGCGCTCGGGCTATCCGTCTTGGCCTCGAGAAAGGGGTAAGGCGTCGGCGACGATGGCCCGAGGCGACGGACCGGCTGCGGAGCGGTCGGCTCACGGTAATGTCCACATTAGCGGCATGTGTTCCTGGCGGAGCTCGCCGACGGAGGGGACCTGCACGTACGTGCTCTCGAGTGTGGCACGTACTCTTTGCCTTCCCGTCGATTGATCTACATGGGGGCGCCGGACGGCGTTGCTTTTAAACTTTTATGCTTTTTAGGCCCGCAACCGCGTTACGCCGTAATTCTCGTTTCTTCCGGGAGACGTCGACGTTTTTAACGATACTGGCTGTATTCCTTTCCTGTCCAGACTCGACTAGACACTTTTGCGCGAACGCGGATTCTCCTTGTATCGATGCGTTCGAGCGATACGGAAATTAATAGCGTTTTCGTCTTTTTGTCGATCCAAGGTAAGCCGATCGTCAAAGTTTTTATCGCCGTGTTCCGCTTTTGCGCGGGACACTTTTTCGCGAACGTTTAAAATATTTTCTCTTTTATGATCGCGTGTAAAAATATAGATAGATCGAGTACACGAATGACAAGCTCGGGGATTCTGTGCGTTCGTTTTTCGCGACCTCGTTAAAATATATGTTATCCAGGCGAAGAGAGAATCTATAGGAAAAATTATAATATTTAGCAACTTCTTGGGAACATTTGAGTTTTTGTAAGAAAATTACTACGATGTTGTACATTTACGACAAATACAGTAATTTTCTTACAAAGTCAAGTATACGCTGGACTGATCACTCGTTATTATCATGTTTTTCCCGATATTCCTCTTCGTACAATTTATTTTATACGATATTTAATATATTGGTATCATTTTCCGCGGAAACGTAAAAGTAAAATTCTTTTTCTAAATTTGAAAAATTAATGCAGTGAATATTCATCGAGATTTTTAAAGCAATTTTTTTTATCGTAACGTGATTTTTAAAAAAATAAAAGAATATTAGAATGGAACGTATCCGATTTGGAATAAATAGTTTACGAATTTATCGTTTCGATACAAAATTACCTTCATCCTACCTTACGGCGTATACACGTTCGCGGCTTTCAATATACACGAATGAGACATTTAATAAAAAAAATATACATGTACAAATAAACACTAGCTATTAAGTTATTAAATTTATTCGTATTTAAATAAATATTTTAAATAATGGGTTTCCTTTTTGAGAAAACAAAGATCGATACCGGTAACAATTTATTTACGATACTCGACAAGACTATATTTTTATCATCGATATTCTAACCGATGCCGTACCGTATCTTTTGAATATACTTAAATTTAATTATGTTTCCTATTTTTTGGATAAAGCGGGTTTCGAAATTAAGTACTTTCGATAAACATAAACACGTTGATTATTCGAACTAGTTGTACATAACTCTGATTCTATTATTACTTTGCCGAAACGTTTCGAGAAACAACCAACTACGAGGAATTTACATAAGACCGTGTTATTTTAAAATGTAAAATTACAAAAACAGCGCGCAATTCCTTTTTTCTTTTTCAAAGTACCATTTTAAGTCACATTTACTATTTCAAAATTTGAACGCTTTGCATTCACTCGAACCACCGCGTCCATAAAAAAGAGGTACGAGCGCATATGGCATCTACGAGTATAACTAGACGCGTTTGTATGACACCTATAATAATAATAATAATAATAATAATAATAATAATAATAATGATAATAAAAAGAAAAAATATAGAACGGGAATCACGTAACGCAACCGAGCGAACAGCGATATTCGGGGAGATAGTAACGCGCGATTTAATTGACCGAAATGTGTGTAACGTTTTGCGTGCTCAAAAATATAACTAGAGGCGCTTGTGCCGATTCGCTCGTCGTAATAATGGGGAACAATGCCTCGAAGGGAGATAATGAGATAAAAAAGCGTCGATTTTTTCACGAGAGACCGAGTGTTTTCGAATTCGGCGAATCGGCGGTAATTGATGGTGTTCGGCATGTCATTATCACGAGATGGGATTAAAGATTTTATGTTCACATGTGAGCGAATTTTTCGAGATAAATTAGTTTAATGTCGGGTGCAGGCCACTCGATGTTTGGTGAAATATTTAAAAATACCGACGCCGGAAATTTAATCGTCAATAAAACTATTTAAAATTATCAACTTTAAAATAAATATACGACCGTTTTAAATTGCGAGTGACGAGTGATTTATGATGTTCTTGTATCGTGTATATTATTTTTGAAAAATTTTAAAAACTGAACCAAAAAACGCGCACAAAGTTCTTCAAACTTTGGCGATCGAATCGTTTTTCTGCTTCCCATTATTTCGTAAGCATTTTTTTTCCATTCGTAAAAATAACGTAGAATAAGTAATCTTAAAACTAAGGATAGTATAACACCTGTTAAAGGCGATAGTTTAAGATTTAAGTCAAAGAATTCAAATAATGGATGTTCAAGTTTTGGATTCGATTCTTTTAAATAGATTTCCTCTTGAAGGAAACGATGAGAAAGTTGTATTAAAGTTTCTAAGCCATATGGACTATCTGTAGCTAATAACGTACGATTCCACAATAGCGAACAAATATGGGTTCTATTTATCTCTAAGATTTATTTTTGAGTATTAATCTACTACCGAACCCTCGAAGCATTGGTTCACGTAGATAAAACAAAATTTTTCATAAAGTACGTGGATCGATCGCCTGCGGAAAGACTAAATAAGTATCGAGATTCGTTGGTTACGCATTATATGAATTTATGCTGCTGTTAACTCAATGATCCTGCTTTTAAACTTATTCACCCACACATTCCTGAATTATATGGACTGAATGACGAATGAAGACCGAAAGGAACGATTCACTCGTCAAAGTACCGGCCTGCACCCTAAGTTCTTTAATACTTTGGCGATCGAAGGAGTATCGTAGACTAGCAAATAAATGTCTATTCCTCCATTTCCTTGTGTTCTGGCACGAACGAGGCGCTTTAACTTTAACACAACTTTGTTAGTCGCACGTCGACATTATAAGAACGAGTCATGAACTTCATTTATATTAAGGGTAGAAATTAGTTACTTTTCTTGTTCTGAATTATTAATATCTTTCAATGAAAATTTTTAATATATCTTCGGTGGGATTGCCATTAAAATTTAATTAAAAATTTTTAAAAAACGTTAACTTTTTTGACATTTTTTTGATAAAATAGCTAGTTTCTATAGCATCGTCACTTTTTTTATTGAAATGAAATTTTTTAATAATTAAAGTTGCAAATAGTATAAATTGATAAAAGCTGCATGACTTTTTTTCTTTTATTTCATGAATTAGAAAATAGTACTAGTATAACACTCGAGATGGCGAACCAAACAGTGTGTACATTGTTGATAATGTAGAAATCGACTAATGAAACAAAGGGTAATGCATCGGTGGGAACAGTCGGTAACAACTTTACGACTTACCTACCAATGATACTATATGCTTTACTACTTTATCAGCATTAGATAACATATTATCGATAATATAAAAAAATGTTGTATCTACACGAGATGAAAAAATATTTTGAATAAATGAAGTCTGATTAATGAATAAGTGAAAATAAGAAACGTTACAATAACTATTAATAATTACATAACTCTGATATTTTTATAAAATTTATACAGAATAATTAGTTGTACTCGGTTTAATCGAAACATTTATCAATAATCTATATTTACTTTGATATATTTATATTAATTTTATGTTTGTTTTTTGAAAAATCAATAGAATATTAATTATATTTTATATTTTTGTTTATAAGCTATGTTACAATATTCTGTTAAGACGACAGAATCGATAAAGTTATTACAGTTTTCATTTACAATTACGTATAAATATAATAAATTTCAATATCATCGGTTGAAATTTATTTCAAGAAAAAAAAATTATAATTATTCCGTCGACTCGGCTTCTTTATTTTACCACCCGAGAAAAACGAATCATGGTATCGAGTCAAAGGCATTCATAGTAGGATTTCGAAAGAAAATATAAAGGAGGAATTCAAAGAGTTTTCAAAAGGTCACTGGTGATTGGTTTGGCGGAAGTTCGGTTGATTTAACTTCTTCTTGTTATGCCGGACGTTTCATCTTTTACAGCCTTCGATTCTATATGGTAATGTAACGCGGAATATTAAAGCTGCAGGTGCACACATAAAAGGTGACCTATTTACATAATATGTAGGGAATATAAGGTGGCTGAAAACCGTATTTTTAATACATATACATATATATATATATATATAGAAATAAAACGAAAATTTTAGAGTTCGATAGATTTTTGTCGAAATAATTGAAAATGTTTAAACTCGCTTCTTATATATCGTTTCTTATCGTATAAATTTTACAACGGTAAAAATGCAATTTTTTCTCTCTTCGATTAATTACGAATAATTTAACGTATAATATATTTTAAAAAACGGACTACAAGATTTTCATTTATTATCGATTTTAACTTGTACGATATCCCGCTGTTTTAAAATTAAAAATATTACATTCTTCAAAAAACAAATTTAAAATGAAAAATTGTTCTTATTGTATAATACTTTTTCCGGAATGTTATTTATTATTCTTTTAATACTTTACGCTACAGTTTCTCTTTGCAACTTTTAAGATCACGTAATTTATCACCTACAAAGATATCAAAATTTTGAGATACCGTTGCGCGATTAAATACAAAATACGACGCGATAAATTTTACGCGATATTTCACAGTGAGTTTAATCGCCGCTGTGGAAAACCAAAGTGCACAAAGCACTTACATCGATAGCCCCCGAGAAAAAAAATATGCACCTTCCGCCCAAAGTCGACCCAGCCAAGACGATAAACGATAAAAGGAGCCGCGTCCTCGAAGCATCCCAACGCTAATAAGAAGGAGCGCAAAGCAGTTGCTCCTCGAATGTCAGAGCGTATAAAAGGCTGAAACGGCGCTAATTCAGCACATCGTCATGAATAATAGATATACGTAGGTTTCGCCACGTACGGTACTAAAAAGCTGCCACCCCCGATTATTGCCGGAGCCTGGAGCGGCTGGGAATCGTTGGTCCCCCGCGTATCCGACGTTCGAACGTCCCGCGCTTTGGTTGGCGCTCGCGCGGGTTCCTCGACCTCGACATCGCGGCGGTGCCCGTTCATCGCTCAAAGGAGATCGTTTATCAACGTATTTGATGCCCTCCCGCGCCTACACGAGCAAAAAGGCGCCGCCGGTAACTTCGTTGCGCGTTCTTTCTTTGGCCCGCGAGCTTTTCATAGAATAATATGCTAATCCCGAGAAGGTGGAGTTTTAAAAGTGCGCCGATAAATTCTCGGGACTTTCGACGTAATTTCCCTCTCCTCGCTCAACTTTGGAAAGATTCTTTTTACGCGGCTTCCGTCTTATGGGAGTTTCGCTTCCTACGCTCGCGAACGCCGAGCCCAGACAGTCGCGCCTTCGCGTATATCATCGGCGGGACATTTTGCGCTTTTCGTTGACGCCTAATGCCGGACCACTCTATTAAAACAGCCTTTTATTGTCTCGGTGGAATCGTCAGCGGCGATTGCCACTTGACGGGAATGGGAGATGGGAGGGTTTTTTTATTATCGGCGGGGTGTAATTTTTAACGGTTATTGCTACGAGTACGATGACAATGGGCGAGTTTTACATGTATTTTTACACCACTCGGTGCGAATTGTGGCATCGGTAGAATCCGCGAAGGAAATTTTATTCCGATGCGTAAGCCTCGATTAATTAAACTGTCTTACTCGATTGTTTCGGTAATTTCGACCTCAATCTGCCGTTGGAGTTAACGAGTGCATAAAACGAGGATGATTTATCGATCATCGATTATTTTTGCGAAACAACTTATTCGTAAATATCCAATTCGGTCGTCTTATCGTCGTGCGCCAAGATTTTTAGAAAATCCTCCCGACCGAGACGCCTTATATTTTGTTAGGCGAACTTTTAATCAAAGAAATTGCAACCGATCGGTCAATCTTAAAATATTCTCGATCCCCCGAATTAATCAAAAGTGTAACGTAACGTGTACACGACAAAAATCAATAACAGCATATTTTTATAAATCCGAAAGCAGGTCTCGAATTATTTACGCGGATAATACAAATTTTACGTATGCATTGATGAATTCCATAGCTTCTGGATAGTAAGCATCTCCCTTCGAATCGTATCATGGTAAAAGCTTATCTTTATTCATTTTCTCAGACCGAGTAAACTGCAAGAGCTCGAGGGGAATATGAGACTTAGCGATTCGGGCGTACGAGCCCTCGATCGTTTCATAAATGTAACTAAAGGCCGTAAGTGATTGAGGTGTCATATGCGAATCCCGTGTGAAGCTACTCTGTCTCTCCGATCGGAGTCTTTCTCTACTTCTCGAATAAGTGTACGATGACGCACGAACACATACTGTTTATGTTCGTATCCCCTATAAATTATGATTTATGACGTAGTGGTTAACTTATTCTTACGAATTAAGTATACGTGTGTATTTATTTATTACTCGTCAATATACAACGATACATTATTCGAGCTTTCGAATGACACGGATTTTAATTATTAAGGATATTATTAAAGATAACGGTAATATGGAAAACGAATACTCGAGTAAGATTAAGTTATTCGCGTATAAATGTAAAAGAACTTATATAATAAAATATGTCATTGTATATAATATTGAACATGATTAAAAACGACGAACGATTTTCACCTCGTTTTACAGAATAAAAGAACAATAATTGTATTTTGATACATTTAACATTCGATCTTGTCTACAAGTAATGCAAATTAAGTAATAATACTTTTTTTATATACATGAAGGAAATACTTGTTTTCATATTCAATTAATTTAAAATATCGGTCGAAGCGTTCTCTGAAGAAAAAAAATTTACAATAAATTTTATTCATAGCCAACGAAAGAAACATTATTCTGCATCGAGCAAAAATAAGAAGTGGAGGAAATAGCAACAGATATAGAAAAGTTTCTTTGGTTATAATAAAAGCGGCGCGAGAAAAACACATAAACACGAAAGAATACGTTTTCCCGAATAAGTAAAACTGTCACGGCCCTACGTTTATCTCCATATTGGCCACATGCCGCGGTCCATCCTTCATCTCCCCCGGCAAACTCTTTTCTCTGTTTGTTCATACCAAAACCCAAGTGTACATAACTCCCCTCGAAAAACACAGCGTTTGCGTATAAGGCGCTAAACGAAGAAAATACGCGACTCCCGCTATTCTTTAGATTAAGCCAGATTGCAGTCTCGTCCATCGGTTAGGAAACAGAAGACGACACGATACGAGCAGTGGATAACAAAAGAGAAGAGGAGAGAGAAGGGATAAAGAAGTTCGCGAATACGTCTCATCGCACTTGGCTGATTGCATCTGGCATTTGCGTCACGCTCTCGAGTGCCTAGTCGATATGCCTGGACGAATTGGGAATTGATATTCCAGGCAGATATCCTCGAGGCGCTGGCCAGACGGATTTGCGAAGTGACCGATCTTCGTGCGAGACGCCTCGGGAGTGCTCGACGTCCTCGGAAGCGTGGACAGGACGTTTACGAACGCGAGTCCGTTAACTTGGTCAAATCGGCTTTCGACGACCGCGTCCTTCTGGAATACTGAGAAGCAAACGAAAACTTTTTCGAGCTCTGGCCGAACTCGCGACGTCTTTTGGATTCTGTTGTTTCAGCGCTTTCTACCTCGTTTTTTTCACTTTGAGTTTTTCCTTTTTTATTATCCAACCTTTGCACTGGTACCTAAGCTCTTTTCGAAGACTTTTTATAGGTTTGGGATAGTGTAAGTTAAATAAGAACTTGGTCATGAATATGGAATGAAAGAAGGTAAATGTATTATCGTACGTGAAAAATAAAAATTTCCCGAATATTCTGTAAAAGTATAAAAAGAGATTTTTGTAAATGGACTATTCCACTTATCTATAACACTCTTAGTATTATTTAATAAAAAATTTTTATATCCGAAACTAGGTCAAATGTAGTTAATTGGAACTGTAATGTAAACTTGATTTGAATAATTAAAAATAAGGGAAATATTTGTAGTTTATTTTGAAATTTTATTAAGGAATTGATCGATAATACTAAGAAACTCATTATAATGAATTAACTTCGATTAAATTAGCATCGGTACATATTGACAAATAAAGTCGATTATTGGATAGCTATTCGAATACGTGCTTTGAGTATTATTTAATAATTTTATATTTAAAATTTACGTGTAGAAACTATTTAAGAATGAACGTTAATAATTGGACGATTTTATATTAAAAAATCCAGATCATAAATTATTAGAAATTTTTTATTAAAAAATTGTACTCAAACTTTAGTTTTAGGAATACGTATATAATAGTTTCTTATATTTTATATAAAAGAAACCAAGTTTCTTGAATCTAAGTTAGTTTTGACTTTGAAACTTTAAATTTTCATGAAATAAAGATTTATAAGTTCAAAAGGAAAGGAAACGTATACAAAATTTATAGTCAAAATTTTATTTAAATAATATGTGCTCTTATACATATACGTTCAGATTTACACACATCCATACTAATTTATACGCATGTATACAGAAGTGCACACACACACATACATATATTCACGCATAACGTATTATTTATATTACTAAATTAATACGTAGCATTGTAAGTATCAATATAAAATATTATATATTATTACTAATGCTATAGTCAATTATGATTCATATGTTCTTTGCTAAAAACTTATTCACGGATATAATTATTTGTCTTTATTTTTGTAAATTATTTTGTTTAATTACGTACAAATAAATATATATTTAAAATATTTTTATATAATATTTTTAATTCTTAATTTTAATAACTTAAATATTAACATATATATAAATATTTTAACCTAATTATTATAATTTTATAACGTGTAGCATATTTATTATGTAAAATATATACAGATTTTTTTTATGATTCTTAAATTATAGTAATATATTATTATATATTTTTTAAAATTTAACTACTTGTAGTCTTTTAAAAGTTAAATTTTTAAAGTTTAAATCATAATTTAGAAAATATTTTCCTAAACTACATTTTCAAAACAAATATTTAATTATTAATTCAAGAATAATTATGATGAATCAGCTAAATTTTGGTGAATAATTGATAAAAAATTAACACTATTAACATTACTAAAAAGCTTACTAAAAAAGCTTTTTTCTACATCCTTATAAAATTTAATAAATAGCAGTGAAAAAATTTATATTTAAAGTTTTAATTCGTTAAAAATTTTGTATATTATAAAATTATTAATTTTTTTTACATACGTTATGACTTTCAGAAATATTTTTTAACTTTTCAAAAAATTGTATGAAACTAAATAAAAAAGAATAAGGACGAAACAAATGTTTTTTTAGTTTAATCAGTAGTATATTCTAAATAATTAATTTTCCAAGACATTTAATGAAATTTAATCTTAGATTGAATAGATTTTGAAATTTATATTTGTCATAGCAATAAGATTTATTACAGATTTTTGGTACTTTGAAATTTAACTTTATTTTACAAAAAATAAACATTTTTTCAACTTTTTAAAGAATATTATCTTTTTATAAGTCTTTGTAAATAAAATCTTAGATTATATTCTATTATAAATTAATGCAAACAAGAATCAAAATATTTAGTAGAACGAATATGTAAGTTTATCACACATTAAAACTGCATTGATTATTAAACGATAAATTTCTAGCGTATTTTGATAATTGAGTATATGCCACGATAGTATTAAAATTTAAATCACGACAGCAACGAAACATCTACATAACACAAAAGACAGACGCTGCCACATTTGTGATACAGACTGTACTCTGATTTACTTCCAACCGATTTACCAAAAAATCAAATTATCCCGTCTGTCGGTAGCCATGAGAAACCTCGAATTAAGAAACACTGAGACCTGCGAAAAATATCGTTGCGATATAAATCAAGGCTTTCTTATTTTTTATCACTGTATAAGTAAGTAGACGTATTTGCCTTTTTCTGCTTCATTACAGATAACGAGGCGCTCGAATAGTACAACGTATAATGGCGAATGAAGAAAAAGAAAATGAAAATTTAGCGCAATACAGCAACTACCATCAAATTTTACCCCGAGTAAAAGAAATAAATAATGATTTAGATAATTTACGTAGCTACAATTAAAATATGTATAATTGATATATTTCTGTTATTTCCATATTCTACCGAAACTTTATTTCTCGTTATGAAACATAAAATCTGTAAAAAACTATATTAAGTTATTATTACAGAATAAATTCATGTGCATTCCATTAATTAATCAATCGCGTAAAACAATTCATTCGTATTTGTATTTATTCCCAAGAATATACAAAATAAAAACAATATCGCAGAAAAACAGAAAAAGGATTAGCACAATGAGTTTTTAAATTTATTTCATCGCGCTAAATCCACCGAGTATCTTCAACAATTACTAAAATTATTTTCTAAGCCGAGTTCAAACTGATGTTCTGATAGTTCTCATATTTCTTTACGCATCTTACTTAGTAGTTCATAACTCAGCGATCAAGGTAAGCCCAAGTCTGTTCAGTATCAAGCTGCTTACCCCGGATATGCGCTATCTCATGGATAAGTGCGCCGGAGTGTCTTTAAAAGATCCTGTGTTTAATGGCGCTGAATCACAGATTGCGAACTCCCCTTCATTTAAATTTATCGTCAACCCTTTCTTGTACGCGCGAAAAGTGCTGCTCCTTTGGACTGCAGAGGGTATCAACGTAGTCGAGTTGTTCATTCCGTCGGTCGCGCAAGCGCCGCTCATCAATTGCATCCGCCTTTTAGCCTCCCGGGCTTTTAATTTAAATGCATTCGATAGGAACGCGTGGATAGCGTATAGCGATAAAAATTATGGCGGTGAAAGAACGAAGCGAGATTGTTTCGTTTCCGTGTATTATCGTTAAAGTTACGGTTAGTAATTTAATAATGTTGATAAAACGTTTAAATAGTAAAATGTAACCGTTTGGTCAGAAGTATTTATTTTATCGAAACGAAACATTTTTTTTAAGTTTTTCCTTCTTTTTGACAATTAATTATTTGCTAGTAATAATTTTATAGAATTTTAAGATGTAAGGTAAAATTCTTAACTTTATGTGTCTAAAATAATCCGTGGATATAATATTTTAATATATAAAAATCCGATAAATTAAAATGAAAATATTTTTGTTAGAAATAAACATGTATCAACTTTATTATGATTAAATTAGATAACGAATACTTTTATACCTACTAATTCATGGATATCGTGTTTATTTCATTTTATAATATTATACTTTTATTTGATATTTCATTTGAATCGCTTTTAATAATTTTAAAATTATTATCTACGAAGATTATATATATATATATGTATATAAATTACAACTATTTGATATCTGGTATGCTTTAGTGATATTACTTGTAGACTATCTTAACACTTAGAATATTCTTGACTATGCTTTAGATAATATATGTAATTAATATTTAATACTTTAATATTTAATAAAATATAATTTTTATTTAAATCGCAAAAACTTCTGATTTATTTTGAATAAGTAACCATTAGTTATTAGAGTAAAATTTCCTTTTTCTTATTAAAAACACAGAATATTTATCATTAAGTAGAAAAGATAGATATGCAAAACTATTTTTAAAACTGTCAGACTTAGTGATATTTTTATATAAATTTCAACACAGAATTTTAAAAATTTTCATTTTTATTCCTTATATAACATCAAATGTGTTTTTCTAATATCTGCAATATTAATAAATTAAAAAAATGTCGAGACCGTATATATATATATATATATATATATATATCGCAATTAGTACATTGAAGATGACAAGTGCAGTTCTAATTTTATGTCTGAAATATTTGAGTCTTTCACAAACTTTACTAACTTAACTAAAAGCTACTTGATAGTTTAAAATACTGACATAATTACATTTGTATGTATTATAAATTTTGCGTAATATTTTTCTAACTGAATCTTCGTGAGCTCTAATAATTACAATATTATGACAACTTTTATATCTTTTTTTTCAAAAGTCTACATTTAGAAAATCTTAATATATTTTGGTTTCTAAAATTAATTGCATTAAAATATTGTTGGGTTCTGTTTTAAAACATAATAATTTGATTTATTAATTATGGTAAAGGTGCAACTTTAGGGATTTGAAGTATAATAATCCTTTAAATTTGTCTTGAAAATTTTTTATCGAGTCTCTTGACGAAAAATTTGAACTTGAAGAAACTTCATAAAATAATTTAAAATTACTTTGCACTGCCACTAATAACTTATCAATTCATAAAATTTTAAAAATGAAATAAAATAAAACGATATTTACAAGAAAAACTTTTCTGAAAAAGTAAAATAGAAAATAAATTGACGCTCCGAAGAAAAAACACCGTCTGGTTCACTCAATATTTTTGAGATTATTCATTTACATCGATATAATTTACTCTTTTAAATATGATCAATGAAGCATAATTTTTTTATGATCATTTTATGATATTCACAAGGTAGATTATCATATCGTTCTTTTATTTCTTTTTTCTGTAATAGTATAATGTAATGTAAGAAATGGACACATAATTTTATTACAATCTTTAGGATTGCTGCCAAAACGTGATTTTTTTCAATTATTTTTATAAAATATCTCTTTTTCAAAATATAATTTATTTATTTTTTATTCATAATTTGAATAATTATTTTCATTTAGAGTTGATAGTATAGAAGAAATAAATTTTACCGTATATCTTTAAAATTTAAAATTCAAAAATTCAAAGTATTGAAACTAAATTAAAAATCAAATTTTATTAGACAAATAATTTCTATGTAAATAAATGAATTTATCTTCGATGCAATTTATGACATTAGTTTCTTATATATTTTTACACATAAATCCTCGTTAATTCGTATTCAGAAAATGTTTGAAAATGTTCATTCCTACATATAACATGTTCATTAAAATTAATACTTTGATCTTGAGTTCAAGCTTGTAACAAACGTTCGTTCAAAGATTATGCCCTAGTTACACTTAGCGTTCAAAATCAAGTTAATCTTTCTTCGCTCCTGCGCGATTGTCCGATGATCTAGATCGCCGGTCGAAAGCACGTCTCCGTTGTCGCAACCACCTCTGTAGAACCGATCAACCGTGCGCTCGCAAAACGGCGGAGGGAATACTGATAAATCCGATTCCGCGAGCGTCGCGCAATAAATCAATTATAATATTCCACGGTTCGCTAGGGGTATCGGTTATTAGTAAAACCCGTCGCCGCTCCGGAAGGCGCTCGTATATCTACGAGTGTTTCTCTCTATTACGAATTTCGTGTTTTCCCTGCCCCTCGACGTTTCCTCTCTCTCACTCTCTCTCTTGAATCCCCTTCTCCCTCTGGGGGGTTGGGTCGCTAGGTCGCGCGATTCCGGGGGGGGGGGTTGCTGATGTCTGGCTTCTCTGCGACACGATGCTCACGGCGGTTGTCCACGCGTGTATACATGTGCGTGTACGCGTGACTGTATGAGTCGTGGCCGCGCAGCGTGAATTCGTTTCTCTTCATGGCGTTGACACTTTTCTGCCCAGTCTATATACACAGGCTCTAGAAATTTGGAAGGGTGACGTTTCTGCTCTTCTTTGTACTTTTCAGAGTGGTTTCGTTCTTTTTTTTGTTTTTATTGTGTCGAAGTTTGCACAAGCATTGACTGCAAAGTGTTTTACAAATTTATACGTGGTGTGAATTGGCTTTTTGTTTGAAAATCGCACGCTTATTGTTTTATCACATCAACGAGTGATAAATCCGTAATTCATGCTGCATTTTTCGTACCAAACAACGATTTACTTAGGGTATAACAATCGAGGTGGAACGTGTACTCGAAATTATTAATATATTGAAGTTCGAACGATAACGAAAATCTAATTTTGAATCTCGTCGTTTGTCGCATAGTTCCGATAAAATATTCTTGAAATCCTTGCTTAACACTTTAAATAGTTATTATTATTTTACTTTGAAAAGAGTTCACACATTTGAATCTTTATCGTAATAAATTTTTATTTAATCATGGATTAAAATATTATAAGTGCTATTAATAATGATTTTTTAATATAATAAAAAACAAGTGGAAATTAATGGAAATTTTATTCGTTCGGAGCAATACATGTTCCACGCTGTTTTTGAGTTAGATATTGCGCACTTTGTCATTCGAAATTCGAAAGCGTTATTCACCCTTTATTGGATTCGTTGATTTCTCGCAAATCGTAGTTGTCAGAGCGTATTCAATAATGCATGTATAAGTAGGTGTTAAAGAGAATGGACGTTCGATTTTCCTTATTCGTTGTCGAATAGTCGTGTAATTGCAATTCATCATATAAAATAATGTTGTTGCGATGACGATCTCATTAATCTCGTGTTTATTACCTTTATTGTACTAATAACGAATAAATAAATCTCTATTGTTAGTCAAACTCGTATACCTATGAATTATTGTAATTGTCGAAGATACCTAATTAGATGATTCGAACTACCTCAAAGATTGTGAATTCAATATTTACGAAGATAAACAAGCAGTCGAATAAAGATAAATCATCCATAGTTTTTCGTACATTAATCGTGTCCACGAAATAAGCAACTATACGGTCGTGATATATCGGCAATTACGTACTATCCCGAAACTCGCCTTGCAACAAAATGATGCATAATCCAAAGTTGCAATCATGTGAAATAAAATTCTTCCGAAAGTGATCTCCGACGCGTCCGAAAGTTAATGATCCCAAGCATAAATAATTCCTTGTGCATTAGCCGTCGGAAAATATCCAGTAAATAACGCCTGTTCGGTAAGTCACGGCATAGCCACATTTTTCAGCTCGTGCAGACTCCGGGACGCGCGAGTCCGCGAAGATTCGGTACCCGAGATGCTTGGGGTTTCTCCGGGCGGACTTCAGCATTTGCATACTCTGCCGATTTCAATGGTCGTTCCTCCTCTCTTTCGCTCTCTCGCCCTTCCATCTTTGACTTACTTCTTTCCGCCGTCTCCGATGCAAATTACAATATTCCTGGTGCGCTCGTTCGAATATGAAAATATATGCGTCTCCCGATCAAAATAAGAGTTCTGCTTTGGAGTCGCGCTTTTGGCTTCTCCATGAACGGAATCCCTTACTCGCGGATCGCTGGTGTTGGTGTGCTCGGAAGCAGCGAGCCTGGCGACAAAAGACGCGCTCCTAACACTATACAGCTGAAAAATAGCTTTTCGACTTTATGATAGTAACGAATGAATCACATAAAAACATCGCTGGTATTTTTTACTACTCGGAAAATTCTCATGGATTTCTACATACTGTGGAGAAGGAGGACGGAGGATATGAAATTGGAAGACACAGAAACTATGATTTTCTTTGGTCTGATTAAAGCAATAAGCACTAAAATTCCTAGTAAAGTTATTTTGATGAAAGTTTTTTTATTTCGTATTCATTTGTTTTAGATTAACCCAATGTTATTTTCCTTAAATTTGTACGAAAAAGGTTAATTAATGCAACATTCTATCAATGATGAAATAAATTTAAGATATTTTTTTATTTATATTTTATCTTCGTTGCGCGTTACTTTCAATATTATTCATAAAAACATTAACAATGAAAATTTAATACTGCTAGAAATAGAATATTTGAAAGTATACGCTTATTGTAAAATATTGAAATTCTTATTATCATACATTAACGTTTTTCAGAAAAAAATTTTTCAAAATAATTTTGGCTACATAATTTTTAGAGAATTCTTTCTTTTGCTCAACGATAACATAATTATAATAAAATTATTTTAATTTTACGAATCTAGAATACTAGGTCTAATTAATAAATGTAAATGATTATACGCGTTCATTAAAAATAAAATTCCCATATTATTATGCTTATTTATTTACAATCTATATAATTTTTATTTTGATCATTATTAACAGATAGAAAAATAATGTAAATTATGTTTTAAATTACTTCCATAGATTTAACTGTTATTACATGGATCTGTAATATTGTGGTCGCTTTTGTATATACTACAAATTCATAAACTGTACAAAGAGAAAGGAATTACGCAAGTTCCTGTACAACATCCAACCCAGTAACGGGGAAGCGGAAATCGCACGCGGTCTAATCGGCTTTTGATGATGGACTGAGATATATGTGTACATAACTCTTATCATCTGGCAAGTATAAGCGAGATAGTTTTGTTTTAACTCGCCTTATATGCGTGTTTTCAAAGGTCGCAAGCATAAATTTAATACATATGATTTTGAACGTATTCAAATACAGATTATCTCTTTTTCTAATTTATTGCATCACGAGCAAATTTATTAGAAGATATTATTTCAATTTTTTCTTCAAACACCTGTTTATGAAATGGAATCGGTTAAATTGCATTTACAAAAAAATATTTTTGTCGCAAATTCATACATAAATCTTTCGAAAGCAATTTGAAAATAACCTATACTTTATGACTAAAAGAAAATATCAAATTTGATCGTAGTTTTTATTATCCGTTCCTCATATTTGAAAAGATTGTTTTTAAGTTTGAAAATTAATTTAAACTGAATTATTTAAATTTATGGCGAATAAGTAAAACAGAAAATACTAGGAATACATGATTTAGGCATAAAATAAATGTTTATAATTTTTTTCAAAATAATTTATATATAAAATTTACATAGAAAAGTCTTACGATTCGACGTAAAACAAAGCAGTAAATCGAAACTCCCGATGCCGGTAAAACTTTTTTCGTATCTGTATCAAACGTGCATATTTCATATAAAACCATCTATACTTTCATTCCATCTTCAAAACCAATATATAAAAATATCCCTCTCACTTAAAAATTTGCAACTATTTCTTCAAGAACTCAAAACAAATACGTATAATTTTTAAAACGACATCTCCTACGTTGGCAAGCTTGTTCAAAGCTTCGTACCACGAAAGCTCCTCGGAAAGAAAAAAGTATACTCGTGCACTGAAAACCCCGCCCACTTTTAATTACATCAACGCTCGACGATCGAAAGAGCAGCGTCGCCAGGAAAGTTGAAAAAGGCACGCGATCTAAGTTCCAGGATTTGGGCACGCGGGGAATGTCGTCCACCACCTTCGCGGTCCGCGGGACAATGTTATTTTACGGCGAGGTGCGTCTGAGCCTCTTTCATCCGGATCCCCGGGCACATCCGTATCTCTCGCCAGCGCATTCTGTATAACGTGTAAGCTGATCAAACGCAGATTATATCGGGTCGCGCGGTTGCTTTCACCGTCACCCTTGTGTAGTTTGTTTCTTTCTCTTTGTCTCTCCGTGTCTCTCGCTCGGTCCGCAGGCAAAAAGTTTAGCACAGCTGTAAAGGAGCGAGAGAGTGCATCATTTCTCACGGCGCTTGTTGTTGCAATTTCTAGCTTGCCCGGAACGCGGATGATTATTACTCTGGAGATTTTACGGGGCAATGTTTGGCCGCTCTGATCGAAAAGAAATCTGATAGGATTTTGCGAGCTAGACGGAATAGACGTGCCCACGTGGGGAATGCATTGTGTCGTGGTGGTATTATTGTGTCGTAATCTTAACATTTTTGGCTTATCATTTTTGTATTAATAACCGTTAAAACGAATAAATGGAAAATGCAACTTTTCTAAAGAGTGGTATTATTTTTTTAAGTTGCGGATTTTACGAAAAATCTTAGAAATATTTTATGAAACGTTTGATAAAAGTTTATATATGAAAGAAGAGTAAAGGTTCGTCTATAATTAATTTTCAAGTATGAATTGTGGTTCCAAAAGAAGTATTTATCTTAATATTATTTTAAATTAAAAAATACTTTTTCGTTTAATTTTAATTTAACAATACCGCAATATAGATAACGAAAAGTATATTAAAAATATTTAATTAAATAATACAATCACGATTAAAATTTATCATCTCTTTAACGTTATTATTTTTGGACTTAATTTATAATATACTTTGATATAAAGTGGCCTTAAATGTTGAAAACCATTCTTAAATAACCTATTGATTTCTAAGCATAGCTTGTTAGTATGATTCGATTGTGCATGACATCATCGTTGAATGACGCGATATATTTTCAAGTATTATATTTGAAGGAACGATATATTTTAATGCTAAAATTATTTATACTAAAAAGAAATTAAATAGACAAAATAGAAAAATTTATTTTTTATTGAAATTGTAAGTATTTATTACTATAATAAATATTAAAACGGTATTAGAATAATAAAGGAGAAATAATTTATATGATAGAAATAATAATATTTACAAACAAAGAATAGAATTTTTTGTACATTTAAATTATAATGAAAAAATATTTAAAATTAAATATATCTTATAAAAATGAATAGTATACATTTTTTTAAATAATATTTTATTATTTTTTTTTAAAAAGTTTCTAGTATACAGAAAAATTTATTTTAGTATTTAATTGTATGTTTTTTATTATTATGCTTTTACTCATTATTTTTATAATTTTGTATTATTGTTTAATTTTCAAAAATTTTATTATTATCATTTTATTACAGATTATTTTTATCTTTTTTTAATATTAATACAACTAAAAAGTTCTACTTTTTTTCTAGATTTTTAATATTTTACTTATTTTAATTCGAAAATAATTTTCTTTTCATTTTTATTTTATCAGTTTTTTCCTTTTCTAATTTTAGAAAAATAAGCTCATATAATATATATTATTCATATTTATGAGTGATTTTATTATTATTATTCTGAAATATAGAAAATTATTTTTAATAAAGTAAAGAATATTATGAGTAAAAATATACATTTCAATTATTCACAATAGATTTGTTGCTTATTGATATTTTACTAGTGACATTTATTTAAATAAATTTTTTATTATCTTTTTAACTTTATTAAAATAAAAATATTTCAAAGTAAGAGTAAAAAAATTATCTTATGGCTTTACACGTCTTATCGTTGTCCCGATCACTGCCAATGCGTTTCTTGTTTCGAATTATCTTTATACCGTAATCATATCGTGATATTTGATACTTTGCGATACATCGTTTAAATTAAAATATTAATGAAACTATTTAAATTTAATATTTTACTATTATATTTATATTTCTATATTTATACACAATGCACTAATTTTTTGTATAAAAATAAGTAACGATGAAAGTTGATAGATATTTTTATATATTTTTATGTTTATATGTTGATAGCTTATGCATCTTTTTCAAGCAAATACCGTTTGAATAGATAATTTTATCATAATAACTTATAAATTTAATTCATATTTATTCTTTTTATGTATATATAAACGTTTTTATTATGCAAGAATAAAGGACCATTAATTTCATTTAACACGCATCCAGTAAAATTTGGAAAGTACATTTGCTTTTTATTAGATGAAATGGACTGAAACCAAGCTGTACGATCGAATTGATTCGGTCACTCGGCTCCTGTCCGAGCAGATAAACGTCTTGGTACTTTATTCTCGTTTCCCCTTGCTTTCTTCCTTATACTAGCCTAGGGCACAACTTTTTAAGTAGATATACATTTTGCTTTTCAATGACACATTATTTTCTTGAAAAGCGTTTTTCATGAATTTGTCCTTTCTAGTTGTTCCAAAATAGATACATTTTTCAATTAATACTGTCATTTTCATGAGAATTTGTGATAAATATTCTTTATATTTTATATTATAAATAACAAATATTATTTTATTATTAATATTTAGCAATTATTTCGTATAAATTAAATCATTCATTTTCACAAAGTTATGGTAACATTTTTTATAATTCATTTTCAAATGTAATACTTTGAAAAAATTTTCACGATAAATGCAAATAAATTTAAATGTAAAGACACCTCAAAAATTAGTCAACAATCAAAAATTTTTCTTAAATATTTATGTAATTTTATAAACAACTATTTTTTTTTTGCTTCTATACATGTATTAAAAGATTTCTTTTATAAAATATGCAGTTCATTTTTAGAGTAAATGAGAAAAAATACCATTCTTTAGTAAATGTAAGTATTGGAAGATGTTCGTGTGAGTTTAATGAATACATGACGTGGGGAAAAAAATAGGTCTGGGGTTGTGTCAATTGAGAGTCGCGCTGTGCTCACTAAAGGCAAGTGTATGGTTTATTGCAAGGATGTCGTTCCCTTTACGAAATTTGATTTTTTCCTCCATCTGAGAAACCGAAAATACATCCCGGGATCCCGAAGACTAGTCAATAAGGCAATTCACTGACCAGAATTGACCCAGTATACGCTGTGCGAGAATAGCTTTTAAAAGTGATTAGAGAGAGACAGAGAGAAACATCTCTATTATATTTTATCGCTTAGTCGACCCTTCCTGCTCAAAAGATAACATATAACCTACAGACTCAAAAAAGGCAAAGCAAGCTGGGCGAAGAATGGAAAAAAGCGCGCTCCCTTTACTTTGAAGATTCACTTCGCGTTAAACGTAAGTTACTACTGTGCATAAGCCCAACGGTGGCGTTAATATTATTCTTCCGCTGCGATGGCGCACAGAAAACTTGTCTCTGGCACCCCTTCGATGATTTTCAGTTTGAAGGTAAAAATTTGTAGGGTAGCTGTTCTGCGGTATGACTAGGGGTCAGAGATCGTTATCTTAGCGTAAAATAAATCCCGTCGCGGCTGTGCACGCGTTCAAGCGCTGAAAAATATTTTATGAGCTGCTTATACGTTTGAGCGGTCACCCTGAGAGCGAATCCAATTTTCCCGATAGCATCTTTAGGAGGGATCAGGTGTCGAGAGAACCGCGTAGACCCGGTATTTTATCCCCTCCGTTTTTTCCTCACCTCTTTTGTGCCACTGTGCCCTAACACTAAACTACTTTTTTCTGCTTCGATGTCTCTCTTTCTCTTCTACTTTCTTGCCTTATCGCTTTCGTGTTCTTTTGCAGAGCTTTATACACATTGCGTCTACCATTTTTTGCCAAGGAGAATATCGTGAAAACCGCTGTTGAAAGATCAAGTGTCTATGTTCCGAGTAGTAAAAAGTTTCGTATAAACGGATTTTTTGCGTACTTATACGACTTATTGAAAATTTGCTAAAGAAAATTATATTGATCAATTATACAAAGATTTAAAAAGATAAGGTCTTAGTAAAGGAATCTTGTGTTACGGAGTAATGAAATAGATTTGAACGAATGGACAGTTTTGTTTATTCGCAACTATATTCTTTGTTTAAATGAATTATTAATAATAAAAATAAAAAACAAATTTATGTAAAACACAGTATGTAATTCTATTCGTTAAGTATTTTTCAAATATTTCACGTATTTTTCTGTTTAAAATAACAATAACTTGTTCTCTAATATTTTTTTAATCGTATGTATAGTTTTAAATATTCTAAATTTCATATTGAAAATTTTATTAAAAATAAATGTATTTTTGTTTATCCATTTTCGAAAATTTCTTGAATTTTTTATTTAGAAATTATAATCACCGTATAAGACTTTAGTTATGTAAAAAAAAGTTATATTGAATGAATGATATATAATGAAGATAAAATACAAAGAACGAAATGTTATATTCGATTACAAATTTTTTTAATTAAATACCAAGAGATAATGATATTGTAAATAATGCACAGACATATAATGCGATATTCATATCTTTTGTAGATAAAGTTCTTGAATCTTTCAATTTAAAATATTATCAATGTTTATAAATTAAACTGCTAAGAAATTTTTGATATAAAAAAATCGATTAAAAAAGCAATTGACAAAAGTTAGAATCGTAATCGATATTATAATTCAATAATTACTGTATTTTTCATATAAATTTCTAAAAATGAACATTTATTTAAATATTGATAAGTAAAAGAATTATATATATTTTAATAATATAAATAAAAATTTATGCAATATTCTTGTAGTATAAAATTTAAAAATAGAGTCTTCCAAGTTATATTATGTAAATAATTTAAAACTTGATTCTTTTTATAGGAACATGTTTCTACGATAATGAAATTAAGCAAAAGAAAAAGAATAATCGTCCCGAAAGAAGACAAAAGGAAAAATAAGAGATTCATTTACACGCTTTGCTCGGTTATATTTCAAAGAGATTAGTTGGAAATGGAGCACCAAAGATTTCTCTCCCTCTCTTTCTTTTTCTCTGTCTATCTTCTTCTTTTCCATATCTTTCTCTATCTTTTTCTCGCAAATCGTTACAAGAAAGCCTTTCGAAATAAAAGAAATAATAAATTCTGTACGAGGTATAGAGTACCGCAGCTCCACGCTCCAAAGCTTCACTTGTATTCCGCAGTGTTCCCCTTTCCATCTCAGCCATTACATACTTGAGATAGGAAGGAACAACCCTTCTTTATCTCAGGAGGCTCACTAAGAGAATAATGCGCGGAAATCAAGGGTTAATTCCCCTGCAACGCAAAGTATTTTATCTACGACGCAAGCGAACTTCTCCACGGAAACATGAAATATGGTAATAAGTCGGAGAACGGAAGTTGTTATGCCGATTCGCTGTTGGCTTAGTCGACATTGCGTAATTTACATCCTTCATTGTATTATTAATTTATTAGAGGGCGTTTTCCTCTTTCCTTTACGAATAAAGTAAGACAACTGTATGTATGTGCATACGTGGTATCGGTAGACTTTCTTATCCTTTACGGATGAAATAAACCTTACACGAGCATTAAATTATCGACGATCTTTTGAACGCGTCATCACTTACGCATTGAAAAGTATTATCCGCGTATTAGAGGGAGACTTCAAAATGCCAAATGCAAATCGGCTCTTTCAATAACCATACCACGTGCTAAAACACATACGCCCTCATCGTTGACGCGTATAATATTTCATTTAAGTGGATCATGTCAAAGCGTGAAGATTCTGAAACAGTCATTCAATTAAATTTATATGTATCCACTTCTTACTTTTATATCAATAGAGCTTTGGCTTAATAAAAATTTTTCAATTTATTATTATTATTAATAATAATTTATTTTCTATAAAGAATAATAAAAAAATTTCATGAAATTTTATTGAAATATTTTGATAATATTTAAAATTTTAAAAACTATTTTCAATAATTCGAAATCATCGATAATATTTGTTTTTTTAATATTATTTTTATCTGATAATCTTAAAATAAATATATTTTAAGCTTTATAATATATTAAATTTTTGTAATATATTTTAATTAATATGTATATGATTATTAAAATAATTTCTCTCTTGCAATAATTTTGAATAAGCAATTATGGAATATAGTTTACTATTAATAGAATATATTTCTTATAAAAAATAGAGATCAATATATGTTATTATTTAAATATTACTTTATGAGATCTTATTAGTAAGACCTGCGATATATTATATTTAATAACATTATTTTCTATAAATGTTCTATCAAACACTAAATATGATATTTGTATAAAACATATAACTAAGTATACTAATAATTTGTATGAAATATGATATATATATATATAACATAAAAAGATCTAGAAAAATCAATAAAGAATATATAGATATCATTATGTGATGCTACTTATTAAGTACAGATAATAAATATTTAAATTTTCCTTTTTAAGCTCTAAAAAATACAAATATAAATTTGGGTCAATATTTTGAGTTAACATATTGAAGACATTTTTTGATTATTTTATTTCAAATTTAATAAATATTGTTCCATGCACTTATCAGATTCAATAATGTGTAGTTTATAGAAAATTCGAAAATAGAGGTTATTTTTGTCGTATAATTTATCGGTATATAAATTTTAATTCTGATAAAATTCTACAAAGAAAATTTCTCGTTTTTATTATTTCTTCAAAATTTCAAAATGTTTCTGGAAAAGGTTAGTAATGTTTTCAACTTAATTTATTTAAAAGTAAATATATTGAATTACATAATAATAATTAGTTAACATCATAAATAATTTCTTGATTTTAATAATATTATTTTGAGTAAATTCCATGTACACGATATATTTAATACAAATTTATAATCTACGTACAAAAAATATTTTAATGCGTGTACACGCTTTAAAAGAAAGAGTAATAACCGACAAGTGAAACAACGACGGAAAGCGAAATGAGCAAGATAAACCAGCGTACGAAGGAATAGAAATTGTCCGCAAGTATCGCATAAAAAGTATTTTTAGTCAGAACTAAATAGGAAAGAAAGAGAAAAAAATAAAGGGAGAACAGGAAAAAAATTACAGCTCTAGAAAAAACGAGGAAAAGCGAGAGAAAGGCAGAGAAAAATCTAGAGAATAGCCCAACAATAACAGTAGTAACACCAGAATCAAGCTTTGAAAAAGATTCGTAAGTTTGCGGAAGCCGATGACAGTCTACTCTCTCGCTCGTTCTCCGCTCCGGTACAGCCTTGACAACGACGCACCGGCCGAGATCGCTCGCGTTATATAACACCTACAGGTATAACATTCAGGATATTAAACCGCTTTTAAATCGGCTTAGCGTTAACTAGTGGCACTTTAAGCTGCCCGGTGAAATGATTATCGGGCTTTCCCACTCTATATATCCTGCCTCTGTCTCGCCGCGCGCGAAAGCTCGCACTCTACGCCTAGCTGTTATCGTCCGTTGATTAATTGTTATGCAATATGACGTCACGTCCTGCTGAATTAGAATCCAGCAGGAGCAAGAGCTGAACCCGCGAGGATACATGCACCGCACACCTCAACCCCTGTATCGCTGGCAGTTCTACGAGGGGGGAGGGAGAAGGGAGTTTCTCTTGGCTAATCCCCCGTAGTCGAGTCGGCCGAACATAGGACGCTGATGAATATTGATAGGAGTCGAGGACGGCCCAAGTGCGAGCATGCGCACATCTACACGCCTGAGATACGCAAGATGAAACGTATTCGTTATTCCAATGGAAAGGAATAAAGGCCTTCCGTAGGTGGAGCTTATTCGATTTTTATTCCAGGAGATGAGGAACACTGCGCTGGATGTTGGATCCTTAGGCGCGAAGTCTTGCGAATCCGCTCAACGATTTGAAAATGTATGGCATTTATGGGAACCGTTCGAATGATCGAAATCGACGAAAATCAAGTTTGTTTTGAGAAGTTTTAAATGAATTATTGATTTATTACACTTATTTACTAGTAAGAAATCATGCAGCTCACAGTATAGCGTAAGCTATGAAAGTTTTATAGAAAAGTAAAGATTGTCTGATACTTTGTTAAATCAAGTTTTCTCATTTACTATTCTCAGCTATTCGCGAAGAGAAGTTGCATAAAATATTTAATAACGTCTTTTAGAGGATGAAACATGTATTGATACTTTGATAGAGTACTTTCTAAAACATTTCAAGACAAAATAAAACATTTGATTTATAGAGGATATAAAACTTGAATCATGATTTATATACCTCCTTAACCCTACATCCAAATGGATATTTCACGATTTCAGAAACGCGTTATTTTAACCAATTCAAATCGATTGTGATGAAATTTCGCATAAGCATACTGAAATTTATTCTGTTTGCACATTTGGCTAAATTATTTTTATAAATTGATATACTATATTGATATAATGATAAATAAAATATAAAATATTTCGATTTCTGCAATGGTTGAATAATTAAATTTTTTATAAATATTTTTACTTTAAATCTTACAATATAAGATACATTCCATATCAGATACATAATTTATTATTTTTTGAGTATGTGCAAAAAAATTGTTTAAACATTAATGAATACAAAATATTATAATTTACATAAATAAAAATGATTAAAAATACATTATAATTCAAGATTTTATTTATAAAAATTAATTAACGTATTTAATAATTCACACATATAAATTTATGTAGATAATAAATTCTCTAGTTATCCATTGATATGCTATTAAAAGAATAGAATCTATAATTTTTAATATTTATTACACATAAAATTTTTTACCTATGATTAGTATTAATCAATTTTCTTATACTTCTTTACATTACGTAATTCGTACAAAAGCTTGAAATTAAGTTTATATACAAAAGCTTTAAAGGAAAAAAATGTGTGTATTATATTAATTCATTCAACCACTGCATTCAAATTTTGTGTTATTTATATATGCGATATCAAATTTATTATACGCTTATTAGTTTTTTATACGTTATTTATTAATTTAAAAGAAAAATATTTTAAATCGGAATAATCGATACCTTTTTTGACTTTTATTACGATTTTTTTAAATGTCAAATTAGGAATAAAAAATAAAAATGAAATAGTTATACGTGTTTCTATATACGTTTAAGATTGATTAATAAACGATTTAATTTTGATCAAAATAACACAATATAAAATTATGTAATCTAATGTTTTACATTTGAATCAGTTTAAATTAATATTATTATTGCTTATTTAAACATTTTTTTATCCTGTTAAACTTCTTTTATTTAGCTTGATTTTTAAAATAAATAAAATATGTAGGTTAAACTGTAATATTTCAAAATTTATTTTATTTATTTTTACTCTTCCTTTCTTTCAAAGAATAATTCTTTATTGATATCGCATTCATCAAGAATAATTGTAACGAATTATTTGCACAGTAAAAGACCTCTTGTAATTATATTTGCAATCTTATCACGTGAATACATATAATTGTTCGATAAGTCTAACAAACATGGATTCTTTGTTTAATTCTTTCTTTCAACAAATGAAGCGCACACTTGTCATACGGATGTAACACCCGTAACATAAGATACACTAACAACGCAACTTACGCAGACTCTCCAACTTGGCGAATTGTCTCTGATCTACGATAAACGGGAAACAGGTTGGCCATATTGAACGCTAGATGAATGGTCCTTATGTATCGCGGATACGTTCTCTAATAGCCGTTGGCATTATCCACATGCTGATGCATAATGCCGAACAGACGCGCACATGTACACAATAGACCCGAGAGTTAAGTATAACTAGTTCTTCGAGTAGTGTACGTGAGCGACCCTTCGTTTAATCATCATCCCCTTCGCAGTTCGCAGAGAAAAACCTTGACGCGGTCAACTAGCGGGTGGTCATATATTTTTGACACTAGTAGCTCAACTTTTTTGATCCCTGTAGATCGAAAGACGTGACAGGAACAAAATCAATACTACTCACAATTGTACAACCATATGCTTTGAGGAAATTGGAGAAAACTCCCGTAGCGACCTGCAAATGAAATATAATTGCTGTAAATGTAAGACTGATTTGTCTTGCGTATGTGCAGAATAATAACAAAGATAAAGAATTGTTATTCAATATCCGATTTATTCATTTTGTATTGAAATTATGTTTGGACACATTTAGAAAATTAATAATAGCTGAAACATTATTGTGTCAATTTTTCGTTTACAAAGTAATTGTACAGATAAAGCTTTAAAAATATTTTAAAAAACATAAAAAAAATCTTAGTAAAATTACTTTTTTGTAACAGAATCTTTCAAGCTAAAAATATAAAATATTACTTTACTAAAAAAGTGAGATTTTATAATATTAAAATTTAAATTTATAAAATAAAAAAACGCTTATATTAATAAATTAATAATGTCCATGGCTAATATCATGTAGTGATTTAAAATATTCTAGAAAAATAAATAATTTATTCCTCGAATATTTTTATACTTAAATAATGATTCTTAAACTTTATTTTATTTTGTAATCATTATTTATATAATTTACCGATGAATCATAAAATAAAAATATTTTTGTAATATAAAGAGATTCATTTATTTTTATTTTAATTTACACAAATATAGTTTAGTATATTTTAAAACCATTTTGAATGATTTATTAACGATATTAAGTAGCTTAAAAAGTAAAAAAAGATACTAATATCTTTGTAATTTAGATGGTGTAAAAATGTCATTAAACGCGTATTGTTTTTTTTAATATTGGCCGACTGTCTTTTCGATGCTTTTAAAAAACGCCATAGGGGCAATAATTCTTCTGTCGACATAGACCTGTATATACCATTTTCTCAAAGCGCTGATTGAGGACAGATGCACGAGTTCAAAAGGGGGCGGTTCTGTATACAAGAGCGAGCGAGAGAGGAAGATGTGGGTACCGGTGCACATACGTTGAATATGACCTCGAAACTGCATACAATAGATTGTATTCATGGCCTGTGTCTTACTTTCCCCTTCCTTCCTCCCCCGTTCTTACAAGGTATTTTCTACGGGGTGAATGCGCAGAACACTTCACCATCATCCACGGAAATCTGTTCGTTTGACGACAAAGGGATATGTTCGCAATGCCGCAAATGTTCGATAAATAACAAAACTACACATTAATCGACAGACTTGGAAAGTTTTCCTCTGATTAAGTTGATTCTAATGAACGTTAAATGTGTTTTTAATAGATATTAAAAGTTCCGAATTAAAAGCTATTTAATAAAAAGATGGAATAGTATTTAATCTAAAATTCGAATTAATAGTAGTATTAATTTCAGTAGAATTTAATGTATTTTCTACGAATATTTTAATTATATTTATTTCGAAATAATTGTCATTTTTTATGGTTAAATATTTTTAAAATTTCAAACAGTTGTATTTTTATAATTTTTACTTTATTTTATCTTAATTTTAAATATTATTTTTCTCTTAGAATGTAATTAAAAATTTCCATTACGTTATTGAAAAGCTACGAAACATAAAAAAAATGACTCAATATAATTCTATTCATGATTAAAATTCTATTTGTACTCAGACATTAACTTTATTCGGATGATAAAATTAATTAGAAATGTATATAGCGATGGTCAATATTGATATATTCTGGTCACTTACACCGATATTCTAATATACCTTCGTATAACTGACCTTAGCATTGCGAATTTAAATAATCTGTTTGCATTGCTAAGCGAATTAAAAGTTTTACATTGCAGTTATTTACATTCAAATATGGATGATCGAAATCCAACATTAAATTGTATTTTACTTCAAGAAAAAAAATAACGAATAATTATCCATTCCGTACAAATAGAAAACTCCGTTCATTCGTAAATCTTTACGATAAATCTAAATAATTTGATTCGTATAATAACCCATATAATTATACTAATCATATCTGCGACATGGGTAAAATTAATAATTTTAAGCGTGCTAAATCAATTTATGGCTTAGGGTAAGTTCAGTCGTGATTCAAATCCCAGACTCAAAATGTCGGGAATCTGTTCCGCGAACGATCAGCTGAAATCCTAATTAAACCTCGTGAACCGATGCCGCACTTGCATCGGATATGTATGAAATTTGTATCTGGAAGCGAGAGAGTGAAAGAGCTTATACTCGGGCGCGTGTTGGTACGTGTGTGTGCCTAACCCTGCAAACACGTTTAATCCGAACGAAAGCGCCGATAATATCGATCGAATTCGCGTTTTACGCGGAGTTAATTAAATTAAAATACTGCTATAATAGCTGGCCAGATGGCCAGGACCCGAAATACAACATTGTATCGACGAGGGTCCTTCTCGCATGTGTGCATACATGTATTTACGTGCGTACGTATGTGGTAACAAGAACGGCTGGGGGTCGATCCGTTGCGCTACACAATACGTAACTCATTTAGTTCTGCAGGTTGACAAAAAAACTATAATCAGACCCGCGCTTTTATATACTTTCACAGAAAGTCCACTTAGCGGAACGTTTAATTATTTTAGAATGTTAAGCTTCTTATTCTTCTACGGTTGTATACTAGTCTCATCTTCTTATTTTTATCGATCTTTCACGAGTGAACTATAAACCCCTTTGTGTATTCCCTTGTCACTGTTGTGAAAAACATTCAATGTACAATGTTATTTTCCTAAGCTATAATTATTAAAAGTACTAGAACCTTTTGATCGAATTTTCGGTCTTCATGAAAGCAAAAATTTATAATTAATTTTTGAAATTTAATTTCTTTTTACTACTAGCTACCTTATTTTTCTTTGATTTATTAATTAAAGAATTATAAATCATTTACAGTATATACTTTCATACTAGACTATACATTCTTATTCTTTTTTTTAGTTTCATTTCTGATCATATTCGTACTACTGTTTTTCATTATTTTTAATCATATCATATATATTATTAATGTATGTATCAGTATATTACTTATTATATTATTAAAATATATAAAATTTATACAATATTTAATATAATATCTCAAACGAATATAATTTTAGTCACTTTAAGTAAAAGAATTTTTCTAAAATATAAATTTTATCATATTTTTAAAAGTCATGAAATTTACGTTACTCTTAAAGATCCCTTCCCATTTCAACTGATGTTTCAAGCTTCTGCTTTACCTCAGAAACTGAAAATATATCTATAAAATACACGAAATTATTATAGCTCTTAAAATGAGCTACCTTATATATAAAATATAAAATAGTTTAATGGTTAAGTTAGTTTTATTGGTTTAGCAAAAGGCTTAGATAGATATTTCAACTTTAACTATCGTCGTAACTCTGAAACGAAATAGACATTTTGAAAAGTGATATAAGAATTATATTCTTTAAATAATCAATTTAAATAGTTGAAAAAATCATTTACAATAATTTTGAAAAGTATTGATATATAATGAATATTTATATTTTATTATAAATAAAATAATTCACAAAAATTTTAAAAACTTCAATTTAAATAAAACAGTATTATATAAAATAAATGTACAAAATGGGTGTAGAAAAAATTATTTCAACAAAATTTAATCTATTTTTTTTAATTTTTAAGCAATGAAAATAATTTTATAAATAGATTGAAATAAATAAATGAAAATTCAATGCAACGAACTCGATTAAAATTCAAATATATTCTATTGTATTAGAATACACATTGGTGATATGAAAAATGTTCCTTTCTAAGAATAATGCTTTTATTTATCACGTTATTGATAAAAAATTTCATATTCATTTTCTACAATGAAAATATCTTCTCATAAAAAGGCGATTTTCTTTGATTTGTAATATTTATACAAAAAACTTGTTTAAAAGTTTCTCACTATTTCAATAATTCGATAATCTTATCGTTTCAATCATTTCAATAATCTCAAAAAAACATGAATTTTCTCTTTTATATTCTGTCTAAAAAACATCGAACTCTTTATCGAATCCTTGATTTGGTAAACAATATTCCGAATCCATTAAAAAAAAGTAAATGAATACCGAGCTCCCTCATTATAACTTGGTTAAAGAAATAGATGGATTTTTCCGCGATCGTTGTCAATGACAATCGTATGGTTAGTTACTGTCCTGGGGGAAAAAGAGACGAAGAACCGCAGTTTAGCATGTCAGGGACCTAAAGCAGGTCGTTAGTGGCGCGTCGTAACATATGCGAGGGCAGCCTCCATATGGGGCATCACAGCCTAGAAACACAGTCAACTCTACAGCGTCGTCCCCTTGCGCTCATCTACTCCTCGTTGTGGAGCATCGGATTGGGGAACGTGAACCGACCACCGCACTTTAGACCGCGGATCGATATGTGCTCTCCTGGTGCCTACATACGAGCGATTTTGCTTGTTGATCGAGCCGTTTTCGAGGAGTAGCAAAGTATTTTCATATTGCACTTGGCCTCCGGGCGATGTACAGACCCGCGTGGGGTCATATCGAATGGAAGACAGAAGGATGACTGCAATATTCATGGTTCTGGTGTTTAGTCACGCTTTTGGAGGGGAAATAAAAAGCTTTCTATTGGAGCGATTTCGATGTCTATTATTAGTACCGATGATCATTGCTGTGTTCTTAAACAAGATACAAGGAGTGGTATTTCTGTTTTTCCTTTGTTCGTCCAATTATGTTGTCTTTCTATCGAGTGCTTATTTTTCTAATGGTTGACATACCGGTGACTATAGCTTTGTGTAATTTTGAATTGTAAGAAAATGTTTTACAATGGAATTTTCGTGTAGTGAGGGGAAACGATTTCTTTGAATAGAATTACATTTTAATTTTTCTAGTTACACCCGCGCTGAAAGAAAATTAATTAAATAATTTAAGAAATTTTTTATATTGAACATTAATTTTTACACTTGATAATAAATTACATTATTAGTAATCTTATGGATAATTTTTTAAGAATGAATTAAAGTACTAGTATATATAATTTATATTTTTAGCGTAAAAGTATCTATAATGTTATATATATTTTTTAAATTATTTAAAATTTAAATATTATCATTTTAAATTAATTTAAAAGCATTCTTTTGATACCATAAATGATTACACTATAAATAAATTGATTTAAACAAATATATAATATAAATTACTATGTATCTAATTATATTTGTATTTAAAGATTAAAAATTAATGAAATATAATATAAACAGTTGAAAATATTAAATTTTTAATTAAACAGTAAACCAGAATTTATTTCCATAAAACTTTCCTTCGTTTTGAATCGGTATTTCTTATTCCATTGCTAATAATTAATTACAGTTATTATCATTGTTATTTATCTAAAATAAGTAAAACATTGTAACAAAATATTAATCAACAAAAATATTTTTTCAAGAGCTTCTTCCAGAATACAAAACACAGCAACGAACCGAATAACTTCCCTACCTACACGTGTAATCTTATTTGTAGGAACATATGTATTTATACTTATACCTCAGACAAGAAGAAAGAAAAAGAAACACACGCGCAGTCCGAAAAATCGATTTCTGTGATCCCAAAACATCTTCGTTACCTAGTACCTCGATCCTCGAAATCGATGTAGGCTCAGCTCGAGGATCAGCCCGTATCGCAAAAAATCGCACGGGCCCCGAATCCAGCGAGGGACCCAACAAGTGCGCACCCCTCTACCCTCAAAGCAGGTTGACTATCTCATTGTTCGGAACGTGCGCGGCCCCTGGCACAGATGGGCCGCTAATCTCATTGAAAACTCACGAGGACACTTGCCGTGCACCCAAAGACGACCGGTCGTATCCCCCGGTGAACGCGGACGGCGGGGGAGAACACGGAGGGGAGCTCAAAGGTCTTTGCCAACTACCATATGTCCCGTGTATGGACTCGTACGCGCCTTAAGCCCGTAGCAGTGATCCCGATCGAGAGTCGGACGAAGATAAGCCGGCCAAGCGAGAAATGCACGCTTAACTCGCGACGATAGTACCGTATCTGTCGATCGAGGAATGGCGCATAATGTCGCCGATCTCCCGGTGCTTAGGGATTCGTTTACGTTGTTGTCCCTCGTTGTTAGCTTATCTGCAAGTTTTGTTAAATCGGGATGCAGCCGTAGGCTCAAGTTTTTTTTCCAGTATATTTTACGCATATTAACTCGTGAATCATAATTACTTTTATTATTTATTAAAATCTTCGTAGCTTTAAATCTTACTGACGCAAGACACAGCGCTTATAAATAATAGAAACATAAGCTTAGGAAACTCTCCGTATATAAAGGACTAAGGAAAACCCGAAAAGCTCTGCTCATTTAACATTCCGACGTCCAACCTCGTCGCAACAAAAGCGAAGATCGCAAGGTTGCAGGTAAAGATCGAGCGAGCGTAACACGCGTCGCAAATCGGGCGAAGCTTGGTTCACTTTCCGATAACGACGGCGACTCGGATTCGCGCATATTCGCACTTAAGTTACTGCCCCGCCGTTAAGATCAGCGTAGCATAACTCTTGGCTCTCCTCATGCATATTCGCGCGGGGGTCTCGGAGAAATCTCCAAGGATAAGAGCATGCGCGTGGTATTCCGGACATACGGGCTTACTTTACGAGCGGACAACTAAGGTATGCTCTGATTGTGTGCTCTCTTTTCCGGTTGCTCTCTCCGCCTAGACTCTCCCGTTATGCGTGTCTCCTTCTCTCTTTCAGTTTGGCTCGGCTACCGGAGGCTCCTTCTTTCTCCCTTTTCGTTCTCGTCTCGTGTCGTTTACTCGCGTTTGCCGCAGTCGCCGCCGCGAGCTTTTCGCATGCTTATTCTACTTGTATTACTCGCGTCGCCGTCGTCGCAACGGCTCAGGGATTTTATGTTCCGGCTCTGCCGTTGACTCTGCGCATCCCGTGACGAAAGTTTCTCCGTCTCTTTCTCTCTTATATTCCTTTTGGTTTGTATAAATTAAATTCTACACTCGTGAAATCTTGTGGCTGCATTGGATTTTACGGGACCCGAGTTTCCAAAAAGGATAAATATTTTTGCATATTGTATGATCATATGTAGGCCCCGGTTAAATCTCCATTTGCCTGGGAATCATTCCTATGTAATGCGGTTGTTATTTTTTTTAGCTAACGAACCTTTGCTAAAATGGATAAATTCTTTCTATTTTAGGATTATTTACTCAGCCTTTTTACTCGGTTGACGCTGATTATTCTTTATGGTGATAATAAGAACGACTTTTAAATATTAAAATGACATAGTTTCCTTTTTTTAATAAATTTGTAATTTTTTCGATAATTATTTTTTCCTACGAGTAATAAATTTATATTTATATGGTTTATTTACATTTTATTTTAATTAGTAAACAATTTAAAAAGATTTATCAAGAATGGCGATTCATAGACTACATTGTGTTTATTCTTATCGGATGAATTTTTTAAAAAAATTATAAAAAAATCAATTTTTTTAGTTTTTGAATAGTATAATATGTCGAAATGGGTTTGTGTGCTCAGGTGTTGATTCATTTTGTACATCGAAATGTCGAAGATGGAGAATCGAATTCAGGACAAATTACGGAGAAGAACTTAATCTACGACAGTTTCTCATGGGAATTTCGAGAAAGGAGAAATCAAAGTCACATCTGTGAATTCTAGTGTGATCTTCGTTTTGTTTCAGCTGTCCAAAGCGAAGCTTCGAGCTAAGATCGATGAGATGTCACTTCTATTGGGTTTCTTCTGTTAAACCCTTACGCCCACTCATTTCTTTTTATATAGAATGAATGAATATTGTCACGCTTTACTGAATGACAGAATAACAAATTTTGATCAAAAAAAGACACACTGAACTAATTTTTGTGAATAAGATAAAAATATCTTATTTGTATTCAAAGTTTTAAAATAAATTTATCTTTACATTTTTCACTATGAATTGGTATATTATAAGCGTTGAATAATATTTTCATATAATTAAATAAATAATTGTTATACAATATGTATTATGAAATATTGAAATATTTATATAATATATTTATGCTAACGTGAAATATTACTTCGGTTAAAATAGGTACATATTTTTTATTAAGAAATAGTAATTGAATTTTAAATTATTATTATTTGATGTATACATTTATCAGAATTTTTAGCTTTTATTGAACAATTTCTAAAAATTTTTTAATTTATTTTAAATCTATCTTAATTCATATCCTTTATATAAAGTACTAATAATAATGATATCAACCTGAAAGTTTTTATATAATGATTATATATTTATATATTAGACATTCAAAATATCTATTCATTGAATAAATGTGTAGTAAAATCTCAAATCAGTTCTTCTAAAAATATGTAAAATGTAATATACAATGGGGTTAAATATAGAAACATCTGAACGCAAAACTTGTATAAATTTGTAATAAATAACAGAAACTTCATGTCTATCGATATACTGTATACGATTTATCGTTTGAATAAGCCATCACGAAACAATCGAAAAAAGCCTAGTGAAAAGTCATAAACTAGTCCCCACAAAATTGCATCGAATATCAAAAGCTCGATCGTCTCTACCACAGATGTCCCTTTTTCATCGTCACGATCAGCGATCGCGACGATATATTTCAAGCAATATTCAGCGGAATGTAACGCGACATTGATCGACGGTTCGAGCAATGGAGTTCGCGGTGCTCCGGAATATCGCAAAGTATACATTCAACACGGAAATTTGCATTTCGGCATTGTTCGTCTTTTCCTGCGAGGCGATGAATCGGGCTCCGCTCGCCAGTTTTGGCTTCGGTTGCGTTGGAATATCGTCGGGCCTGAGTATTTCGAGACGCGAACGAGCTAAGTGCGGGATTATGCAAAGCAGTCGGCCATACAGTAGAAAAATACGGAGCGTCTCCACGCCATCTTTTCCGGACCATTCTAATAACTTTGCCACTTCCTCTTTACCTCCTCCCGACCCCCTCGATCCTCAATCCCTGGTTTCCTCGTACACATACACCAAGTTCCCCCTTCTTACGCGCCTGTACGGTATTCTCGGGTGCGAGCGCGCGCAAACTCTCTTTTTAGTGTATTTTTTGAAAGAGTCGAGCAGACACTGGCCTGCTACCGCTAGAGAAAAGAAAGAGGGAGTGAAGGGAAACGTTCTTGCAAAAATAAACGTGCGCTTGCGAATTTTTTAATGGCTGAGTCGTTGCCGCTCTTACGTGGAATCTGGCTCTGGGCACATTTTTCACGGGAAAAGGATGTCCTTTTTCTCGACCGTTGAATTTTTATACTTTATGTCACCAGCATTATAAAAATGAATTCAAACATTTTATATATTTAAATAATACCAACACCTGTTTCTTATAAGCATATATTGTACATTGTACATATCAAAGATTCTTTATTTAAACGAAGCTGTTTTTCTCTAGACAATAAAATTTACTGCTAATAAATTAAGTTTGAACTTTGTATGTAAAATCTTATTCGATAAGATTAAATTTAATGGAATTTAGTTTAAAAATAAATAATTTGTATATTTAAATTTTTATACAATATTACAATAAAATATAGGCATAATAATAATCAGTGGTTATCTTTTTCACAATTTTTTATAAATTAAATTTGTAGTTATTTTATTTCATTTTTTTATCAATCATAGATTCTATACATCAGTGGTTCACATATTTCCGAGCGCAGTGATGCGTACGGTAAAAAGATTATCACATCTATAGTATCACTTAGAAGTCAAACGAAATCGGTGCTGATGAAACACCGCGACAACCAGAAACACTCGAGTGCATGTCACAATTCGCTATACGCGCTAGTCATCGCTCGTGATGGATGGAGGATGCCTATTTAGACGCATCGTTAACTCGGCGTGAACGCGTATATTTGTCATTCCGATATAATAGCAGTGGCGCTGTTTAGGATACGGAAGGGACAGTTCTATCCTTATTCAAGCGGCACTTGATTTCCACTTAGCTCGGAAATTGGAGTCAGCGTATGATGCCGTAGTACTGATATAATTACGAATTGTTTTTGCAACGGACATTAGTCTTTGCTTTCGTTCACATTTTTTTTGGTAATGGATCGTGCATTGATTCGTGCGATGAATTATATTGGTAATGAAATAATTAACGTTATTTAATATTTTCTTATATTTTGTGATTAAAGTGAGTTTTAATACTTTAAAAAACATATGTTGCTTAGTTGAATGAATATAAATTTTTATAACGAATATAATCGAGTAGAATTTAATTCTGTAAATTTGTAAAGATACAATTAATATTAATCACCTAGATATGCCGAAAGATATTTAATCAGTACAAGTTATATAGTCGAACACTGCGTATAAAAAACTATTTAATATAATCTACACTCTTTAACTTTCTTTTCCAAAATCTTTTTTTTATACGTTTACAAGTTTTATTTAATACTTGAAACTATTAGTATCTTATATTGCCCTTTAAATGTGATATCATTTTGAGTTAGCTACGTTTACAATAAGTATATCAGTTTCATAATAATGGAATCTAAATAAACACCATAAGGAAGAAATAGAAATATGTTCTTCGGTCCGCGTTAAAAATTCAAACTGATATTTATTTTAATTTTCCTATATAGATACACTGTTACATGTAAACGGCGAGATACACGTAAAGTCTTTAAAATTCCGCCAGGTTGCTAAAATATTTCAAGGAAATATGTATAATGGCAGCCATAAAGTTCATGTGCCTTATTCGCCGATGATGCTTATCGTGAACACCTAGCATAGGAGGTATATAAGTGGAGAGAGAAAGCGCAGCTCTGGCGAATTATATTCCAAGTAGGTATCGTAGTAAGATGGTGAGTTCTCTCCCCCCTTCTCTCTCACTCTCTGCGCACGTTATCTCTGTGCACACAGTGACTGCATTCGCGCGTGGAGTCGCTTATGTGTTACGTGAATATCTTACCGAAGCGCCTTTACGTGTTATATATAACTTACATTGCAGTTAAGCGTGCCAAACGTTTGCCGGTTATATTAATAACGTAATTTCGACTCTTTAGAAATGAAACTCTGTAGCTACTCTGTTGCATCTACGTGGTATTAATAATAATATTTATAGCAGTAATGATAAAATAGCAACAACAATAGTATTGGAATTATGAAAACTTTCTCGAAACTTGTGATAAATTCGTGGAATATTATTTTCTTTTATTACTGCAACGGTTGTAGATAAATTTATTCAATTTCAATTTATACTTTTTATTCGATTGGTAAATATTTACTTATGAAGATGTACTGTAAAAATATTTATTTAATTCGCAAGCTCTCGATAATATAAAAATAGTTGCAGTTAAAACTAAGTAGTAATTTATGTAAATATTTATATTTATACAGAAATTTAGTAAAAAAAAAAACATTTTTTTTAAATTGTTAAAGATTTATTGCTAAGTACTATTACGAGATATGCAATATTTTAAAACATCGTAACGAAGAACACACACACACACACATATATATATCAATAATAAAATTCTATATACAGAATAAAACGAAGGATTCGCGAGTAAAGGAAAAGCAGAGTAAAGTTTAGCAGAGAAGGAAATGAAAAGAAGTATAATATTACGCCCCTTATTTCAACAATCCTATGAAATCATCACGCATTCAATTTGTCACCGACTCAAGTGGAAGATTCAGTTACGTTTTCCGGGCACTAAAACATGCAGGTGTAATATTTCATTCTAAATTTGTATTAAAGAAATATTATATTAATATAAGAATATTGATATTAACCAATAAAATTATTTCTGAAATTTATTACAAAGAGTAAAAAGAGTAAGTACTTAAAAATTTTAAATTAAAAACGCACAAATAAACGAAGATAGTGTGTATGCAAAGTATTAAGGAATAGAGCCGTTTATCAAATATGCATTAACGCTCCTTTGATTAATGATCTTCACTTTCTAAAGAAGTAGAAACATCTATTTCTCACGGACCGCTGCCTTATTTCTTTCGAAAAATGAAATGTGGTAACAGATTCTTTTTCCATGGAAAAAATAATTATTAAACTTCATCATGAGCAGAAATACGGTATTAAAAAAAATGTCTTTTACTACAACTGCTATATTTTATATCTAATTTTCGAAATAAAAGAATCAGCATTCGATTTGTTTTTAATAAGCAGGTGTAATTCCCGAAGGTTAAATTTAGTAATAACCACTCAAAAAGTCATTATAACTTTTTCTCAATCATATCAAGAACTTAATGTCCTCCGACCCCTGAAGAAAGCCCAGAAGGATTCTGCAACACGAATCGCAAGCTCCGCATGAAAAAGTCGACGGCTCTCACATGCCCAGAAAAATAGATAGCTCGAGGCCAGCTAGTCCGCTTATGATTGATCACCTATTGGTTTCTGCTCATAATAGCCGTGATTTTTCTACTTTTCTCATCGTCTTAACAAATTTTTAGTTTTTATCACCTTATGGTTCATCAACCCTTATAATTCGAAAGTTTTTATTTTACAAAAAGTTGTATCTCTAACTTCATCTTGATTTATTAACTTTCCATTAATAATTAGCCTATTCAAAATAAACAATTAAGTATTGTTTAATTTAGCTGATAGATCAATGGTACAAGAATCCTTATCAGATAAAATTTTCTACGCGAGGTAAAATAACGTAACGATAATTTCTGAAATGCATCAATTTCTTTCACAGTGTTTTACAGTGAGAAAATAAAGCTTTTACAATCCAATTAAAAGTATCCATCTTCATCAAAAGTATTAACTTTATAAAAAAAAAGACTTTGGATAAACGAAATCGTGCATTAGAGACGAATAGCGCCAAGAGCGTTTAACCAGGATCTCGCTCTTACCATAAAATATCCGTCTTTATCGTCTCGCATAATAAGTAATCAGAATCACGAAACTTGTTAACGATAATAAAAGGACAAAAATAAAATAGAAATAAACGAGAATAAAGAAGGTATATCCAAGAGAGGTACAGAGGCGGGGCATGGCATCGAAAATATATTCAAGATCGTTTTTCAGGCCGGAATTTACGCGAATCCCTCGACCGTGTGCGCGCGAACGTTTCGGATAGAGTCGAGCGTTGGGGGCGGGAGGGAGAACGAAGGTTCGACAGGCCAAGGACCAACTCCATAGGGTTGCAGCGCTGCTGGCACTGCGCGCGCGTGCGAGGCACACATGTGTCGAACCTTAAAATATGTAGGCGTGGCCAGGGTTGCTCTCGCAGCAGACGCATTGCCACCGACGAATATGTTCACCCCCCGCATCGGGGCGACGCTCCACCTCCGGGCGCGTGCTATTGGCGGGTATGGAGCCCGCGGCTTCGTCTCCACCTGCCGTTCGACGCCGGGCGCCAGTCGGCGAGAAGTTAACCCCTAAATACGGGGATGCGCAAGGCCGGCAGCTCATTCGGACGTGGACCATCGCTCGTGCCGTATCATTGGTGCGCGCGCACTTGCTTCTCGCTTTGTACCCTCCGACGGTTTCGGTGACAGTTGTCGGACGCACGTCGAACACGGTGAAACCAGTGACACTGCGCTTGCGTTCGTGAGGAGTGAATTTTCCTACTACCGAGTTCGAGTTCCTGTGCACGAGATTTGGTCAATTCATGGTGAGTCAGCAATAATTTTAAGCTTCATTTTTATTTAATCGAATAATTTTGCATTCAATCTGAATTGCTTGTTGAATCGTCGTAGTTTTCGCGATTTGTTTACTAAAGTACATTGATAAGTAAATTTTCTTAGCACGATTAATTGTATCTTTATGTATCGTTGCATCGCGTGATACGAATCGCGATAGAATCGGTAACAAGAATAATTTATTTTTTTTATATTTCAACAGACTTTGAAGCAAAGATTTTAAGCCAAGAGCTAAGTCAAGAAAATAATTTATAGCGTGACCAGCACGATGACAATGGAAGAACGTTCTAGTGGTATCGAGGACGGCGCTCCAGTTATTTCAACGGGTGCTACAATAAATTCGTCCAGTAGTCTAAACAACTCAAAAATTAAAGTATGCGAACTTACAACCGATGCATCGTATCCTCTTCAACGGACGAGCAAACGATCTTTCGACGTAGCGTTTCTCGTCGCACCGGATGAAAAGTTGATAAAGCGACAGACGGAGAAACTTGTAAATCTGCAGTTTTGCACGAATCAATTAATGAACAATGCTATTAGACATCAAGAAAGACCACCAATTTCCGACGAACCGATCGAAGATTCTCACGAGTACGAACACAACGATAGAATTCCGCAAAACATGACGATCAAACATTTTGAAAGTATCGAGGCATCCAACAAGTTTAAAATCAGGCGTAACGAGGATCTTCAAGGTACGTTGCCATCGTACATTTCACCCAAACGTAGATTAACACCAACGTCGTCCAGTTTATCACCGGAACCACATTCTCACTTGTACGCGGAATCGATTCGCATGCAAAAAAGTCCAAGTCCACCCGATGTTTTTCAACGGTCTCTGCACGTTCGTAAAGTTTTCATGGATGAGAAGAGCAACGATCGGCCTATAAGTCAAAATTTGATGTTGTCGGGATCTCGAAGCAAGAATAATTGCGACAGCATCTCTTGTCCAGACAGATTACAAGGGGATACAAGGAGTGCATTTACCAAAGTAAATTTAGCCGTTCAAAGGGGAAGTTTATTGGGTGTGAGTCCAAGTTCCAGTAATGTAAATTTTGAGGATGGATCGCCGAGGTCATCGGTTTCACCTGATGTCGTCACGTACCAAAATAGTCTGAGCCCACCGATTGGCTCCTCGTCCACCAATGGTAACGCGGGACCATTCAATAATAAATTTACAACCGCGTTCCCCACGAAGATGCCGTATCCCTTTTTGATATCCCCGGAGAGTCCGCAAACAAATTTACTCGATAATTTCAAGCTTGGTCAGCAATTGGCTTCTCAAACACCGCCGAAGGTAGCGAGTCCTAAAATTCCATCCGCAGGGTTCAGACCGGAACTACCCTCGGTCGTTTATCCGAATCTACCCTACAACTCTTTGTCCTCTGTTTTCCCGCCCATTGGTGACGCCCTCGCCAGGCCCCGATTCCTCACCGCTGGCCTCTTGCCGCCCTCCTTCGCCGCTCTCACTCTACCCGCGCAAAACGTTTGCGCCAAGTGCAATCTGTCCTTCCGCATGACATCCGATTTGGTTTACCACATGCGCAGCCACCACAAGAATGAAAGCGTGGGTGAAGCAGCGCGTAGAAGACGGGAGGAAAAACTACGATGTCCAGTGTGCGATGAGAGCTTTCGAGAAAGACATCATCTGACGAGGCACATGACTGCCCATCAAGACAAAGAAAGCGATGCGGTAGTTGATCAAGTCGACATCAAGAGGCGGTCAGCTGCAACGTTGCTCCATGGAAAGTGACGCCGTAAATCTCATGGGAATTTCGGAGATCTGGGGAGCTTTGGAGATGTTGAACAGTCATTCAACGATTAATTCCTTTCCACGTTGTATCTCTGAAAGTAATATTTGCTTTACTCGAACTTATAGGTATTATTATATTATAGAGTAATTATGATAGGAAATAAAATTTGTTTTGAATCAACCAAATGATTTATTAATGAGACATTTGAAAAAAAAATGAAACTATGTTTCGACGTTTAAAACCTTTAAAGTTATAAATAATTATTTATATTTAATTTAAAAACAAAATTTTTATATATTAAAGATTTTTTTTCCTACTAGGTAACAATCATTTGGTCGATTCGACTTATTTTTTCTGAATTGAAACGTAAAGTATAGAAACAATAATTACCATAGCAGACGTCTTAGGTACATGAAAATATCATTGTATTTCTCGAAGACTTCCGTTCGACAAATTAACCCTTTCCAAAAGGGTTTATCCCGTCTAGTCAATATTAAATATAAGTATGCGATTATAAATTGTATATATTTAATTCAGCGCTACGATTCGAGCATTTTCTCTCGTGTGCTCAAAAGTACGAGAAAATTTATTCAAAAAGTGATAATATGTATTTAAGAGAATTAAGAATAGCATTTTAAAAAATATTATATGTTTCATGAATATCACTTACATGTCTATCGAGATAAATATTAGAAATAACCACAGTTCCATCTACATGAAATCAAAAAATTACACTAGTCACAATTCAATAGAGTTTCTTTTTTCATGAATTAAAATATACTCCCAAAAAATATTCGGAATTATTAGACCATCTTAATAAAAAAGTTTAAAAAATTTTCTTATTGCGTTGCTTAATCATCACACTGTATTTCAAGCGTAAAGCTGCTTACTAGTAACGACATTCTTAGAATTAGAAACCACAATCGCCTCATCAACGAGGCCCGAATTAAAAACAGGTCGCGTCAGGATTTTGGCGATACTTCCCAGTGACGGAAGAGAGTCCAAGGGGAAGTCACGTCGGGTGAAGCGATGGAAACCGTCGGATCTTGCCCCGCGTGCAATAAATAGATCATAAACCACAACCTAAAGCGGCATCGCAAGCCGTCGGAGCGCGCATAATGGTGGGAAACAATGAATGCCGTAATCGGAAACAGCGCTGGTTCGTTATCTGCCATTCGCACTCCATTTAACTCGAAACACTGAATCAGACGTCGCGGCGCGCGCACACCAAGTTTTAAACGAGCGGTAAGCGCGCGCTTCGGACGCAATCCATCCGTTCCCTTAATGCGGTCCTGGCGCACCTCCGCAATAAGGTTTATTATTCGTATGAACGTCGTCCGCGAAATTAATGCCAGGCAGATTTTCCTTCCTCTTTTTGTTTTCGTCGTTTTACGATTTTAAACGACGGTCGTGCAATTGCAACGTTTGCCGCGCTTTTATTTTCGCTGCTTTGAATTCGCGATACACTGCGAGAATTAGAATTTTGTATCCGAGTTTGTAAATAAAATCTACTCGATAGTTCACTAATTTTAAGTCTCCTTGGCACAGTTTACGCATCGATGTCAATGCAAATATTTTTAAGCACACGTATTAAATATAATGGACGCTCTTTTATAATAATACGTAATTACGTTTCAATGATTTAATTCATTGATATATACTATCGATTAGCATAATTCAAGCATTTCAAAATAAAATCTTTAATTTCTCTGAAGGAGAGAGAATTTATGGAAAAATATTTCAATTATTAAACTATTTACAGAAAATATGTGAAATATACGATACAGTCTAGCAATAGGGGAACGCATTGCGAATTGTATCATAAATATCTAAGTACTTTTCAAAAGTCATTCCTACTGTGTAAGAAAAAATTTTTTATTTCTGTTTCGTTTAATAAATAATTTATTATTACATTAAATTGTTAATACTTTAATATAGGTATATAAATATTGTTACAATACATTTTTGTAAATATCGCACTTGTATATACCGCATAATAATTGTATTGTACGTATTTAAAACTGTTATTAATTAATAAATGAAATACAAATTTCAAATATAATATACTTTTTTCATTGGCTTTAGCAATCCTTTTAATTAATATTATAACTCTACTCCGCTCATTTTATGTACTTTTCTTTTCTTCTTACTTCAATCCTTATTATTCTAAAATTTCCATAAATCCAGCTGTAATTAATTTATATTCGTATCGCAAAAGTAAAGCATACATTTCCATGAATATTAAAAAGTTAAGTTTCGCTTCGAAGATCGTTAAATCGAAGAAATATCGAAACTTCGTTTTTGCTTACCCCAGTACTTTAGCGAACTCGTGCTTTTATCATTTTCAACTTTCTACAAAGTGAAACGGTACAAACGAGTCGGAATATAATGCTTCTAACGCACGTTCTAATTTTAGGCCTTGGCAGTATGGTCACACGCCGATAAAACTTTCCAAGCACCAAGATTAATTCGTCCGCAAGTCCGATACTTCTTTTCCCGTTTGCGGACATCTTCTATCCTTCTTACGGACGATTGGTAGTAAATCATGGAAAGCCGATTATGTGCCAACAGATTAATTTCTACGCCCGATTTCAAAGTATATCGTTCCCTTCCGTTAACTATACATATATATATGTAATGCTTGAGAAATATATTAAAAATATCATCGTCAGCCATCCGTTGATACACGCACACGAGTCCTAACAACTATATGTACGTTTAATACGTTTTTATTATTAAATCAAGAGAACGGCGTGAAATTTTTATTAACGAGTTGTTTCAGATTTTAGAAATGGATATGTTATACTTCTTTCCTTATTATCGAATGCAATATGATAAATCTTATGCCGCTTTTATTAAAAGATTAATTACTTAAACAACAATTAATAAATTCAACAATTATTATCGTAGCTACTAATTTAAAAAAAATTGATTAAATTAGAATTCATCTATTAAAATTTGAATGAATGATTAATAAATACAGTAAAAATTGAATTTCAGTAACAGTTTTGATCAAATGGAATAGTCAGAAGAATAGGATTACAAAATAAAACAATGGAATCGAAGATATTCCGCAACTAATAATGAATTCTGATATAGAACAAAGTCTTCTGTCTCAGTTACTCCAAACAATAAGGAAATTAAAATAATCATTGCATGCTTCGAACGAAAGAGTCATTCATTAGGGTAGATCAACGGCGCTGATGTTATCGAACGCTTCGTAAGTGAAATCTTGCTGGCTCTCCTTCTTGTTCACGTATAGAAACTTGAGCACGAGCGAACCGAGCCCCACTCTTAAACGGATAATACGTAAGCCTTGAAACTGGAACCGCAGCCAATACGACAAACAATCTCTTACCGTGCCCTCTACGGCTTAAGTTTACCCCCGGACGAATAAGTGTACTTACCCTCTGCCCGAGGTCCATAAAGATAAATAATATGAAGCATCCAGTGGTGGTGGAATCCCTTAACAATCGCAACCCCTCGACGACGCAATGCCAATCGCGAATTTCTTCACTCGCCCTCTTACTCTGGAAAATGCCCTCATTTGAGTTTTTCTCTCTTTTCTTTTTACTTTTGCACCCTAATTCTTTTTCTCTCTTTCTATAGCGCTATCCCTATCAGTCGTCACGAGTCTTATTTCTTCCCTCGTCCATTTTTTTTCTCACGAAAACTTCACATTCGTAAGTTTGAGTAACATGTGGAGGAAGTGGATTGTAAGTGGTTGGGTAATAAATAGTAAATTTATACTTTTTTTCCAGGATTCAGCAGTATAATTTTCATAATTGCATATAATTTATTTAATGTAAATTTTTATAAATATCAAATAGTTTAATATATGAATCTTTAATTTATATTAAAAACATATTAAAAAGAAAACAGTTGCTTACTTTATATTCATATGAGAATATAAGCTTTTAATTGAAAATAAAACTATTTTCTTTGAGAACTAGCCAAGACACATGCATTGTTTCTTAAGCGAAAGAAGTGAAGTAAGAAAAATATCAAGAGTATTAATATGTATTTTATTATCCCAAAATTCATACATCAGTTTTATTATTTCTCACTATGATTCTCTTTTATTTTCATTTTAATTTTTCAGAAAATTCTCTTATTATTCGTTAAATAAACTTTTGTTAAATTAATCTTGTATTTTATCTGTCTTAAACAATTTTTTTATTCAAATACAGAAAAAAAAATGTTTAATATAATTTATTATGTAGATTTATGTATCTTAAAAATTAAATCAAAATAATGAAAAAAAATTATTGAAACGAAACGAAAATTTGTATTGGCAGTTATCGTTACTTCAATTATTTGCCATTCATTAGTATCACGAAATCCCAAGAGATATGATTGAAAACATGATTTTAATGTATAGCGTCGAACTCACTATGGAATAACGAATTAGGTTTAATCGATTAGCATGTATGAAATGCTATTAAATCAATCCGTAGTTAATATAAGACGAGTCTCATCAATCGGTGTAATATAAAATAAAATTACGAAATAGGAGGGTCATTATTATTTCTTTACTAATTCAATTTTATTTATGCAGATTGTAACTAGAAAAACCATTATGAGTATCATTTCGCATCGCTGGACATCAACGTATCAGCTTTGTGAGCAGGGGCATAGAAATGCCACTTTATATTACAGCCTGAACATAGATTAACGCTTGGCTAGTCGACAACTAAGTCACTCTAGTGACTCTAAATAATAAAGGAGATTTCTTGAATCAGTATTAAATACTTTCCTAATATCTTTAAAATGTGTATATGTTTATTTATTTTAGAAACATATGAAGTTACTACATAATCATTAGCTTTTAATGTATATAAAAGAAAAGTCCATTGATATATAAATTTATTATATAAAATATATTATATAATTTATGCATAATATTTTATGAACTTTGATGAATTTTTAAATGAAACTCTTAGATTAAAAATAATTCAGATTTTGATTTACTTAAACTACTTTTTGTTATAAATTTTAATTTAATGTATATAATTTATGGTGAGAAAATAAATACAGCTTATATCATATTGATTTTTTTTATTCAATTATAAATAAGATACATGGAAATATTATTTTATTTTACTAAATTATGTTTTTTAATTTTGGTATAAATAAATTTTCGCAGTAAAAATCTTTACGAGTTATGAGTAATAACTTTATGAAATATATATATATATATATATATATGTTTAACACAAGGAAGATCATTAATCACTTTCCATAAGTTTTAGATTTATTATTGACTTTGAAATTACCATTTAAGATCAGTACGTAACCAGTTTGAATAAAATGTATGTTTATATTAATTAATTTTGTTATCAATCTACCTATGTTTCATGTATAAACTTTAATATTTTAATAATATTTGATATATTTTATGGTAATATTCTACATATTAGTACTTAATCGATTATGTTTATGTATAGAACACTTTAAGCTTCTAAATAATTTTTTTTAATCAGTTTTGTTATTTATTTATTACCGAGCATATTTCATAAATATTTATTAAATTAAATTTATAAATGCTAGTTATCTATACAAAAATGTTCTTTTTTTCTACAATTTCACAAATTTATAATTTTACGAAAAAACTACTTGTACAAAACAACATAATTTTTTAACAAATAAATGACGTAAGAATTTATAATTATAGTTACAAGATTTACGTAAAAATAATATTTATATAAGATTATTAGTTTTCATTTTTTATCAGATATCTCTTAAATTATTTTATTATTTTCCGTGAAGAGAGATGAATTGGATATACCAAAAGTTCTCGAAGGCCAAAGAAAGAAAGTAAGTAACCAGTTGACAACTGATATTTTCATAGGATAGGGTGATAGTAACAGTCTCTCTTATAACTCTTATATACAATAGTGAGAATAAAGTTCAGTATGTTTCAAAGTTACAGACAAGGTCACTTTTATGATTCTCTTTAATGAACAATATTACTTGAGTGACATAATTAGAATGGTGAAGTAGTTTTTTATTTTAGTGTCAATCACTCCTCTGAAATTTATTATTTCTTAATATATAAAAACGTACTTAAATTTTATGCAAGATCTCTTTGTATAGAAAATAATTAGAAAAGCGGAAGAGACTAAATATTTGTACAAATTATTACATATAATTATAGACATGGTATTTTTATTTTTATAATAAAATAAAATAAGTATATATAAAGAAAATTATCAAAATCCAACATGATTTTTTAAATATATCAATTTGTCTTTGTATCTTGCGGTAACGGTATTGTTTTTATCACTCTTCGCTGTGTGAATCCCCTTAATCCCTTCTTCCGATCTAACCTTCTTCTCTCTTTTCACTCATTCTGTCTTCTCACCCTCGTTAGCAACTAGAGTTGGCTCACAATATTCGAGTGGTCGAGGGTGAGCTAGAGTCTAAAAGATACGTAGAAAGAGAAAAAGAAGAAGGGAAGAGATAAAGCGAGGGAGCTACAGAGAGAAAAAGAGAGCGAAAAGGAGAGAGAGAATGAGCGCATGCTTCTTCTGTCAGGAAAATAATGACAATGTTATGGCACCGCGCAGGACGATTCGCTACGAAGTTCCATAATCGCCACGTGGGCGACGATTGGACGCGGACATGCTAATATGGCGTCCGTTCCAAGACATTAAGTCGATCTCAGACGCGTTCGACATACGCAATCTCCCTCGCGCTTTTTGGCCCTCGATCTAGATACAGACATCTATAAAAACAGAGAAATCGGTACCGTACGTCAGATGCGTATTTTTTTTAATGGCTCCTTCAACTCATGAATTTATTGAAATAACTTCTTATCCCGATAAGGGAATCGAAGGTGATTTAAGACAAAATGTCAAATGTAAATTTAGAAAGTTTACGTTTATGATTTATGAACACGCAATATTTTCCAGGTTTTGTTGCGATGATAAATCTCAATTTTAGTTAACATTGTACAGAGTAAAAAATTTTAAAAAACTTAAAGCATATTGACAATCTTAGTTTTTAAATTCCAAATATTTAATTTTCGAAATAATGGAAAGTTCAATCTGTTAAAAATTATTTTTTTAATAAACTAAATATTAATTTATGTACATGTCTTTTCTTATAACTTATATAAATTAAAAATTTCTATAATAATTAAATATGAAATAATAAAAGTCATAATATTTAGTTAATAAAATTATCGTAAATAAAATATTTAGTAATAGATATTTCGGTAACATTCAGAAAAATCGTATATTAATTAAATAGTAAGCTTTTATCACAGAATTATTGCTAGTTATAGTTAAATGTGAATCAAATATAATATGCAGTTGAAATAATGGAAAATAACTGTAAATATTATTTTTTGATTTTAATTAAAAATTTATTTTTAAAGTATTCCTTTATTATTACTGTCACCATAAAATAGTAATAATACTTAAATAATAACTAAGTAACTGAATAAAAAGAAAATGAATTCTTTTATAAACTTAAAAATAGTCAATCACAAAATTATAAAGATAAAATTCGTTTAAAAATAAATAATTTATTTAAAATTTTCCATCATTTATTGTATATTTTCAATTTTTTTCAAAAAATCATAATTTTTAAGAAATACCTTACACAATGATCATATAATCAGATTTAAAATCGATAAATTTTGCTCATAAGTTTTACACGTAGAAAACCAAAAGTGAACACGCGAACGCATTAGCGCAGCTCCGGTAACCCCGAAATGCAATTCGTCTCGGTCTTCAGGGACAGTAGTAGCTTAGCAAAAGTGACTCGACTGCGAACAAGCAGCTAACATCGGTCTCACGATAATCCCCTTGCTTGAATTTTACCGAGAACGAGGCGTTACTAATGTGAATGTGATTCGTGATGTGACGAATTTTCACGCCGATCGTTCTTATATCCACTTTTAAAATGTGTGTTTCAGGGCTGAGGTGTATGTAATTGCATCCAATATGCTTTCTTCTTTATAAAGTTGTTTCGATGTCGCTTACTGCGGTGCTTGTTAAAATTTCTCTAAAGGCTAATGACTTTCTACTTCACTTTTTTACCACTTATTTTAGAGTTTCTCGTCGGTTAAAAATCTTTAAAATACAATGGTAATAAGACCATCGGTTTCACTTTACTTAAATGTCATGAATTACCGCTATATCGAATTTTATACAATCTTTAGCACACATGTTTCAAAAAGCTTAAAAGTTATTTACTATGGTATTTACGTAAGAACGGAAATGTAAAAAATATATTATTTAAATTACAAATTTCCAAGAGTGGAAAGTAATAAAATAAATGTAGTTTCAGTTTACCAATTAGTTTCACATTCGCGTCGTGTCTCTAAATTCAATTAATAAAACGGAAAATTATTATGGAATATCGTTAAGTATTAGAAAATAAATTGCAACAATAGAAAAATTGATTTCCAGTATTAACGCCGATCGATTTTACAAACGTTACCACTGGCAACCATCACAACTCGGCTAAAAAAAGATTTTACGAACCGAAAACAAATCTCCTTTCGCGTAATAAAAAGCTTTCCAAGTGCACAGCAAGAACTTATTTTCATCGGATTTAATCTGCTTTGTTTATACTTCCAACACAAGCACCTTGTAACGTATAGAGCCGAGCTTCCGCAGCGCGATAGAAAGATACCGACGCGATAAATAATCGCGAGACGAAAATCTAGAATGGACGCAGTATACAACGCGTGAAAGAGGAGCTCACGCAGGAACCGCGACGCACGACAAAAGAACCGTGAAAACAGGCAATGCGCGTATAATGAAAACCAAGTTCGCTAATAATAAAAAGAGGAGTCGGCGAACGCGGGGGAGGGAACTCGGAGAACGCGACTCTATAGAAAAGCCTCCGTCTCTATTTCTCTCTGACACTCTCTCTCTCTCCCGCCGACGCGCACGCGAGTGCAATAATTCGAAAGGAAGTGTCAAGCGACGGGGCTATTGTCGCGGTCGCCGCTCAGTGGATATACACGAGAGCGAACTCGCGGGCCAGCCGACGAAATATCGCCCAGTAAATCAAGTCGTTGCTTTCGCCCGCGGACAGAGAAGAGACCTCGCAGAGCGGTTCTTCCGCGGCTTTAATCACCCGCGCAACCTCATAAATATACGGGTACCCAAGAGCACAAGTTGGCATACTCGCACGTGTATGTCGCTGTTTTCCATGCGTGGATGCGTGGGATTGCCAAGTGCGTATATGGGATTAAGGGCGTAGGTCGCGCGTAAAAGGTGAGGAGCTAATTTCGAAATTTATGATCGGGAAATGTTTCTCTCTTGCTACGGGGGTCAAGGTAATAAAAGCCGTCTTGTACCAAAGTTAGACAGAGCTCGGAAGGTTTTTCGGTTTAGCTTCGGTACGAGATGTTTCGTTTGAGCGGTGTCGGACAGAAGTTTTTAACGAGGAAACATAGCCGAGGTTGAGTCTTCGCGATTCGTTTGCCATCTTTTATGAAAATGTTACGGTAACGTTTTGTATTGTAAAATTTTACGCTCTAAATGTTTTGTTTAAAAATAATAAATTCTCGTTTAGATTTTTCATGCAATTTAAAAATAATAGTTGGTAAAATTATATTATAGCCATTTGAAATGAATTCAATTGAAGCTCAAATATATAATTTATTATGAGTTTGTTTAGATGAGAAAATTTTTTTCTACGAAACGTTTCTTTGGAGACTTAAATTATATATGAGATAAAAATTCTATTAGATTTTATAAATATCTATAAATGGTATGATATTGTTCCATGTTTATTTTAATTTTTTTATTACTAATTGTGAGTACGGATAATTTTTTTCTTTCTTGAAATTTATATGTTCTGTTAATGAATCATAATTATTATATTTGTATTTGTCTCATTTGAAACAGAAGTTGACGAAATATTTATTATGTAGATAGTAAATTTATAATACTTGGTACACCCTTATATATATTGGTGCAAATGCATATTTTGCAAAAACTACTAGAAGCTATTTTTTAATATTCAATATACAGTATCTTTCTTATGATTGGAATACTCGTCCATTAAAATTCAATATAAGCAGGTGTCGTATCGAGTACGATCGATTCCTAAACGGGTCACACGCATGAAAAATCTCTTGTTTATCAGTCGATAGAATATATAGTGCAGTAAAAAGTTTAAAGCCAAGAGAATGCGGTGTACACGCGCAACCCTACTTAAATATGTCCGACTGCTTCGCAATAAAATATCTTTATCTTACCCATACTATTACCCCCACGTGCGGTTGATTCGTAAAGAGTCGTGGTTGTTGGGAAGAGGGAGAGCGACGTATAGCAGCGAGCAATTTACATTCCTATCGGGAGCTTCGGAAAGATAAGTCCATTTAAATAAATTAGTAATTCTTATCTACGCGACGGCGGTAGGAAGGAGCTCGCTAGCTTCTCTCTCCCCGCTATTCCTGGATTAAATAACGTTTTATCAATTTTCGCCGCGATTCGTTGTGCACGCGCCGACGATCGTCTCTCTCGCGTTTGGTATCCCGCTGTGACTTGTTCCTCTCAATATGCAGACCACGCGCAGAACGACTTTCTAATCTCGGCGTCAGCCGCAGACTAATTGCTTGATGTATTTATATTTACGCGACGATGCGCTACCGGGGATGATGATGCGATAATAACAATAATAGCGGTTACGCGGCGAACGCATGAGAAACGTATACGAGGGGCAACACGCTTATATGGTAAAGACGATGCCAGTGGCCGTCGTATTTCAAATTATATGTCAGAAGGTCTCGTAGTTTTCATTGCGGAACCACGAGATCCAACGACTTGAAATAAGTTAATTTTGTATGTATCCCCGTTGACTCGATGACTAACGCGCTTTTTTCGAAGATTTTTCCGCACGGCCGTCTCCGTTGTCTTCAATTTTAGCTCTGACTATATTATTAGGAGAACCGATATAAAAAAAGTTTAAATGCAAATTTTGTGGTTTTACAGTCGACAGATGTTTTTTTTTATAAATTGAAGCTTATTTACTTTTTATTTGTATTATACAGAGCTGTAAAACAGGTAGTGTATAAAAAATTTAATTTAAAGATCCAAAAGAGAACTATTTGTTTTCGAATCTATTTTTAAATTTAATAAATGATATTTATTTGAAATGTAACTAAATAAGATGTACAGATTTAGCATTTTACAGTTTTATAATTTTGAATCTCATTTGTAACGTTGTTTCTTTAAGTGTTTTGGATCTCCTGTAAGGATGATAGATTAAATACTTCATTTTTATAGATCCAAATTGAAATATCAGTATTGTAGTAACTACATACGTTTTGGAAAAAAAAAGTAAAGCAGAATAATAGAAGGCTTATGAAATATGAATTTATCTATTAAGCAGACAGAAGATATATTTCATTATAATTCTTACATGGATATTGTGAAGATGAACAAGATTAAGATAAAAATTGTAATGGGATTTTTAAAGTAGAATTATATCTTACATAAAGAACTGCAAAATAATTAATTGCTAACAAGTACCTTTTGATATATGATTATTGGTATAAAATCTAAAAAATATTTTATAAAACAAATATGATTGAAAATAAAATTTAAACTTTTTAACAATATTAAAAAATAGTATTTTTTTGAAAAGTTAAAATACAATTTGTTACTTATACATGTTCCAATTTTTCTCAATATTATTTGAAATATCCAATTTTTTATAAACACGTATAGACTTGAATGGATATACAAATTCATCTTATAAATTGTTTTAAATATATATTGTAATACTAACAATATTGTATTATATTAATGAAGATATAAAATAATAATATTGATAAATAATATATCTTGTTTTTTTACTTTACGTAAATATTAATTATATAATTTCAATCTATATCAAAGAATGATCCTATAATGAATCCCACTGTGTAATTATTCAATTATATTTTTTAATTACAGTATTTATATAAATTTCAATCATTTCAATGTATTAATTTATTCTCAACAAATAAAGAAAAAACGCTAGTATTTCCGAAAGCAGCACCTTGAGATAACAATTAGTATTTTCATCTGTATTTAGTAGTAGTGAGAAAGGGAAAGAGTAAAAAGAAGAAAGAGAGCGAGACAGGTGGAAAGGACAAAACGAAGTCATTTTCTCTAACTGCAAGTTGGCCGCGCGTACGCTCGACAATATAATGGAGCATAACAACGGTGTTAACACGCAGCGGACCGACCCCGGACACGACCTAGGGACCCTCCGTGGATGAATTACACCTCTGATAATTACCACAAATTAATGCACTGCTACTGTTTTAGACCTCGTCCGCCCGTCATCGCTTTTGTATCCGAATTTTCACGTATGTATCTACCTAAGAAAAACTTATCTGGCTTTACACCGCTGATGAATATTTAGAACGGAAAACCCAGAAATATCGTTAGCTATTTTGTCGATAAACTTTACAATTTATTAGTCCATGAGTTTTGACCATTTGATAAACATAATACGAAATATTCGATTCGATATATGTATTACGAGTTACGATAGATAAATGAGTCGTTGAAGTATTTGATATCGGTGTGCAATTAAATCCAACGAACTTAAGTGCAAGATTTGAAAATGCAAATTGCAGAAATTTTTAATCGAAAAATATTAATTATCACGCATATTTCGATCATTAATTAGCTATAAGTCTAAAGATTAAGAAACTTGTTAAGAAATAAAATAGTTTATCGTTATATAATTTAAATATTTTTGAACGCGTATTAGCTTAAATTTTTATTCAGTAATGTATTCGGTACACGCTTGTTTCAATTTTATCTATTACACGAAGCAACTATAACAACGAAGTAAATCGTATTTAGGAGTACTTATAAATGAACATTGCTTGAATGTTAAATAAAATTGAGTAAGAGAATAAATTAGTAGGTGAACTATATCGTAACGTATTAGATAGAAAAGGAGTGTAAAGCTAATCTACATTCCGAAAATTTTAGTTTAACTCACTCGGTCTTATCTGGGTTATTAATAATTCATTCGACAATTCTAGCGATTACTTTTCGATAAATATAAAAAAGGATCTTCTAAAATGCAACTCATATAAATGGAATAATTAAAGCGTAATCAAACTCGACATCCGGAGGTATAACGCGGCGGGTTAAATCCGTGCTCGCGATCGCTCTTAGGCAGATAGTTTAATGTGAATTTATTGCCATCTAGATTGGATAGTCAGAAAGTGCAGAAGCGCATGTCTAGCGTGTGGCGGTGAACTGATACTGTGGTTTGAAATGTAAAAATCGAATGGTTCTCCCAGCCAGTGGAGTATGGTTTCATTCCTCGGCAAATGGTATTTTTTACACACGCTCACCGATAGTTTCATCTTCGCCCTTATTCCGCGATAAACGGACATCTCGTTCGTTATTGTTAAAAAGTTTCATGCCATACATTCTTTTATATTTCATAAAATGGGGCTTCTACATGTTATAGTTTTTATAACACCCAGAAGTTATGTACAATTGCGATAATTGAGAAACGTAAAAGAAATATTATAGCATAAGTAAAGATAGTTAAAAAGATAATCTAAATATTTTTTTCTTTTTTTAATAATCGATATTTCAGTTGCTAAATAATAACTAAAATAAAATCTAGGTGGAATATTAGAATACACTATACTTTTTCAATTCTAATTTTGTAAGTATATCACGTAGCAGTTATATAAATAAGAAATACAAATCAAAATTGACGTTTAAAGTTATTACTTGATATAAAAAAGAAACAATTCTATAGTATGAGTTTCATTCTCTCTTCTTCCGAGTTTTTTCTTCTTTCGTCCTAGCGAGCAAAGGTATAAACTTTCTTAAAGCTATTCACATCTATCTACTGTAATTTATTTATTCTGAGTCCCGAAATCAATAAAAAAATTAAAAAAGCAGAAAGAAAGAACGTTAAAATGTATCATAGACTTAAAATTCCTTATCGTTACAATTTTTCTTCATTCGCTCGAGACCGCGAGAAAAGCGTGATCCGCTTTCCTCACGCCGTATTTCAAATTATTTTAATTCATATGGTAATTTACACAGTTCGGTCGAAAACTTTTGGGACAATACGAGGGACAATGCCGGAACGAGTCGAGCCGCGCGGCAAAGCGAATGCGATATTGAATTCGCCCTCGTGGAGGCGGCGAGAGGCCGACGATGTTCCCGTTATCGACGATGTCCGACCGCTGGACCGGAAGCCATTTGGGTGAGCACTGTGACGAAATTTATGAAAGTTTTTGGTGCTCGGAGTATAATTATTGGGAACTCATCGGTTTGACCGATGACTTTGCGCTGCTTTGCAATCTTGATACTTGGGAGATCGCGTAACAATGGATGGCTCTTTTTGCATCGCTTAACAACATACTGCAAATGAAAAGCTATCATCGATCTGTGCAGCTGTCATTGGAGTGGGAGCTTTATAAGTATAAATCATTTATCGTTTGAAATAAATTTTTGATATTGAATTATACAAGAATCTCGGCAAAAAATTGCTACTTTACCGTAAATATTTTTTACGTATAACTCGTAAATATTTTTACGTTATGTACTTTTTTATCGTGTAGTTATTTTCTAATGAAATAAATATATTATTTAAAAAATTTATGAATAAATCAAGTTTATTCGATTTTTCATTTCTACAGGAAAGTAAATAATACAACTGTACCATATTTAAATAATGCTTTTGAATCAATTTGACTATATTTTCTTTTATTACTCTTAAGAATACAGCGGCTATCTTTATATTTTTCATTTATAAGGAACCTAATTTTTAACGAATATTATATTTTATTATATCAACTAGTATTTCTGCTTTTAATATATAAATATATTATTTAAGTCCAAGTAATTTTTTAAATAAATAATAATATAAACAACTTTTTAAAGGTTTGAAAACCACTATGGTGATAATATTGTTCTTTGGTTTCACAGCAAGTTGGTATTCGATAAATAATTGTTTAATTTACGAGCGAGAAACTATAAATATTCTATTTATGGTACTGTCAATGCGATTTAGTAACCGAAAGAAAACCTATTTTCATCGCCAAATTTTTCAGAAGTCTGACTTGAGAAGGAAAACACGCAGGAAACAATGAATGTAAATATCTAGCCATACACGATAGGAACATAAGGGAATTGAAATGTCGCAAGATCGCTATAAATTCTCCCAAGATCGAAGTAAAATCGTAAAAAGTACAGCGGTGAACATCGTCGAAATATGCGTTGCGAATGGCCATCGCTATAAAAGCTGAGCATTTCGCGACGAGTGCCGATGAAGCTTCGCAAAGCCGCAATATTTTCCTCTCTCGAATAGGACAGAAAACATGCGAGCTCGAATCACGTGTTTTCGCCTTACGTTCTTCTTTTCTTTTCCGCGCGTCGCATTTTTCATCGTGAGACTTTTCCTTTTACATCGCGAGCGCACCGGACACGGAATCGGCCTTGACAATATTGCCGTCTAGCCGCGCGTGATATACGCGGCCGCATTTCATATATTCCATTGTTTCCAAGTTTTCGGATCCATTTGTAAGATTAAATTTGTAATGCGAGCGTCCCTCCCCAGTGTGGCGGCTTGGGCGCTCCGTTGGCGCGCGAAACGCGAGAGAAGACGCATATGGCAACTCGGCCAATTTCGTCGCTCCGCCTAAATATTGTTGCTGAGTTTTCTTTATGGAGCGGGTAAGATAGTGAGAGAGAGAGAGAGAGAGAGAGAGAGAGAGAGAGAGAGAGAGAATCACTATTGCCGGATTATGCAGAATGTCGTCCGCTCGATGTCAACCATTACGTATCGTTTCGCTTTTTCTTAATTTTATTTTCAGAGCTTGTTTACGCTCTTTTTTAAGTGCTTCTTCTAAAACGCACTTATTTATTTTCCATTAGCGGTAGGCAGTTGTAGAATAGAACTAAAATAAGTTTGGAAATTTTCTTTTCGTACATTTTAAATCTAGCTTCATCTATTAGTGAAGGAATAATCGATTGTGAAAGTATTTACGAATAGACGTTGTAAAATCTTTGCACTTTTATTATTTTATTTTATCAGTTTTAAAAATACGATTTAATACATAAAATTCTTAGTACACGGGAGGCAAATAATTCTACGTGCAATGTAATATTTTTCAGGAAATAAATTTTCTTATATACCGCGTTAAAACCTTTATCTAAAATTATACGTACAAGATGAATTTTCTTTGGTGTGACTACAAATAAGACTTTAAGTGTTAATTAGAACAATATAATTTCAAGGAGGTATTTGAAACAAACGAAAAATTCAGCTGCTGCGACCCTACTTTTTTCATTTTACTTATCGGCAAAAATACTCATGCCTAGTTTTCAAAATTTCGGGTGACTGTGCGAATCGTTTGGCGGGCATTGCATTTTGCGTCGAAGGGCGCTTTTGTAAACGAGAGAGAAGTAGAAGAGGGTTCGAAAATTCACGGAAAGTGATATAGCCTCACACATGATGAGAAAAGCAAATAGAGAAAGAAGGAGAGAGAGAAACAGCCAGAGGCAGAAGCGCAGAATCGCCGAGGGTGGAAAAGAGACATTGGACGGGCGCGAGAAGGGAATATAAGGGCGGAGCGCTCGAGCTCGCGTACTAGATTAGCATAAATATGGCGTCTTAGAGCGGCTCGTTTATCATCGTTAGCAAAGCACACGCTTCCTGAGATTCGCTCGCGCGCAGTCACACCGTCGTTTCTATTCACGCACGACGCCAGTGCTCGCTTCGGAAGGAAGCAAGAGACCGGCTTTGCTGAACTAACGTACCTCAGCTCGTTATGTTATGCATTGCGTCTACTTATTAAAGCACTTGCGTGTAATTAATGTAAGGTGTGCGCGTATTTTGAGGAGACAGGCCAAGCTCGACTTACGTGGATTGACTTTGGCAGGGCTGAAAATTTGTTTTCTCGGCGTACTATTATCGAATATGACTTTTTTGCATTCTGTTGATATCTTTGGTAGAGTTCGGAAGCAACTGTGCTTATTATGATTTTATTTCGAACGGCTTTTAATCGTTATCGAATACAATTAAATTTTATAAATATTCGCATAAATTTATTTTGCGTTCGGTGTCTCCAAAGAGCCGTGAAAAATTCACAATCTATGATTATTGCTTTTTTACACATTAATCGAAAAGATTATTTATTTATGTCAAGATTTATATTTTCAATACTTTAAGTTTGCTTATTTTCTTTTTTAAATAGTTTAAATACTCTTGGTTCTAACATTTATCAGGATTTTTTATTCGTTCAATACTTACAATCTATATTCAGTAATTAAAATTTAAGATTTTTCAAGAATGAATTTAAGTTTTAATAATATTATATTTTTTAAATAAAGATATTTAAAATTATAATTTAAAAAAGGAATTTAATTTTGTTTGAAATCCATATGTACATAACATTATTACTACATTTTCAGAGCAGTGACCATCTTTCATTTCTCAAACAGGGCATTGTCACCGGCAATCTGCCGAACTCAGCAAAGTACTTAATTAACATTTGTTTCCATTAGCGGTAGATGAAAGTGCATGTGCATGTAATACTTCAATTATCACGAGCGTAAACAGAAGACTCATATTCTATAAAAATTATGATACTCGGTTTAATGTTGAATTAATTAATGTGTATAATGGTATCGAATGCATATGTTGATTTACATCGGTTCTAAAGAAATGTAGCGATCAATTGCGGTTGTTTTACCGATACCACTAAAAATATCATTAAACGTATTTATAACTAAAATATTACGTTAAAAATCAGTGTTATAATTTATGAAAAATAATTTAATTTGGTAATATACCAATGAATATCATTGAAATAAAATTTCCGAATAAAAATTCATTCGCGTACTAAAATTATGTTTTAATCTACGTATAATTTACTTTGAGTCGTGAATAATATATAATACAACATTATTTTTACGATGATTTATTAAGACAAAAAATAATTCAAACAACAATTCTTTTCGTAAGATAAGTAGGTACATATATTCCGATCAGTTTAAATTTAAACTTTGCAATAATTTTGAAAAATGTTCGAGATATTTTATACAAATCACTGGTCAGAATAACAAAAAAAAATTGATAGAAGATAAAAAAAAGTTTCTTGGCGGCAGCTCGGCTCTTTAGATGCAACATTTCCCATCTCGTTCTCTCGAGGGAACGTTTACCGCGGATAATTCATATTTATGACCGACCGCTCTATCAACCCTACTCGCCTTGTACACATTTAATTGAGTCGTTCGTGTTAGAGGCAATAGGGTGCGAACGCCGTCCGTTCGTTGTGCGAAAAAAGGCATATGATGAATCGCCTGACTTAAATGGACAGATTTTTTAGATTGGAATTTTCACTCATGAGTATAAACAATGTATTCGGTAAAATATATAAACCTAATGGGACTATCTACTTTCCGGGGTATACTGCATTTGGGTGCTAAAGCAGATTCAATTCTTGAAATCATGAAAAACGTGTCATTTGATTTAGCGATTAGTAGATTTAATCTTATATAATGTTTTTGTATACGATTTTAATTAATTTATTAGTATAATAAAAAATTAGGTATAAACTAAATCGGTGGATTGATTATTTTCATTTCATTTAAAAAACAAACTTAAAGTAAAATATTAAGATAAAATAGTAAATAAACAAAAGCAATAGTAAAAAAGTTAATTTACATTTTTTTTAATAATCAAATGAAACAAATTGAGTTTACGACAATAAAATCATAAATCAAGCAAACAATTATTATAATATTTTTTTATTAGAATGATGAAACACAGAAAACAGTTTCTTTCAAAACTAGAGTCCGAGTGTAAAAGATTATACGGTTGAAGATAAAGCTGACAAGAAATGGAATGATGGACTGCTGCTAATAACTTAAAAATGTTGAGATACATACATTTTAGTTCGTCGCCTGTACGAAGTACGACAGAACCATTAATTTAAGTTTACCAGTCTTAACGCTTCTTCGGTAAATCCGGATGCATACAATACTTCTCGTTCCGAGATCTATCGAAGAGCGATGTGATGAACGAGAAAGCTATTAAGTGAAATATTGCCACCCGCTTATCCACTTTGTTAGTTTCTTTTTTTCGGCGCAAAGGCATCCGACCCCGCGATAGCCAATGCGTTGCAAACTATTAAATACTAATTCCATTAAAGCATAGAAGGGTTGCACATAGCCTATGCCTGAGTTGTATTTCATCGCAAAAGCTTTTCAATCTGAGAAAATACTACTTACGCCTTCGGTATTTCTCCCCTTACTCTTCTGCTCTACTAGCATTACGAGTGCGTAAGAGGGGGGAAAAGAGAGAAAGAGAGAGTGAAATGCGACAATGTGGAGGCTAGAGGGGAATTACTACAATCGCATACAGCCGAACAGAAGAAATATCCACTCTCTCTCGACGAGTCTTCCGATTTCGTTCGCTCGTACTCTAAAACTTGAATTACTTTTTTCCGGAGATGTGCCAATAAATGCTCGTTTTATTAGCTGAAATCTCCCTTGAAATATGATAAGTGTTTTATAAGGCTCACTTTCATTTGAACTTAAAATTAACTAGTTCTTTACATTTTATTTTGATACATTAATACATTAATTGGTTTAATATATTATAGTTACTATGATATTCCGACATGGAAAAGTATGAAATTTTTTATAACAACATTGAAACTTTCATGGAAAGTATCGTGAATCTTATGATTGATAAAAAAGTCATTTGAAGGATGGAATAGTAAATACAATCGTAAATGAAATAGGAAACATGTGTACCGATGGTTGCACGTAAATATTTTAATTAGTCCCTTATGCTTATGAAAATAAGATATAAATATTTTGTATACTTATAATTTTATAAGGTGTATCAAAAATAGTTTTTTACGTTAGAAAATATTTTAATATATTAATATCGTAATAACTATGATAAAAATTAAAATTTGATCGCAAACATTTCTACAAGTTATAGAAGTTTTTATATCAACAATTAAATATCTCTATTTTCATAGGAAATAGTTATGCTGTTTTTGCCTGATTTTTAATAGTAAGCGGTTTCAGAAATTGATCTTACTCATATTTTAACAGATATGTTAACTTTTCAGTTTTCCTTCGACTTGCTCGATGCAATCATCCAGAAATTCGTGATAATAAAGTGAATTTCAATTAATGCCAACCAGCTACCGCAGCGTTCTTCTTTCGTAAGTAATTATAAAACTGTCATATCTACATTGTTATCAATCATAACTAGGTATAATCTATTTAATTTGAATATTTCTTATCGAGTGATCGAATGAACGGAAGAATAAGTAATCATCGATGTTTATTAAAATATTACGTTACGTAAATTATGATCGATTTTATAATTTTTTTTTGAACATTTAAAGTTTAGTTTCATATTATTTCTTATGTGAAAAAGTAAATTTGTAATAAACTTTACTGCAATCTTAAACACATAGTAAGTTCGAAAGTTTCACTAGCCTTTTATGATCAATCTTACGAACTGCATATAACTCAAATACGATAGATACACGACTTTAATCGCTAAGAGGTTTCCTCGTTTGTAAGTTTTGAGGGTGAGATATCAAATCATGACGACTAAGGCTATAAAAAACGATTTCACTTATATTGTATAAAAATTATTCAAAGACAAATTTTTTTATATTTTTTATTACAATATTACAAGAATATTGGTGAATATAATTTTTTTTAGAGAAATAAATTATTTTTATAGATAAAAGTATCTCAATATTATATTTTTAAAAAGTAAACATATTAAATTTTTAAAAGCATCAATAAAATTTACTGAGATATTGAATTGATATTAAAACTACTTGATAATATGTTTAAATATATAAAATTTTATATATCGATTTTTAAAATTGAATTTTCATTTAATATTAGAAGTAATTCTAAAATATTATCTTTTGGATTCGTTTTCAAACATTTTACGAGGATATCCAGAAAAATTTATATGTTTACAAAAATAAGACTTTATTTATTATAATTATAAAAACAAATTTCGTTTTTATATATTTAAAAAGAGATTTTTAAAATATTTATACAAGCGTAAATGTGATTTAAAATAAAAGCTCTAAAATTTTATAATTTATACAAGTTTTAATAAAATACTGATACATGTTATAAAAAAATATAGTAGGACCTCTTTTTTAAAGATGTAAACATTAAAGTCTAATAATTATTGCGCATCTTTTAAAAAGGTAAGAAAAAATACGAAAAAGGAATTTATTGCTAGTTCATTTATTTTATCTGCTTGTAATTAAAAAGTACCTGAAATTTTATAAATAAGATTATCTTTCTCTGATATCAATTCGCAATGTATTTTATTAAAATATCTTTGAATATATTTTCGACAATGAATTAAAAATATTATTTACTAAGTATTCGATTATTATTTTTAAATGTACAACGAGACTATTGTAAAAAATAAAGCATTTTTTTTTAAATAAAGCATATAATTCTTAATAATTTTAAATTTATTATTAATCATCAAAATGAGTTGAATGGAAATATTTTTCATGTTGATTTTTAGTATGTCAATTTCATTTTTTATGAATTCATAAATAAATTTGTCTAATTTTTATAATAACATATAATGTAATAAAAATACAAAAATTTTAAATAAATACTATTATCATTTGCAAATCTTATTGAAAGATAATTGTTGATGGAAATTCAGTATCAACAGATTATATAAACAATTATCATTCATTGTTTTTTAAAATTTAAACTAATATATTTGCTATAAAATATACAGTAATTTATTATTGTAAAAAAGTATAAAATTAAAAAAGTGTTAATATATTAAAAAAATGTTTTCATATAGATTATTTATTTATATTGAAAATAGGTTTTGGGTCGTATAATAATTATAATTGTAATTATATATTTATCTAATTTTACTATTTAACTTTAAATACTTATTTTAATTAGTTATTAGATTCTTAAATTATAAATGATAAAATCGAAAAATGATATTTTAACATCTTTAAATTTTCATATTTTTATTATAAATAATTGAAAAACATTGTAATATAAGCGGTTTGCAAAATTTTAAATTGAAAATTATGGATAAAAAATTAGCATTCTGAGATTGGTTTCAATCGGCCATTTTTTGTTCCATGATTGAAATATTTTTAGATTGTGATAAGTGTTTTTAATCAAGATGATAGTGATAATTTTTCCATTAAATATAGTGAATACATTAAAATATAGCCTCAACCAATATTCAATGTTTGTCAAGACGCAATGAAAAGAATTTCAGCTTTATTGACATTACTATTGATTGATTATAGTTCAATACTTGTATGTATTTAAGGTTACTATATGTACATTTTATGTTATCCAATGTACTAATATTATAATAAAGTATTTTAAAAAAATTAATGTTTGTATCAAAATTTCTTAGAAACGAGTTAAGTAAGAAAAAGTATTAAAATATTCTGGTTTAACGATTTTATAAATAAAGCAAAAATATCAATGGATAAAGATAAAGTTTATTTAATACGAAGATAACTAACTTTTTTAATAATCAATAAGGATACTTAATGATTTGATAATTGGACTAAAATATGTTAATATTGTTACAATTACAATTTCGAATAAAAATTTTTCCATAAACATTTTTAGTCCTTAAGAAATAAAAAATAAAAAGGGAATTACTATAAGAAATTTATATTTATTACATTTTACATTAAACAACTTAAAAAATTGTGAACTATAACAATAATCAAATACATTATGATGGAAAGATGTATGGGTAAAACATTTGCCAACATTTATGGCGATATTGTTTCTTATCGAACACACTATTTACATTCATAACAAATATATACAGTCTGGCAAAACTAATGGATGCTCGATGTATATAAAGGAATGCACAGGTCCAAACGCTAGTCCGTGAAACTTGATTCCCCATATTGGCGATACAGTGGAGGTTTGGTGTGGGATAAGCAGTGAGAACGGCGACGATAACCGCAAACGACATCACAACGATTTAACGCCCGTACTTCTGGTGCCTTGGTCCAATAAGCGTAATAAACTCATTCGGCGTTTTACTGCGAATCGTTTTACAACGTAGTCGCCGACGTCGTCGCCGCTTCGATGGGGAAAGGAGCAATGACGGCGGCAGTGGTAACCAAGAGAACTAGTTATCCAAACTGCGTTGCTTTAAATTACGAGCTGCGCTCTTGCGTCGCCTTTACGATTTATATTGCAAGGATCTGCACCGCGATGAGCTGTGTGAGACGTGAAACTGATAAACCCGTGCGTCTCCCAACTTTTTGACGCTCTACTGCCTTTCGGTTATTCGTCTGGGGACGATTCTTTGTTAATTTTGCAGCCCATTCTCTCATTAAAGTTACGATAGGAAATGATTTTTAGAGATCTCTAGATATTTGTGTATTATTATGGGAATGACTTAGAAACCTTTATATTAATTTTGTTATTCTTTTCAAAACGTTTTTTATTGGGAAACATAAATGTATTGGTAACGCTTCTGCAATATAAACGCATAATTTTTATACCTTTATTATTATGATATATTGAATACTGAGAAAATTTAATCAAACGGTACCTTATTCGTTTGCATTTGATTTATGTAATTTATAAATTATTTTAAAATAAAAACTTTCAAATAAATTTGAATAACTGTTTTAAAAAACTGTTCTTGTTTTATAGACTTTTATGTGAAATTTGTTCATATTTACGTACTATAATAATTTTCCATAAAATATACTTATATATAAAATTACAATAAAATAAGACTTGTTAAGATAGATAATTATATATTTATTTATTTATATTATTATATATTATTATAATAAATAATATTGTAAACAAAATTTTATTATTATTTTTGGAATATTATGATATAGAAATTACAGGATAAAAAGATCTTATTTATGTAGTTAGCATAATTAAATATTAAACTGCAATTAAGCATTGAAAAATAAAATTTTTCTTTGAATATATTATTAACCTAATTTAAAAACTTATATAGATAGTAGTATAATTTTTACTTTTTATTACATAGTACTGTAAGAACATGGAAGAGAAGAAACATTTCTTGAAGTTTAATGCTTTTTTTTTGCTTGATAACATTTCTAGTCAAAACCGCAGTAAGAAATAATATCATTCATGAATACGAATTAATTCAATTAAATTAAATATTTTATAGTTTATGTCTGGCTCCAAGTATCATCAACTTATAACTGTAACGAAATATTTTCAAGAATAAGTATTTTTAAATTTCAATCCAGTTCAATGGAATGCCCTTAAATTATTTTTTAGATAAATTTTCAAATTAATGGTTTTACCTAATTGAATGTATAGTAAACGCTAGTTAATGTATATCAACTTAAAATTATATTGATATTTAGTTGAGTTTATTTCAATATTCATATTATATTTTATATTCGTGTACATATTTTTATTCCTGAACATAATATTTAATTTTTATTCAAATATCCATAATTTAATTCTTTAGTTTTTTCCTAAATAATAGTTTTTATTATTTAATAAAAAGTGTTAAGATACTCCAACATTTGGATTTAAATATTAAATTATAGTTAAGAATTGTATTTTTGGTTTTCGAATTTTGAACTATTATTGTTCGATGTGCACACTGTTTAATTATAAAAACATTTACAGAATTATTTTTTTAGTTTCAGCATGATTTTATTCATTATTTTTAATTAATACACTCGAATTATGAAATTTTTAAAAATTAAATTAAAGTTTAAATTAAAATAATTTAAATTAAGCTTATAATGAAAAATATTCCTTTTCATATTCTTGTTACTGTTTTTTTTCATAGTTTTATTTACACTGTGTGAATCGGTATACATTATTTAGTATTACGAATATTTATCAAATGTTTTGTTGTTATTTTAAACCTTTATCATTTTACTCAAAAAAATAAATTATAAAAACTCTAAATACTTTTTTGATAATTTTAATCTAATTGTTTTAATGTAATACAAAATCTCAAATAATTTGTAAAATTCCATTCAAAATAGATACAATAGTAAGATAATGAATTTAAACTGCTTGCAATTATATTTACATAGCATTACATAGTAACGTATATCTTAGTCTAATGCCTCATAGAAACGAACAAGTACATTTTTAATTTTGTTTATATAAAATGCATATTTTAAAAAGTATTTTTTAGTTAATATAATAATTTTATTTTTATACGAGATATCATTTAGCTCGCAGTTTTAATTTAGCATTTTATTAATTTTTTACTTCATAAATAATAATTTTTTAAAAAAATATGAAATAAATGTTTAGATAAAAAGTACAAAAATTTATGTAGAGTATTTTCAAAATTCGTAAAAAATGTAAATTGAGGAAAAATAGAATGAACAGTTTAATAGAGAATCGATCTTGTGATTTCCTACTTTTTACCTTTACGCAATAGCTGGATTATCGGCTCACAACTGCCGGAACAGTAATCATTTAAATTAAAGAAACGGAAAAAGTATGGAAATTGGAAATCAGATAAACCTCTAGATTATCTTGTCCACAAGCTTTATGATTATACTGTATAACAGTAGATTGTTGCCACAAACTAAGATGATCAAAAATTACTACTGACAATTACTAGGATATAAAGAGGTAAATCGTGGATTCACAGTGATTATGAGTTTAAGTTTTAATGGAATATCTACAACGTTAAAGCCATTTTCGTAAAGAATCGCTTAGATAAACGATCAAATATCCTCGTGAAATTAAGTCTACCATGTAATTCACGCATTATACTTTTATAAGTCTACTCATTATCAGAAAATAGCGATAAAACAAACTTTAAAAATGAATTTGAACATCTACAGTTTTCTCAGCGGAACAACGGAGACACAAATTCGCACGTGTAATTCAAGCGCCCTTAGACCATCCTCGGAGCACGAGAAGCAACAGCCCCTCGCGATTCATCCCGGTTAATCCCGTCTCCGTCGAATCTTGTTCCAAGTGCCTCGAACACGTCGGATTTATACGCGCCTCTGGGCTCGCTTAGCAGCGGCAACAACAGAAGCAACTACCGAGAGACAAGCACCGAAAGGAAGAATGGAAGGAGTCGCCTCGGGGCCGGAATCGAAACCACCTCATTACGACGGCGCTAAGCGAGAACGAGGGGGTGAAAAGGGGAATCGAGAGGGCGGCGGTAGCATGGGAGAATCCGTTTTACGAATATTGGAGGTAATGTCGCGAGCGGTTTTGTACAACACGCCCCCCGCATTGTTATAAACTCGGGCCCACCGGTGCGCATAGCTCGCGGCTATTTAACCCCCTCGCCAACTCCGACCGCAATTCCACTCGCGCACGCGCGACCGACGCTCCAACCCTGATGAAAAATGGAAATAGCTATTTGTTTTTGACTCCCCCGTCTACGAGCGCGATATTCGCTGTTTTCCATTGCTCGCTCGGCACTCGCTCGTTGCGCGTTAATGCGCGCGCTTTTACTCGAGCTACGTTCGAAGGGATTACGAGCGTTCGTTGAAATGATTATGTAGGCATTGCTGGCTTTTAAAAGCGTTTTGACACTTTTATAATTGTATTGTGGCTCGATTGGATTCTTAGTTGGATCGGATTTGCATCTTGTTCGCTTCGTTTTGGAAACTATACGAGGCAAGAGTAATGCTTGATATAGCTTGTTTTTTATTTATGATTCTGAACATTTTTTGAATAAAAATGAGTCAGAGAACGAGGAATTTAGAGTAGCGTTTAAAATTTTTATTAGAAGATGTAATATAGACATGAACATCTTTGGCGTATCAGTTTACAAGTAAATTTTAATGCGTATTGGAATATTTGTTTAAAATTATACAATAATAATAATCTCATTATTATGGAAAGTCAATTGTAAATGTAACCATAATTTAGATTTATAAGCGAAAGAATTCAATATTATGTCTGTCAATAGGATTATCTAATTACTTAACTCTTTTTCGAGATATCGTATATGGATTTTTGACGCAAGTAGTTTTACAAAAACTCAAAATAAATGAAATAGAATGTATATATCGATTGAAAATTAAATGATAATTCCATCAATATATGTACTAAATAATATATTATTAAGAATATCAGAAATACCAGTTTTTTAAAAACATTTATAATACATTTTTTTGCATAAATCTTTCTTTTCCTATGAAATATTATTTTAATGCTTTGCTTACATGAATGATATTTTATTTGGAAATTTTAACATCGTTATTACTTTTAAATAATTATGAATAAAATATCTACTCTAAAACGTAATTTATAATTTAACAAGTTTTTAATGTTTTTTGTAGTTTTTAAGATTAAAAAATATTCTACTTTTAAGCTAGCAGGTTTTAAAACTATTGTATAGATAATAAGCAATATTTTTAATTTTATAAACTTAATTGATACAAATTTTATAATTTGGAATTTGTAATATTTATTTAACTAGTTTTCAAATATTTGTTTTTAACCTAAAAATAACGTCTGAAAATAAAGCAACAAAAATTTACCATTTTGCATAGCGATACTATTTAAAAAAAAAAAAGTGAAATTAAGGAGAAGCGCGGGACAAAGTTTCGTTATTGCGGTTTATTTTCTGTCGTCATCGACAGTGGCAATGTCGCGACGCGAGTTCGCTACCCAAATACAAGCAACGAAGTTCGCGCGGGGAAAACATTCAATTAAAGTTGTTACGCCCTCTGCGACCGAAGGGGTTGGCATCACTGTCTTTCTCTTGTTATGCGCGGTACGTAGAAACGTTTACGGCAGTATCACAGCGTCGTAAAGACGATTGCCTTGGCGAAGCGCTTCTACTCCTTGGTATTTCGTAATACGGGCATCTTCGCCGAGCATGTTATAGTGGCATTCCCTTATCAGCACACTCCTGGCGAACGTGTCATCTGCTTCCACTTTCGAGCTGAGTATAAGTTTCTTCGCTTTTCGGAGTGAGAGGGACAGAGGAAGCAAGCTATAGAGGGAAAGAAAGATTTCTTGCAACAGCAGCATGAAACTCCCCTTTGACAATGCGAACGTGCGTTTCTAATTAAACGGAATGTTATCTGAGCGTCTGCATCTAAGATCTTAGCGCCAATTTTGTAATTGTGCAATGGAACGGGATGTTTGAAATTTGCGCTGTTACAGTTTTCTATTATTGTGCTATTGTTTGATGCCGGATTCAACGGATTTTTAAGATGATGGAAAGGTTTTAGGTCGAAAATTCCTAGTCATTTTACAAAGGACTAATTCAGTGTATCAAAGTTTAAATCTATTTGTTTAAAATATGTGGTCTTTGAAATGTCTGAAAAATATATGATAAAAATCATCATTAATCATTAGATCTCATTTAATTCTTCTATTTAAACTTAAAATAAATTTTTTCATAACTCATCGACATACATATAAAACAGGATAAAATCCTTAGAAAATAATTTTTAATCATTTTTAAAAATTTATTCAATCCTAAATTAGATGTAATATATTTAATATTATTTCAACATAATTAATACTTATAGTACAATTCTACATAATATTAAAAATTAATTATCTTCTACCTTGTTTATTATCATGAGAAAATTTGATTAATTAACAATTTGTAATGAATATTAAATAAAAAAATAACTAGTTCTAAGATAATTATTAAGATATTTAATTATTAAGAAAATTACTTAGAAATTTATAAATAATTCATCAGTACAAATAAATGGTTTTAGAAAAATTATAATCGGTTATGTTATCAAAAATATTTGTTTTGATATTTAACTTTTGTATTATTAATTTTAAAGCAATATTCTTGCAATTAAATTTTAGTATATTTTTTAAAATTATTTCACAAATTTTTATTATATAATTTATTTATATCAAACTATAATTCCAGTGTATCTATTGTAATAGTAATCTTTTATATATTCTACTACATCTAGATATTTTTAACGTAATATGTTACTTATGTAATATAAGATTTATATTTGTTTTGGAATTTATATTTAAAAATATTGCGATACATAACAATAATTTATTGACAGCAGAAATGAATCAGAAGAATACTATTACCATTTCAAAGCGAGTTTCAGAATTGAAGATACAGAATGCGATCTTCAAAAATAAATGTTAGCTGGTAATATCGGTCGGAAGTAGCTCAAGAAGATTAAACTTAGGTGAGACATCAGTTTGTTTTGGTAAAGTTACATTATTTTCAAAGTCAACATAAGTTTATCCATAGATTTTTGACGATAAAATATTGCAGATGTAAAGTATCTTGCATTTGAATTATGCAATCTGGATTATGAATGAATAATAAAATTCAATATATCAAAGCAATCGCATGAAATTTTTGTAGTAGTTTAAAAAAAATTAATTTTTAGAATAATATGATTCGAAAAATTATTAGTAATGTAGAAAAATAAATTTTTTACATAATAGTAATTTATTAAATGAAAAGTTTCAAAGAGTGACACATAGTTTTCGATAACTATATTTTCTTTTACAGTACAGCAATTCAACGTATTTTGAAAAGATGCTTTGTAATAAATAAAAATAATATTAGTAATCCAATGAATTACATTTATTTGCAACAAAATATAATTTAAAATGATAAAAAGATAGTTTATAAAAATGTACATATTACTAAACAAAAAATATTTCAGAAGAAATAAAAAATACTTTTATAACAAATTTGAATTATGTTTTATTACTTTTTTAGATGTAATATAAATATTGTTTGACATTTGTGCGGCAATTTAATAAAGTTTTCTATATTCTATAAAGATCAATAAATTAAAAATAAAATAAAGTTTGCATAACTTTAGCAATAAAAGTTTTATAAATATGATAAACTTTTTTAACCTCTGAAATTCATTATCTAAAGTACGTCCTTTAATATAGAAAAATAACAGTTTAGATATTACATAAAAAAATTATTTATAACTTAAAATATAATTTTTTAGTTGACGGAAGATAATATGTAGATAGTATATAATATATAGGTAGTACATAAATTTTTCAAAGATGGAGAAAATGATTTGAATAATATTTTGGAGTTATAGTAAGATAAACAGCGAATTATAAATTTATAAAAATAGTAATTTAGATAAGAAGTACTTTTTTAAACAGAGTGTATTGAAATAATCGGTAAAATAAATTAATTACTATATAAAAATTTTGACTGCATTTATGAAAAAATTAGTAGAATAAAATCATAATCTTATTATTTATAATAAATTTATAATAAAAATATTAATTAAATTATCAAACATTAAGCTTAAGTAATTCTGATCATGCATATATGTAATTTTATGATTAATAAAATAAGTATATAAAATAAAGTAATGTTTTTAGACATAAATTCCATAAAGTAATGTTTTTGATCTAATAAGTAATATTTCATTAGAGGCAAATTTGGTAGCCTAAAAGCTGATAAGTTAAGAAACGATGTTGCGGTATTTCTTTTGAATTCATTAATTTAATATACACTTTAAGAAAAAATATAAACTTAACTATAACATTTAAAAATGTTTTTTATATCCGAAGAATTTAAATTTTGAATATTTTAAAGTGAAAGTAATGAAAATATCTTAAGCTTACCCTTCTGGAACTACAATGTGGAATATATCGAAATAAGAATGTGAACGTCGATATTTCCTCTATCGAAATTGATAAAAGATTTATACCCATCGCATAGGAAAAAGCCACCACCATCTTTCGGGTGCGCCATTCTTTACGGTCAAGATGGCGTTACCGTAGCTACATATATATCACTTGCACTTTACCTTAGCTTCATACAAGTACATATTTGCATATATAGCGTATCTCTAGTCCGCCGGCGGGGACCTCCCGCATTTTGATTTATGTATTAAATATGCCTCCTTGCGAGTCGATCCGTTAGTTAAGCGAATCGTCAAAAAACGTTCTCTATACTGACGGGGCGTTAAAGATACGATGTACTTTAGAGCCTCGGGGATCAATTGTTTTACTTTAAATTTATGATAAAAATCTTGAAACTGTATTCTATAGGATTTTATGAGATAAAATGCCCTTTAATAATATTTTATATTGATTTCTCAAGCATTGATTATTAATTTTTTTCAAAACACCGAGAATTATACATTAATCTCGAACGAAGTATTAATTGAACAGGATTTTCCAGTTATTAGATATGCACTCGTTAAAGGCGCAGGGAATAAAAATATGCGTATTTAAAAAAATGTGGATGGTCGATTCGTACGCTGTGATATGTATGGTAATACGTTTTAAATTAAAAGTCTGGTTAGCCGGTAATAATTCAAGATTCGTGTTGTATATCATAGGTAATAAGCATAAATGAATAATTACATGATAGATAATTTAATGTGGTTATTCCAGTGTGACTTTCTGAACTCTAAATTTCTGCTATTTAATCGGCACACGGCTTTCCAGAGAAATCAAATAAGTCAACTGATTATTTCAACGCTTATCTGAATAAATATAAAGTAACCGTTTTACCTTGTACAGTAGTTTTATTAGAAAGTGCATTATGGAATCAGTAAAACGATTGAAATAAAACATTTATTCGCAAAAAATAATAATCGCAATTTTTATAAAATTTTTTAAAATATTTGTGAACAAGAGTATTAATGTAAGATATTTTAAAATAATATTAGTATTTTTGTTACATAGATCAATACTGAATATATTTTTTCAATTGATATTCCAGAAAAATAATTTTTACAGCATAAATAAAATATAATTTTGCATAAATTTTAAAGATGAAAAAATAAGAATAAACTTTATTAGAATTATCCGGAGAAATTTTAATAGAATCTTCATTATTAAACTTACTAATTGATTTCTAAAAACATAATAACTTATACAATTATAAATCAAGCCCTTTTATATCTTTAAGAATATCTGAACTAATTGGGTTGTATAATAAATGTAAGTTATTAATTTATTCTATAATTAATTTATTTTTAGAAATGAATATTGCTTAAGTTAAATATACAATTAAAATATTATTAATAATCAAACAGGCTCTTAATTTAGTTTTAATAATTATTCAATACATTCGGTAAAAAGTTAAAAACTTTATAAATTTTACTCGAATAATTATATTTTGAAATTAATATTTTCTTATAAAAAGAATATGAACTCAAAGTCGGATTGAAAATTTATTGCAGACATTATTGTAAGATTCGAAATAAGTAGTAAAAAACTATGATAAAATTAAAGTGAATGGTTTTTTAGAATTTTTGAACCAACATACATTTCATGTAATATTAACTGAAAAACTATTTTTATCGATTACAAGATTTTCTTCATAAATAAGTATCAAATAGATTTAAATATAAAAAATTCAGCCTAAAAATTTATCGTATTATGAAATAACATAAAAAATAATATAATATTTTATAAATCGAAAATTCCACGCAAATGAAATTATAGTTCTCATACGAGGTTTATTAATTTCGAAAACAACCGTATACTTAAATTTAAAAAGTACCGATTTGTTTCTTTCTCGCCCAAGAAGAAGAAAGAAGCAACCAAAAAGGTATCGGTCTGCGGTTAAGCAGCACAACGTACACATAAACCAACCAGACTCGCAAAATCGGTTATGCATAAAAGCCAAACCAATTTTCTTGTACGGTTTCGCCAGTGTTAAAATATGTATGGAATCCAGTTAAGCCACTTGGTTCGGGTCAGAACGAGGAGATCTCAGCACGGAAGCTGTTACCATGCCATTAGCATGACATCCTCATGGCAAAAGTTTCTATATTCTCTTGTTAGGCTCTCGTGTTAACCTCTGTGATTTCACGGATATATTTACATTTATTTAAGCCATTATTCATTTGTTTATTTAATTACCTTTATTATCAATTTAGGACAAGTATTCGTATGATTTTTAGATGAGGGATAAGTATGTAAAGTTTATATCGACAATTTTTCAAAATAATGTGTATTTTATTTTTGTTTATAACTTGTTTCGTATGTAATCGAGTTTCTTAAAAATGAGATTAAATTACCAATATTTGGAATATTAATTATAGAAATTATGGAACTCGAAATCGATATGCTCTACATTTCGATGAAATTTATAACAATAAAGATGTGAATTGTAACACTTTTAAAATTAGAATTTAGTATTTTGCTGCAAATGAAATATTAAAATAATTCTTTCCAACTATTTTATGATTCGAAATATTATTCATTTCCAATCTATATTTTATGCCAAAAATACATGCGTATGTGTTTCAAGAATTTATATCTATATTTATAATTGGGCGACTAATAAATATAAAGCATATTAAATATTTCTAAAACTTTTATGAATTTCAAAATAAATTATTTTTGACAATTATTTATTTTTAAACAATTAAATTTTACAACTATAAGCATATAAATTTTATGCATTGTGTTTTGAAATTATTGATTTATGTATTATTTAGATACTAAGTTTGATTTAATTGTTTTTGTTTTATTACTATTACTGTTTATTATTTTATCAAGCTCTGATAAGCATATTGTGAGTTCCATTGTAAGGAAGTTTATTGATAAAAAGCCATTGATACTGTGAACTAAATCAATAAATTATCTTTCTCAGAAGAACTATAATTTATAGTATTTTTATTAAGACTTTCATTAATGTATAAGCAATTTTTCATACATTATATCATATACAAAGGTTTAATATACTCAATTTCTTTATATGGCGATAAAGTTTTTACGGTGTCTTTTTATATTTAAGTTCAATGCATGTACATATATTATATCTTAATGATATTTTATGATTATAAATATGAAATATATTTAAAATTCATCAAAAAAATATTTAGCACAGTATGAATCCATTGAAATTAATAGGTAGCTACATTATTGTAAACAAATTTAAAACATATCAGAATTCTATTTGCATTATGACGATAGGTTTATTATTAAGGTAAAATCTTTAAATGAATTATAAATTATTTGATTTTTCGTATAGAAATTCGAATCAGTTATTCGTGTTCAAAACAAAAACTGCAATAGTGATTAGTATTCTGATTACGTTTACGTGTCAGTAAGTAAAAAACTGTTGCAGCTTGTACGTAGCGAAGGCAATGACGTAATAGGTTGCATATATCTCTTTTTCTAAGAGAATACAGGAATGTGCACAGAAATTGGAGAAACGACGGGAAATGTGGCGCCGCGGCAGACTTTTGTTTCCGAAGAATCATAAAAATCACTTGCAAGCAACGTAAAACTCTGAGAACAGAAAGCGACAGACATTTTTATGCGACTCATATTAATTTGCATAATCGAATATAAAATTTGAATAATGCGAGAGTTCTTTTTTCGGGCCGTTCTTCTTGTAGTCGTATGTCATCACTGAGTTAAGGGGTAATATGAAATTTACGAAGGTCCCAAAGACACGGAAAAATCACACGGTTCTGCGATTGTAATTAAAATTTCTTTTTTTTGTCATGCATATATTCTTTATACTTTAAAAAGCAGATTCATATAATAGACGGTTTGAATAAAAATTTGTAATTATTTCTTATTTTTATTAGATCTATATCGATGTACAATGAACTAATAAAAATTACACAAATGATTAAAAGATGGTTTTTGGTAGGAAAAATTATTTTTAAATATTTCCTTTACTAAAAATTTATACTCAGTTGTAAATTTTATTAAAAAATCTACACTATATATTTAGTTAAAATTAAATTCTCTGTTCTAAGGATAATTAAAAGCTTCAGCTATATAAATCGATGAATATATTAAAAAAATAGATGATTATCATATTTACCATCTTATGAAAAATAGATATTTACAATTTTCATGAAAATGTTAGCAACGATTGCTAACTTACCAACGAAGCATCGACTGGTATAGAGTAGGAAACTGTTAGCATTTTTATCGATTTTACTAAGAGCCCTTCTTTATCTACAGTAATCGTAGGTACTTGAGCTTTCTTCAAAGTATATAGATGTCATTTTAGTCAACTGGCAATAAGTTTTGAATTATATACTAATTTTTTATATTTGTACAAAAACTGTAGTATTAGAAACAATGAGTAGTTTATAATGAAAAATTTTATCTGAATTTGTAATATCTTGGCTTAGTAGTATAAAATGTAGATAAATTAATAAATTATTAGAGTGACATCCTAAAAGTAACGTTTTCAAATCTTTTGGTGATTTTTAGAGAATTTTTCTATTTTTAAATTTCCATAAATATACATACAAATTTTTTAAGTATGAGTCGGCCCATTTTTCGTAATCTTGTTACGAAATTCTTTCATTTTTTACATTCCTTTAAATAAGAAGTAAATTTTCGACACTATAATTTTTTATGGTTTTATAACGTATTTATTTAGTTATTATATTTGTATATCATAATATATCATATATATATATTATTTTTCTAGTCAATGTTTTAAATAAAGAAACAAGTCTATATATTTTATGTCAAATATGAATTTTGAATTTGGTTCCATTTTATTTAGTTATTGTGAAAGTATAATTTTAGATTTACAGTTAATTTATCAAACGTGTTTTTTCTTTATATATAATAGCTTGAAATATATAAAATTACTTTGAACCATAAGTTTGAAGCTAAATGTATTAGTTGGATCTTTTCCAATCTTAAGTTGATTACAATTAGTAAAATATGACGTAGACACGAATTTGATGTAAATTTAAATAGAATATAAGTTAAAAATTATAATCTGATTCTTTTTGATAATATTGAAGAAATTAGTTTTAAGTATATTTAAAATTAGTTCTTTATAATTATTTATATATAATTTCAATTTTATGATTTATTTTTTTAACTGTTATCTTGGCTGTGTGTCATTTAATTCAAAATTATCTAGCCGTTTAATCAAAGAGTATATAATTATACAAAATTCATCTTGTAATATTTAAGCGAATATGAAACTTTAACGCTTAGAAGTTTATATATTTAATTTAGTGCATATTTTTAATATGAATTAAAATTATTAAAATATATATTAGGAATTATAAAATTAATATACTAAAAGAAATTATTTTAAGAGTGTTTTACTTATTTCTATTATATATCAGAGATATTATATATATATATAATTTAAAAACAATTTGGTTATAAATTATAAGAAAATTAATTTTTATAATTATAATCACATAAATTTAGAAATAAATACAAATTTGTTTGTTTAACTTAAATTTTGCATCCTAATCATAGATTTTATATATATAAATGTATTTAAATAAAAAGAAAAAAATTTAATTTTTAAATTTATGTACAATTTAATGATTTTACAATAGAAATAGTTTTTCTATTATACTTTTTGTTGATGAACTCTATTCTTAGATTCATATATTTTTGGATTAAGAAATAAGCTACATCCTTCCTACAGTGACTAAATTTCTCGTCTTTATTTCATTAATTTTCACATTTTATTATTTTATGCACTTAAAAATACTATTTGTTAAATTCCTAAGAATTTCTGTGAATATATAATTCTAAGAAATTATGTATATCAAGAATCTTATATTAAGACTTAAATAAACAGGAAATCTAGTTCATATTGGTTTCATGAAGTATAATATTTTAGAAGCTTTTATCGATTTTAAATTATATCTTTAAATATTATAATTTTTTTTTATGACATGCAGTAAGAAAATTAAATTTATGAAGAAAGTTTAATTTTATTATATTGACAGTTGAAAATTATTATATTTGAGTTTTGTTAAATGGAATTAGTTGAGAAAACCTATTTATTTGATTATCGAATCATAATTTGTGAATAAATTTATTTTTAAATAACAAAAAGTGTTGAAATAATAAAAAATCTATGCATAAAATCATCGTTTTTATTTTTAATGTAAATACAGTAAACTTTTTATTCAAACAGAATATTTTTCGTTTAATTAAAATTATATACTTATCTTTAGTTTTTCATGAATATAAATGGTTAATAATACATAAATAAGAAAATAGAACTGGTATTTTAAAAAAAGTAAGTCAAAATGCTCTAAGTCTTATGAATAGATTTAGAAAGACAATATTTATAAATTTAATTCATAAAATAGTTATTTCCAAGTAAATATTTAATATTTAGGTTAATTCAATTTTTATAAATGATACGAACGAAAATGTTATAAACGATAAGTTTATATTCATAATAATACTTTTAACAGACTTTACAGCTTAGATTCAAATAATTTTGTAACGATACCGGCGAAATGTAATAATTTAAATCAAAATTTAGGATAACCAATTTGCGCATCCATAAACATATATACGGATTATAACAGTTTAATTCCATAAATTTATACATTCAAAGAGTAATTTTGATAGTTGGATTGTTACGAATGTAATAATGCACCAATCATTAAATCTGTATAAATATAAAAATAATAATAAAAACAAGAATGGTGAATAATACTATTAATTCTGAATATGTAGAAAAATTACTATAAGTCTACCTTATCGAGACGTCGTTCGTAATTTAATATCCGCACCGCGGGTTCTCAAAAATGATGATCGCGTGGTAGCACTGAGAGTCTGTATCCCAGGGTAATGCGAGCCAAGGGAAAAGCTCCAGAAACGAGAGAGTCGCTGGTCTCGATCTGTACGTCTCTCTCTCTATCTCTCTCTCTCTATCTCTCTCTTTCTTTCTGTCTCACTCGTTCTCTCTTCAAGAGCGTCTAGGGCGGAGTCGAAAGCAATGTTCCGCGTCTCGCAAGTTCCGTAACTTCTCAAGAGAGCGAGTACGTATATACGCAAGACCGTAGAATGAACCTCCGCCTACGTATGGCGTGGCTTCTATAATTGATGCGTTTACGTTAATCTGTGAATTCGACGTGCGAGCAGTAGCAGAAGCGTTGACAACCCTCACTCAATTATCTTAGGAAGCGATAGAAGAAACTTGTATATAAGCGATGCAATTACTCGTTACAAATTTGCTCGGTAATCATAGAAAACTAACCGAACCCGACAGGAGATGTGCACTTATGTGCAGAACTTAACGCGAGTGTATTTGAGAAGAAGAAATAAGTATGTAATCTACACTTGAAAAATAGAAATATGGAAGAGAATGAAGGAGAACGAAGAATACGATAAAATATGAGCGAACGATATGCCGATAAAAGGAAAATACGAGTAAAAAGTAAAATTTAGAATTTTTCTTTTTTTCCCTTAAAGTTTGATTGATACTGCGAGTAGCAGTAGTAAAAAGCTTGATTAACTAATCAGATATTGTCAAAGGTATTGATCAAAGCATACAATTATGTCACGCACATAAAGTTGTGTATGACTGACTTACCGATAAGCTCACCACTTTATTAAATTTTTATTTTTATTTTTATATTCAACATTTTAAGAATAAATTTACATCAAATAAATATTAATTAAAAAGTAAATAATGTTGAAATAACTTTTCATCGTATTTCATTATATTTTTCTGATAAGATTTAATTTTATAATTACACGTATATATGTTTTAATATATTTAATTTTCAATTAAAATCATTATCAATATAATTATTTAAATTATTTTTACAAGCTTTGAATCAATGAACACTCACCGTTGAATAAAATTATTTTATAAATAATTACATTATCGTATTATTTTATATTGTTTCGATAAAATAATAATTACTATCCGTAGATGTTGTACGATAAAAATTCGTAATGGATTTTATCTGTTGAAAGCAAATAACAAGCTTTGTTACGTTATTATATTAGCCATATTACTTACATAGCCATTTATTTGTTACACAGAGTTTATTTGTATGTTATTTTATAGTATTCTATAAAGTTACAGGGTATATTAACATCACACATGCAATTTTAATAGTAAAAGTATTAACAACTTACGTGTATATTTTTTTTTATCGCGTGGTATATATAAAATTAGAAAATTAAGATGTAAAATTTAAGGAGCGTATGAAACCCAATTTTATACAAAGTATATTAGATGATGCGGAAGTGAATAAAACTTAGAGAGACGAAACGTTCCGAGTATGTTATAGCACATTTATAGAACCACTGTAAATAGAAGTCCCGTAACAAATCTAATAAAAATCTTGACGATTTCTTACCGAGTTGATAGCTTTTGGTAAACAAACTAATTTTTATTTTTTGTTCATTTTATCTGGTGGGATTATTTTGACTAGGGGAAGAATTCTTTATAAAGAGATAAAATCACTGAGACAATGCAATACCATTCATCATTTAGATTTTTCTTTTTAATATTGCATGAGAAAGAGTTTATATCTAGTAGAGCTTTAGATAAAGCTTGATAATAAAAGAATATTGAATTTCAATTCAATGCGTGAGCATATAAAATATTTTCGATTTATATATGTATATTAGAGACAAAAATAAATGATTTTAGTATTTTTAGATTTTTTCAATTTATAATGTATATTTAAAGGAGGCTTTTTTCAGAATTATTAAATTTCAAATTAAATTAAATTTATTTAGAATCAATCTTTATTTCTTTATATTTTAACTAAAATCATGATATTAATCTATTTATAAACTGTTTATTTATAATAAGTGAAAAAATTTTCGCGAATTTTATATATTTAAATTCTTAACAATCAAATAGAATAATATCCATTACGTTAAGCTGATAAAAAATTCTAAGTGAAGTATTTTATCGTATATTCTCTTTATCAATATATCTGTGACAACTGAATTTTTTTATGTAAATATACTTTCGATTGATTTATTTCTTTTGGATATATAAATTCATAAATTAGTTAAGCCTTTAAACAAACTGAGATTATTTATCTTGATAGTTGTATAGAAAAGCCAGAAATGTTGAAATTCTTTAACATTAATATTTAATTCTAATTGAAGTCATTTTTTTATAAAAATTTTAGTACCTTGATCAAGATTTATTTTAAAGTTTTCAAAAATTTCAATTTTGCAGTATAATTACTATATATTACTTTGGCTAATTTGTATATATAAAATGTATGAAAGTAGTTATTTATTATTTATTAGTTTATGCATTAATATATTAAATTTTTTAAAGTGTTTTATTTTTTTATTAATATTTATAGTTTTCGAAAACATAAATTTTTTATGTATAAATTTGAACATATTTAATAATAATATATTGACGAGTTTGAAAAATTTGTCTAAAACTTGGATGAGTATATTATGAGTAATAACATTAGCAACTTATCTTATAAATTAGATTTTATAAGTACGAGAAAACTTAAAGTTTTGAAAAAGATTTCATACAGCAAACAAACTCAAACTTATCAGACCATTTCAAATAGCATAAGATTGAATAAATTTTTATTTGATTTAGTGAAACAACACAGTTTGTGAATTTCAAATCTGTCATTCAACCATACAGAACTAGATTAAATTTATATCATTATCAGTATAATAGATGATCTGAAAAATGTTATTACTACCAATTGAAAGTTCCATAATATTGGAATTGTAAAGGTTAATATAGAAGATGTTTACACAAACATATTTATCAAGAGCTCCATGTATCTTAAATATTATGCTTATGGTTAGATACAGATTATGATCTCTCTAATAATAGAGTTAAAGATTTTATAGAGTAGGCTACTGAAAAAATCAGTTGACAGTATTATTCAAGATGTAAATTTTGTAGAAATATGTTTGCATTTATGAGAAACATTTTTAGTAGAAGATGTTTGCAATATGTACATAAGAGAAATGGAGTATCAAGATTTCAATCCTGTATCCACTTCTAAACTCCACTTGAAGCATTATAGAGATTACAGTAAAATGGAAGAGTGATAAATTCTGAGAGAGAAAGAGTTGTGACAGACGGGATGACTTTTGGTCAAGTCATGAACTTGCACAACTACTTTAATAGTAAAAATAACGTCCTAAAGAAAAATATTTTAAAACAACTCTGATTGGATTATGTTTTGGAATTTCTTAAAATAAAGTATTGTATAAATGATACTAGTTACAATAAGAAATATTAAAAAAAATTGCAAAGGAAAATATAATGATTAAACTTTGGCAATCAGTGGAGAATCGATAGCAGTGTTATACGAATGTAAACTACTGTTCAATATTTTTTTAGTTTTAATTATTATCTACTGGTAATGTATTTAAGAATTAATATTTTTTTAATTTCTATAGCTTAGATACTAAAATTTAATATTGAATTTTGTAATATATTTTTATTTTTATAAATTATAAATATAATTTATTATTAATATTATTATATATTTACTCTTTTTTTTTCTTTAAAAAAATTTGATTTGTTATCACTTTTTATATAATTTTAATTATATTATTTTAATTATTCAGTACAATTAACTAAAATCTAATTAAATTATTTAAATTGATTATATTAATAATTATAAATATTCTATTGCGAAACCTAATGGAAATAATTTTTTAATTTGAAAAACAAGATTTTATCATAACATTCTAAATCTAAATATAAAATTATATGTTATTGTAATTGTGCTCATAAGATCGATTTCTCTTATTCAATAAGTATTATGTATAATATAACACAAATATAATATTTCAATACAGGAAACTTTTAAGTTTTCAATATATTTAAATTGATTATTATTGAAAACTTAAAGTTGTTATAATTCACTTTGTTATTGAAAATCTTATTTCCTTGTTAGGAAAGAATAAAGTAATTTGTTTCACATTACATTATAAAGTTGTTTTCTAATAAGCTAACATAGTATTTTACTAGACAATTCAAATTATATTTTACAATTAATATCCGTTTTTTATAAAAAATGAATATAATATAGTTTATATTTCATTTTGACATAATTTTTTTAAAATTAAAAATAAGTAATATTTAACTTCAGTTTTCTAATTATTATTACAAAATTTATAGTATAAATATATACATATATATTTATATTTAAATAATAAGAGCTTTGGTCAATAGAAATATAATAATAAATATATTGTACTCATTTTTACAATTGCCTATATCTTTTGCAAAGTATTAAAATCAATGAAATCATATTTAATTATTGTATATATTTATATAAATTACTAAGTATTAAAGCATAGTATTTTTACAACAAAAAGTAGAAATATATGTTGTTAAATAAATGAACAATAGTACCAATTTTTTAATTTTTATTAAAATCAAAATACAATCACCTTTACATAATAGGCGATAGAATTAAACAAAGCAATCGATCACATATATTCTTTGACAAAAGCATAGCTTTAGTATTACTATTTCAATATATTGAAACAGAAACAAAGCTCGCACAATAGTTGTGTAAGAGTCAAATACAGTAGCTATCGCAAAACTCATTACAGTAATACATGGAGAGAAAATTTACAGTATGTAGAGTGAAATTTTGGACACTTAACATTTACTAGAATAACTCAAATATATAAATTTAGGACTCACAACATTAAATTTTAGTAACAATGTTTGCAGAGGGTGAAGAAAGTATAAAAAACTAATGAAATTTACTTTTATAAAATTTGAATCGTAAAATATATGTTTTTTTTTATATATTTCTACACGTATATAGAAGAATAATAGTGAAAAATACTATTTTCCTTATTTTACTTAATATACGGTTAAAGTTTTTGATATATATACTGCAAAAAATTTGAATTATGATGCGAAAGTTTTACACGATGGATTAGAGTTAGTATGTATAGTTCAAACTATACACTTTATTCCTCGTAATGTTTCTATTTTAATCTATTTAATTTATGTAGCTGAAGTGACTAAATCAGTTAGTTTTTACTTTAATATAAAGACATTGAAAATATTATTTCAATTAACTTAATCGAGTATTTTTAAACAGATATTTTTTAATTCATCCTTTAAAACATAATTTGGAATCAATTTCAAGCTTTATATGAATAAGAAAATTATCGATAACTTTATGACTACTCATTTGATTTTTCAACTTTAGTGATCGTTAATGAATATAAAGTTCTTTAATTTTAGAGTTGAGTAAAAAAAATTGAGGATTTCATCAACTAATTTATGTAATGTTTCTTATATGTGTTAGAATGCTTATTTAACAATAAAAAGCGAAATCTCAGTTTTTCGAAAGCATTTATACCACCAATAAAATAATAATAAATGTTATAAATTAGATATTTTAGTGGTTTCATATCATTTATAATTATATATACATAATTACACATATATAAAGTTTCGAAACAAGGTTATGATGTAATGTTTGCAAAACTACTTACTTGATGCATGTAGTAATTGAAGATTGATTACTTACGTGTAATTTACATCGGTACGAGTAGCAGAAGTTAATACGTAATTTAAGCTACTAGCGGATTATCCATCAAAATAAAATTAACTATATTTTCTTCAATAGTATATATAATTAAAAATAATAAATTTCACACTATTTAATTCTCTAATAATCTAGTAGCATTAACATATTTGTAGATCAAAGTTAGTAAACTACGATCATACAGAGTTTGTTTCTGAATTTTTAAAATAAAAAGTTTGCTGTACAGCGATTTTTAAACTCAAAAAATAAACTTTTCTATATATAAAATAATATATTACAGTATTTCATCGATGTAAATTAATCTTTCAATTATAATTGAATAAAACTTACATATTTTTTTCTTTAGAAGAGTTATTTTTCTTATTATTATTATACAAAAGTTCTAGGAATTTCTTACTTCAAATACTTCGAAATAAAAAAAAGTTGAGAAAGTATATAATTATATAGAAAAGTATATAATTGTATAGATGCATCTTAAGCTTACTTTTCATGTGCATAAGCTAGTGAATAAATTACTACTCAATCGATTCTCGATAATAATAATATTAAGGAGGTGCGATAATTGGTGATATATATTCAAAGGTAAACAAAGTTAAACAATCAAACTAGTATTATCAAAGCATATTTATTTCTTCACCTTTATTATTTCTTCTTAATATCTTATTAACATAAGTATATTTTTAATTATCTAGACTAATTAAAGAATCTAAGTACTTTTTAAATGAATTGAAAATAGAGAAAGAATCCGCATAAAAATTAAATTATCTGAAAATATATTATATTTAGATAAATGATAAAAATATAATCTTCATAAAATTTTAAAATATTTTATTTTTTATTTTAATTTTAAGTTATTATGCAAATATATCTTAAAATTAGATAAATATGAAATGAAACTAATTTTCAACGTATGATGATCTTTAGATTGTTAATGCGTATATAATATTTCTGAGAGAAAATATTTATTGATTATTCTTCTTATCATATAGCTAATGGATTGATTAAAAACCGTTCACGAAGTATAATCTACATATTTAATTATATGTTCTATGATAATATTGATAAAATACATTGATTATTTTAGTGGTTAAATTGTAGACTAATTTTCTTGTATAAATTCATGAATTCTTGATCTCAAGTTTACAGAATTTAAACTTACCGTTTACAATGAAAATATATGATGGTAACTTTTTCCAATGTCATCTATGTATTATGATTTATTATTAAAAGATAAGTATAAAATATATTTGCCTTTTTGATAATGGATATTCACAAAATTTTATGTACGTTAAGATTCTACTTATGTAAGATACTTTTATGTATTTGAATCTTATTTTTTTTATACTTCTAGAATTTCAGATTAATTTAAAAAACACCTTTACAATAAATTAAAGATTTGTTAAGTCAAAATAAATTGAAAAAGAATTTCATTATAATTGGTTTTCTTTAGAACTTTAAAACTAATTTTGGTGTCCTAATTGTATACATTGTAAAGTAAAAGTATTCACGATACTTTTAATTTTAGTTGAATCGTAAAAGTTTTGTATTTCATATTCACTATATATATAATTAATATAAATGTAACGATTATGGTTTAATATCTAAAGACCATATTAGGATTCTAATGTATGATAGTATCTAATAGTACATTAGATATACTTAATATGAACTTTTAAAATAATATTAAAACAGTATTATTGTAATTATTTCAGATTTTTAAACCATTTAAAAATCCATAAAGTATTTAGTTTTTTTATGGAAGTTTGCTTTTACTTATATTAAACTCTGAATTACTAATTTATTTAATGAATTTTTTCATGGAATGTGAATATTTTATATTCAAGCTATTTGTTGTATTTACTTAATTTTATTAAATAAATTATAGTTAAACAAAAACTTTCTAATATTTTTTAAGTACATATATATTTTGAAAAAATATATTATTAATAAATTTACTTATATGTATTATATTAATGTATAAATCAAAATCATTATTTAAATATGTTCACACAACCGTGTAATCAATTGTTTATCAAAAGATTGCTGTTTTCTTTAACTAATGCACCATTTTATCTTTCTACACTAATTTAAATTGTATATTTAACATATTTATATGTATAATTATAAATAAATATATATATTATTAAATATCCTGAAAATTAATTTTATAAATAAAACTATAATTACAGTCATTAAAAATACAAATAATAAGAACAGAATTAATTAATTTAAAATCAAAATAATATTAGATATTGTACAATGAGAGTATTGCAAAAAATAATCATAGCGATAATAACAAAAAATTATTATGATAATAAAAATTATAATTATTGTATATAAAATTTAGTATAAAAAATATACAAATATAAAAAATTATTTACAAAATTTTTATAAGGTCATAAACACCTATGATATAAATAATCAAAGACGCGAGTTGCGTAGAAAATATTGATACTAGAGTCCGCGATATCAACAAAGGAATGAATAACGTAGTATTGTTCTTAAGAAATAACAAAAATAAATCATAGAAATAGTTTATAAGTAGAATAGGTTTATACATACTTTTTAATTAAATTATATGAATATAATACCTTCTATATTTTGTTAAAATAGTTTGAATTGTGATTAATAAACGTTTAAAATAAATATTAAATAAAGTTATAAGGCATAATTAGAAATGAATTAAATGTAAAGGAATGAAATATTGTTTAATATTATTCATTAATAATTTAAATTTAATTATCTTCTTTAACTATCAAAATTGGTGAATTAAACACAATGTATTTGATAATCATTAGTGATTAATTTCACTTCATTAATATTTTAAGTTAAAAATCTACAGGAGAATTAATTTTTTTACGAGAGAAAAGAGATTTAAGTAAGATTTAGATAACCCTGCAAATAGATCTAATTGTTACGAATCCAATTAATGACTACATAATTAAAGAAAACCTTCCCAAAGAAATAAGAAAGAGTGCAAAACTTGTTTTCGAAGGGACGATTCTTATCTTTAACTATAAGTTTAATTTGAAACACTTAGTGTTTTTCAATAGATCTTCCATCTAAAAAATATCGAAACGAAAAATGTGTAAATAAACCATCGATAATAATTATATAAATACGTGTATGTAAATTTTTAACATTGATTTTAATCGATAATTATTTTATAAAATATACTTGAAGAGCTCAAACTTTATAGCACGGCAATTTCAATTTGCTAATAATTCAATATCGTACGCCTAAAAACATTAAAATTTAATAAAAATTTTTATGCGCACTAAATACAAAATGCATAACTATACTTTGAAATAAGTAAATAATCTGATGTGCCCATAGAAAATGCACTTTGCGCGCGTCGATTTACTACTTTGGATGTAAAAGTATCCTCGAATAAAAGAGGCATCGCAGACATCGTTACCGTGTATTGGTGGCTATTTTTTATGACTTATACACCCGGCTCGAGGGAAATGTATAAATTTCACCTAGTCTTATCAAGAATGTTGTCGAATATATATATAGTACATCTAATTTGAAAATTTTAAATTACTTAAAAACATAAAAATATTGAAATATATAAACTGTGTTATATTGATATTTAAAATTAGTATTCAATATAAATTTAAACGTCATTTAAATAATTAAAAATCTAAATGATACCTAGCTGATTTCGTAATAAAAAGCTTTTAAAAATATAAAGTTTATCTACATGAAGAATTAATAATCATATATGGTGCTTATGAAATATTACTACCATTAATAAAAATCATAATTATTCTTGTAACTGATTAATAGAAATAACTTCATTATAGATTGCATCTTAACAAATTATAATAAATTGATCGATAGATATTACTCAGTATATAAGAATTTATGTAAATACAGTCCAATAATTCTACATTAGGAAAGATGAAGTTTACCTTTATCATTTTATTCGATATTAGTAGAAATACGCGTGATATTATAATTGTTTACAATTTTGATTAAATACCAGAACTTAGAATATATTCTAATATTACATTATAAAAGAATACTCTAAATTTCTTAATAAATTTATCGATAGTACGGTAAAGAATTTATTTTATATTATTATAAAATTTCAAAATTTTATTTCTAATAATACGATTATTAATATGATAACGTATATCGACATATAATCTCAAAATCTTTATCTTTAGTAGAATTTTTCTGTATTGACCTATTTTTTTAAGATGATTGAAATAAGAGAACAATTAATTATAAGGTTACGTTGCAAAATAAAATTATAAAAACCAGAGTAAATCTATTAATCATTGTTAAATGTGATTGATAAATCAATCACTAAATAAATCTAAATTGTAAAAGTTAGCGATAATTTCTTATAATTTTGCGACTTACGGTAAAACAAAATTCAAAGAAAATTAGCGTAAGTTGTTCAAACTTAATTATAGTTCACTTCAATTTTACCTTACAGCCTAGACGTCTCACAAAACTAAATTCATTACACAAAGTTGCTTTATTTGCTATTTTCAGTTCTACTTGAAAGATCCACACCGATTCGTACGTGCTATTAATTTTTCCAATTTATTGTAGATTTATCAATTAATTTTTGACAATTTTCTAAAATAAATTAATAAATCATATAATATCGTTGATCAAAATCGAAATTTTATTTAAAATAATATGTGATTGCAATATTTTAAATATTAAATACATCATTGATACATTTTATCTAATTATGTTTAGTTACTATTTCAATTTTAAAGATTGTTCATAGTTATAAAAGAAATTTTAATAAATTACTTTTGCATCTTTTATATTAACTATATAGATTTGTTTTTTATTTCAGGTTGATGTTATGAAAATTCTTCTTTCAAAATAACCCTATATTAGTTTTAATAATAATTTGTGAAGTTTTAATTAAATTTTTAATTAAAAAATTCATTTATTTATATAATTTTTCATTTCAAAGAGAAATTAATCTTTTAAACGATTAAAATTTATTAAAAATCAAAAACATAATTTAGAAACTATAATTTAGAAACGAAAAATTCAAGTTAAATATTCCAAAGTAAAAAGTTTCACATAGAAAAATGATAATTCATAAAATTTTGAAGATTTCAGATATTAACTACATGCGCATGAATTTTCCAACGTAATTTATCTACAATTATCGTAATTTTCAAGATATCGAATAATTGAGTATTGTTGTTGAGATACGTACTTTAAATCATTTCTTCGAAAAGAGTTTTATACGTTACATAAATTTACTTTCAAAACCTTCGTATTCGGATTACCCATTCCATAAATTACTTTTAAATTAAGTACTTTAAAGTGACAAGTTTTTCATTTTCATGAAGTAGGTACTTAAGAAAATCTAATCATAGATATGATATTTTTGAGAGCATTTTTCTGGTTAGCCGCAAAAAATGAAAATGAAATGTGCATACGTAAGAGTAACGTTCGTGCGAGCCTTAGAACAATGAATAAATCGAATTCGAATTCGTGACGATTTGTATCACTTCTGTTTGATCGGAGGTAAGTTTAGTGCTTTACAAGATTGCCGTATAATAAATTAAAGTTCCAGAGTACCCAAAGCACTATAGAAAAATAAACACGAATTAAGTAATTATTAATTCGACTACTACTACCATTAATAAATAAGAGACACATTTTATTAGTCGACGCATTTCATTTAAAAATAATACATTGCAATCAACACCCAACAACAGTCGCCTCGACTAAATGCGAAATAAATTAATTAGTCAGACTTTTAAACTCGTTATAAGACAAGCATACCACGGAATCAAATACCCCGCAAGACCGTAAAACATGCGAATTTTCGTCGCGTTCGACCGTCTGCACGTATACGTTAATTCGCCAATTTAAAATCCCCATTACCGATAATAAAGCAATGAAATGTCTCGGCGAATTCCTCGGCGTACCCACACGCACGCACGGATACACGCGCACGGCAGTTCGCAGCGGGCGAGATATATCCCCGCATTTCGCATCATCTGGTTCATCCTCATCCTCCTCGGATGAGCTCTGCGCGTGTCTTCGGCCGCTTCTGCTATTCCCCACGCGGTGTACGCGCACGCGGGGGATAACCATTTAGAGGCAGCCTTGACTTCGCCCGTTTAGGACGAAGTCTTAAAGTCGCTTGAAGTCGGGAGGGTCGCTTGAAAAACCGCTTCTCGCGAGCTCTCCTTCTCTCTCTCTCTCTGGTTCTCTTTCTTCCTTGCTCGCTTTCTCTGGACGTTGTACGCGGGGTATGCGAGTGCGTGCGCGTCACCGAGGTCGGTAAGTCCAGGTACGCTTCTCACGATACTGCCGAAGCACGGGCGCACTTTTTGGCACGCGTGCGCGCTTCGCGGTAGATCCTTAGATGGAGTCAAGTGCACGATATCCATATTAATACGATCCCGGCCCGTGGCGATCCCTTCGACGTTTTTAGGGAGTAATCCTGGCTTTTTGATGCTGGGGAATCCATCCGAAAAAGGAGAGGCGGTAGCCCCACTGTATACCTGCGAGCATCGCTATCCGTGGGAGAAACTAAGAGAGAGAGAGAGAGACGGAAATTATTGAATTCTGATGGTACGACTCGCTGCGCTTGTCTTCCGTAATTTCAACGATGCAACGTATTCCCATCGCACCGTAAATTCAGGTTAGGTGGTGTATATATATAAATGAAAGGTTCGTTAACGGTATCTCTCTTTCTCTCTCTTACGAGCAAGGGAGAGGATTCACGCGGTCAGTGCCAATTGCGCGGGACCTCTGAAGTGGAAGATCTTCGATCATTGAGTCGAGTCCCGGTAATAGGTACTATTAACACTCGCGCTTATTAGGATCCGTTTTCATATCGTTGCCTATTTCACGTATGTGCGTTTGACTGTGCACATTGTAATTCTCCAACGTCTTGGTCTTATTTACAGGCTTATCGCGTAACCGCGTGTGCATACTGTGCGCGTTTCAAGATGTTTGCAATTAGTAGCAGTGATAATACAATTTATATTGAAATTGTGATAGGTAAAATGAAATATTCGGAAAGTGGTACGTTAATTATCTATGAGCGCCACGAATTTGTATGATAACCGAATAATAAAGCACTAATATTAATCGTAATAAAAATTAATGTTATTATTTGAATAAATTTTGAATGTTGGATTATATTTATGAATAAATATCATCGTATGTTTATGGAATTTTAAAGCTTTTTGTTAATCGTATTAAATATTTGATCGTCGAAGAATAAAAAACTGATTTTATAACTTTAAAATCAAAACCAAGTCATATTCGTTATATGTTAATTTTAAAATTATGATACGATATAGGTAAATCTGTCTCAATTAATAGTTATTCATATTAAATAAAACTAGAAATTCATAATACAATTAAATATGTAATAAGTTTAAAACTATTACGGTATTTGTTTAAATACATTTACCAACATATAACATTCAAATTACAAAAATCTAGTATTTACAGCTTTGTTAATCTAATTTAAAAATTTAAAAATAAAATGCTCCAATAATTTTTACAAATTTAAGGTGGGATTATGACTGTATATTTATTTTCGTATGTTATAAAAATAGCGTAAATGATATTCTTTTATTATTTTATAAAAATATTTTTTTTAAGCTGAGTTTATATATTATTTAAAATACTGGGATTCATTACTCTAGAATGAAGTTATGAATAATGAGATATTTTATAAGTCTACATTATAAAACATTGAAATCGTTGCAATGTTTATTTTCCAATAATTTTTTAGAAAAAAATTAAGTAAAAAATATTGTTGAAAAATCTATAAAAATGTAAAACAGTATTAATGAAATAATATATAAAAAAAATTTACATCAACAAATAAGGTAAAGGTATTCTTAATGTGTATAATTAATTTTTATTCATCAAAAGATAAAATATCGTAAAATAGATAATCCGATTATAATACATAAGAACATTTTTCTTGATAATTATGTAATACTTCAAAATGAATTCAATTTATTTTTTTTTATAAAAAACAGATTATAAGGCTTTTAATATATAATTATAGTATTTAATTAGGATATAAAATCAAATAAAACCAATTTACTAATTATGCACACACGTGCACGTATAAATTAAAAAATTTAAAATGTATATTATAAAGAAAATAATTTTTCCAATTTAATATTCGTTTTATATAAGTCAATGTAACTAATATACACATGAAATTTTTACTAATTATAACGTTACTATTAGCAAATTTTAGTTACAAATGATACATTTGTAAAACATTATATATATGATTTATTTTATTATGATATGATATTACAATACTTTAAATAAATATTTAAGATTATTTTATTTAATGAAAAAATCGCGGAATTATTTATTACTAGCATATTGCATCTATTACTCTACTTTATATTAATTTATTTTATTGTAGTGTTGTGAATTATTATTGGATATTTATTTATCGAAGATTTCTTTTCTCGTTTATCATGATATTTATACTTTATTTCACCAGTTATCAAACTTTTAAAAGATTTAAAATACTACTCGAGTATTCATAAACCGGTTTATATATTATATAGCAACGCCTTCGAAGTAGTGTTATCTTCATTTCCGAATCACTCTGATACTGGCTTGCATGAACTTTATTGTAAATATACAAATTTATAAATTAAAATAAAAATACAACCAATTCTTGGATGAAAAATGATTTCTTTTTGTTTACTTTTAATATCATGATTTGAGTACAATATTCAGGTGTTTATTAAATATGTGCATTTAAAAATTTTGAGAATAGCAATACGGGATTCAAACTAAATCTTTAACTGAATTGAAAGGTGAATTTAACTCATGAGAATTTCAGGTTTATCAATATATTGATCTGTAAAATATATGATTTAATAAGTTATGTTCATTAATTGAAAACTTATTTTAAAATCTTATTTAATTTAAAAATTTGAAGTTTCATTATGAAATATCTAGAAATAAATCTTATTAAATATTTATTTATTTTTATTTAAATGAATAATAAATAATGAATAATAAAATAATTTAAGAAATAACTAAATAAATCTAAACACAAGTTAGTAAATGTATAAAATGATTGAAAACATACCTCAAAACATGGAAATAATAATCTTTTTCATAATAACTTATGCATTAGGAATTTTAGATATTGATTAATATTCAAATAAGTATATTAATTTAATTTTTAAATTCTTTTAAAACGAATAATAAAATAACAAAATATTGTATATTCTGTATAAGTGTACTATCTTGCAGCAATATTACTAAACTGTAAAAAAATTTCATAAACACAAAATAAGTCATCATGCAGAAATAGACAAATAAAGATTCTTATAACTTTATAGAAAAACCATAAAATTTAACAAAAAGGAGTTAAATAATCAATATAGAAAATTATTTATATAGAATGTACATATCGTACTTATTGTACATAGAATGTACAAGATTTTGTGTCTTTTAAAAATTCTTATTCTTTAATAGATCAAAAAGCATACATATATTTTCTTATGTTTATGAAAAAAATTTTTCCACATATTCACAGCTTATTTATTTAGAACCAATTCTATTTTTTTTGAATGTATGAAAATATAAAAATATATTTAAATATAATTTTGGTATAATCAACTTAAAGTCAAGAATAGAAAAAAGTTATAGTTAAAAATTATCAATAAAATTTAATTAATTTAATACATGTAAATTATATTAATATTAAGTACGTTTAAAAAAATTTGAGTCTTAACTGAGTATTTTAAATACACATTAGTTTATGAAATTTATACAAATTTTTTCAATATCTGAAATATATATTTTTTTAACGTATATTATAAATATAGGTATTAGTTGTATTTTAGACAGATTTATATATGTATTTTCAATCTACAAATGTTGCTTGGGGATATAATCAGCGTTTATACAAGAGAGTTAATAATTGCCTTAATTAGCATGAGACGTCAACGCCCGAGTAAAGGTAGGAGTTTCTATGCAAGGATATAGTCAAAGCGTGGCTGTAGATAAACAAGGCAATGCGGAAGAATATAACTGAAAGATAATAAGGTATTCAACTAGAATAATGAATTCGAAAAGATCGACAAAGTAGTTTATAAAAAATTTTGCAGCGTAAAAGTATTATAAAATTCATAGGTGGCTCATGGCATACGTATTAATTATGTATCCCGATTATTGTAACATAAAACAAGATTATAATGATCTAATCCTATTATGTAATAATATCCGCTTTATAGTTGATACTACATAAATTAATATAAGTAAAATATGAAATTATCGATAAATGTATTCTTCTATACAGACCTAATATAATGTAATATGTAATATAATAGTAATTTTTATATTTGTAATGGAATTTGCATCTGATATCGAATGAAAAGAGTAACCAGAGTAGAAAATGTACTATCAAAGGGATTTTGCGTCGTAAATTTATCAAATACGATTACATTCTGTAAAAATACTACGTGACTTTCCAACTACCAATACCACTAATAGAATTCAATAAAAAATAATCTTAAAAAATAAACACAATAAAGGGCTCCATAGTTCGCTTATTTGAAAACTCGAAAAAGTTTTCTACGGCTTATTATGGTGTCAGAAGCTCTCTCCATGTACAAGCTACACTTGCTTCGCTTCACGAAATTCGTCCCGGCAACGAGTAGCAGATGCCTCATCGGTAAACGATATTCACTCGCGAAAGAACCGAGATTTTGAACGCTCGATGTTTCGATGCAACGACACGAAAAGCAGTTGCGAGCAAAGGGAGTGAAATAAGGAGAAGAAAGCTCGAATATGCAATAGGAAGCTTTCGACTCTTCGGGTGTCTCGAGAATTCGCTACTACATACGCGACTGCAGTCTTGGAGTAAGAACGCGTATTTTACCATGGATGTAGCTTGCGTCCGATACTACTTTATTTTTCCCACGGGGTAAATAATTCATCTCTCTTTAACTGATTTCGCCTCGGCGCCAACGTTCTTTACGACGTCCAACTCGATTCCGCCTTTCCTTTATCTTCCACTTTCTCCCTCTCTCTCTCTCTCTCTCCTTCTCTCATTTTCTCTCTTCTTTCCTTTTCCTTCTCATGTCTCTCTTGGTCGCGTAAGGCGCGCTTACGACCATTGTCTGTGTTCATGCCGCGGGGATGTATTACGTCGAGAAATACAACGTTTTCCCATCGGGTGAGATGGTACAGAAACGCCTGGTTTCCTTCTTTTTACGCTAAAGCGGTATATAGTCGAGAGAGCTTCAAATCGATTTCTCTCTCTCTTTCTCTCTCTCTCTCTCGCTTCGTCTATCCTTTTATATCTTCGAGAATATGTTTTTCTACTTTCTCCGTCTCGCTTGTTTTCTCTTCCTAGGCCACAGTATTGGACACTAAAGAGGAAGTTCTTTTTGGAAGGAATGAGAAAGATGATGTCATATTTCAAACGTATATTCGTAAGTTCACTATATCTATTCAAAATGTTTTTATGGTTTTTATGACAGAATTCGCCGAACTATAAAAGTAACTGTGACAAAAGAAAGTGATAAAACCGTACCTTGAATCACATATTTTGAATCTCTTTCGCTATCTTTCTCTCCCTCAGCGAGTCAATGAGAAACTTTTGCCATTTTCTTTTGAGCTTTCCTAACTATTACATTTAACAGTAATAGAGTTTCCCAATTAAATAATACGGCTTTTTTATTTATTTTATAATATCTGAAAAATAAAAATCTTCATAGGAAAAAATCTTTATAGCTTTCGATATGCTATATATATAATACAAATATAATAAAGTAGTAATATGTCTGAAAATGTTTTATGAAGATATTCTAAACTTCTATTATAAATATAATCGGAACTATGTGATTTAATTTTTATTTTATATCCATGTTATTAATTATGTGTGTCATCTCTGAAATATCTGGAAAATAAACTTCAATTTAAGTCTAGTATAAAAAATATCGTTATGAAATTTATATCCTTGTATAGAATTAAGAATGCATCAAACTAGAAATGAATACATTTAATTCAAATTGTTATTAATTTTCATCTATATTTAAAAAATTAAATTATCATCAAAGAACAATTTATCCACCCAAAAAACAAATATTTTCTTTATCATTAATTAATTTTAATTGGATATCATTAAGAAAATTCTTCATAAATATTTAAGGCAAAAAAAATAACACATATCATTTAAATAATTATTACATATCCAAATTTGTTATGATACTGTTACACTTCATTTATAAGAAAGTAATTATTGTATAAATGATAAAGGGTATATCTAAATTTATTATCCTTTACTTGTTGATAAGTAAATAATAAAAACAAATAAATTTAAAAAATTTAATTTAAAATATTTCGCTTTTATTTTTGTATGAATTATTATAATTGTATGTGATTAAAGGAAAATATGTACTTTGAATTTATGTAATTAATGAAGGTATTATTCATCGTACACAATTTAAAATAATTGAATTTTAGGCTCAGTAGTATATTATAAAGGTTTACGAACCTTTACAGTTAAGAAGTATAATATGTTAAGTAATTTTATAAATTTGAAGTAATATTTAATATCATAAAAAAATTATAGAGGATAACGAATGAACTGTAGCAAAATTTATCTTGATATAATATAATTCTTATGAGTTAGTTGTATTATATAAAAACAAAATCTTTTTCCTAGAAAATAATTATATTTAAGACATTCAGAAGAACTAACATAAAAACATAAATTTAAATATACATACCTTACATATACATATACATATATATATATATATATATATATATATATTGTAATAAAAAGGTTTATAATGTATTGTAATAATAAAGTAGTAAAATTTTTTAAATATTATATTTTGTTATAAATTTGAAAATAAGTGTTTTGGATGTATGAGCATTACACAAATTTGTACAACTATTAACAAGCTAAGTTCCTGCATTAGTATTTGCCATCTGGACTTAATTACAATTTTATAAAAAACAAAGAGAAAAAATCTAAAGTAGCTTTATAAAGCTTGTAATTATTTCAAAATGTCTTTTAAAGGTAAGAAAAGTCTGAGCGTAACTCACTTAATCATTCGCTATCGTATAAAGGTTCATGAAATAATAAAAAGAATCCATGATTAAGGCACCCTAAAACAAACCTCAGTAAGCAATCGAGGACTTTCAAGCGTCCGAAAATTGTCGTCGACAAGTAGCATCGAAGAAAAGCTTTGCACGCGTTCACAGCACGGATAGACGAAGGGGTAATTCTATTTACATCGTCCTTTCTCCATCTTCTCGCATTTCCTCGCGCGTTTTCCCTTCTCCTCCATCTCTCGCACTGCTATATCGTGTCCGTCTTCGTTTCATTCCTTAGACTCTTCTTAACCGTGAAGAAAGATGGTATGCCGTCGTCTCAAAGCAAGAGAAGGAGAAAGAAAAGGCGTCGGCAACTAAAGTTAAATAAGTAACGCTAGCTGCCAACATAACGTCGAAACTTACAGCGTGCTGGTGCTATTCCATTTTTCATTTCGGAAAGTAGCTACGCTGGCTGCATTATGCAGGTGGATTTCCTGAGCGCGGGAAGCGTTTTCCTCTCTCTCTCTCTCTCTCTCTCTCTCTCTCTCTCTCTCTTCTTTCTCTTTCTGACAGACAGAAGCAGTTCAGTTTAGCAAAAGTATCTCATTTTATCTCTTTTCCTCTTTCACTCACTTTTTTCACTCTTCTCTTTCTTCTTTTTATTTTCACCTCTCTCTCTCTCTCTCTCTCTCTCAGTTTTGATCTTATGCGTTAGATTGTCGCCATCTTCTGCTCAGAATCCTCGAAAACTCTTTTTCTACTACTGTAGATGTACAAAGAGTATGGGATATTATTTGAAAGAAAGAAAAGAGAGACGAAAAGTGTTCCAAACTCACTGGACAGATTTACATCGACAGTTCTTTTATTCCTACATGGACCCTATAAATTTTATGTCTTCCCTTTTTGTTTTCCTGCAATGTTATTTCTCCTTTAGCTTTCCAGGACTATCGCTTTTCGTATGATCGTTTTATTTTGTAACTGCATTATTTTTATTTTTTAGCTTTGCTTGGACACATGATTTTTATATAAGTGTAAGAAAAACCCTTTACTCGTGTATTTTAACCGTTAAAAGGTTCCAACATACAAAATATGTTTTAGCATACATTATTTTATTTTCTTTATAAAAACATATAAATAAATTAGAATAAAAATATAAATTTATAAATTTCAATTTATATCATAAGATAATTTAAATTAAATTCTGTATATAATTATTCGATAAAGAAGTATTTTCATAAAATATTGAACTATGTAAATCGTGTATAGGCGAATGATAATGAATAGATAATTGATTTTTAACTTAATTTAGCGATATACTCTATATTTATAAAATATATTATTTTTATATTTTCTGTTCATTTCTTTGAAATCTTTGGAATTAACTTTTTTTTTAATTTAGTAATGTCTAGTTCTTAAATCTTACTTTACGTGATAATTTCTTCCACCTATGTTGGATGTTTCTCTCACTTACGAGTTTTTTTCGCAATTTTGACGTAGTACTGGACTTTTATTTTTTTCACCTCTTTGTACTGAACTATTGTGATGGAAGCCCTTATAGCTCTACAGGTAGAAAAGATCGATCAACTCTCCGAGCTTTCGTGAACCAAAGAAAATAGGGCGAGAACAAGTTTCACGAGATAATCAAGTCTCAGTTGAAAGTGCTAAAGAAGAATTGGAATATTATCGAAACGTGACATGAAAATCCACGATTTGAAGTTTACGGATAGATGAAACTAATTATTTTCAACGAGGTTTTATTAAAAAGGGCAAGATATTTTTCAATTTAAATAATGTAAATTTTATAATAACTTCCATGAATTAAAATTATAAGAGCAATAGATAATTTCCGATTTCGCCAAAACATTGGAGTAGATGCAATTCTATGTCTTGTTGATCCCAGCAAAAGCACAACCCCCGATATTCGATTCTGTCTCTTCACTATTAGAGTAGTCAACGGTTCGTTGTGATTTCGTGTCATCGTGAGAATATCTCTTGCTACGTGATGCCTCTTCATCACTTTCATAGCAACCATCAGCATCTCGTTCTACTCTGTGATCACTAGAATTGCAGCCTTCAGAGTTCTTTAACACCTTGTTAGTTTTGAAGAACGTTGACTTCGGTTTACAATTGTCAGAGGTATACAATTGATATTGAATACACTCGATAGTTTATATATATCTGTAATTCAAAGATCTAAAATTTTATTCATAAATGTAAATTAAATTTCAGTTTATTTATCTATTTTTCATTTTCGAATTTTTTTTGATAAATTTAAAAAGAATTGTACTATTACAATGTCATATTTCACTAATAAAACAAATGAAAAATAAGCTTATAATGTAAGGTTTGACAACTCATGCTAATGGTTTATATTAGAAACCACAAGGCACCAAGTTTTAATGGAATATAAACTAGGACTGCAGATACTTATTCAACGAATATGAAATTAATTTTTTTAATTTAATATACATAATTGAATAAATATTTGAATTATAACTTTTAAAAGTAATAAAAGCATTATTAAACAATTTCATGTATAATATTTTTTAATATATTAAAATATATTCAAACGAATTTGATATTAAAAATAATCGAGTAGGTTATTTAAAAAGTTTCTCACATTTTATATAGAGATAATGAAAATATATATTACACTTAAAATTGAACTTTACTAAAAAGTTAATTTTTATGAATTTTTAAAATAATCTGATTGTTTGAATAGTGAAATATGAAATATAAACGAAATAGAATTGAATCAATGATTTCTGTGCATAAATATGAAATATATAATAAATTTATATTTTAAGTGAAGTTTGCTTATAATTTTTATTACAGTTTACATAAGAATTATTCAAATAATTAATTTTTAATTTGTTTTAAAACTTACTTTTGAAATATTTATTATAATTAAATCTATTTGTATATTTAACGCAATAATAATCTTTTAGAAGTTAAAAAGAGATTTATCGAAGATTTTTTTTTATTAATAGTTTTAAAATTATTAATAATTTATCATATTGTACAAATAAAATGTTTAGATATTATTTAATCTATATTCCTGTTATTTATTATGTATCAATATTCTAAATGAAAAAATAAGGAATACATAGTATATAATAATAAATATGTTTTATAACAATAAACATATTTGAAAATAATAAATAATTTTACAAAATCACTTTGTTTATTATTATTTATATGATTGTAATTTTAAAAAATAGATATATAATTAAAGCTATCTATATTAACTTGAAATTAAAGTTTTTGTTTTTTAAAATTTGTAAAATTAGAAGTACTACCTTACAGATTTTACATAATTGTTGAAAATCTTATTATTAAGATTTAAAATTATATTTTATGACATAACAATTAGTGAAATCTTTTACAAAATTTGAAATCTAATATATTATTAACTTAATTTTTTAAAGACATTCAAATATACAAAAACATTTATAAATTAGTTTTTCTCAAAATGAATCTCTATATTCTAATTAAATATTCTATTTTTAAAAAATTTTGTAAATTAATATCATTCACAATTAATTGGATTTAAAAATAAAATTTTTATATAATTCGTTTACGTAAATCTATTTAATGATGAATAAATCGTAAGAATTAGAATCTTGCCATGTTGGAAATGGGATACTTTACTTCAACTACTGTGCATTTTTTTTGTTATACTACTGAAGTCCGTTCGCCACTCACCTTTCCTTTATTTTTTAATGAAAATAGAGATTTTATGAATATAATCATAAGAGTATTCCAAATATATTATTTTCTATAGAATTTAATCTAATCTGTAATACAATTTTATAGTACATTCACATATAAATATAATTTATTCATTAACATTAAATTTTAGTCAATATTATCAATATTTTTGTAAATAATATATTTATTTATATAAAATTGTAAAAAAAATTAATCATTATATATTTATTTTATTTTTAAATAAGTATATAATACTCAAGTTGTGTATATAATTAGTATGTTTCTTAAACTAATTCGATTAATTTAAATTCAATTATTTCTGTACAGATCTAAAATAATTAATTATATAATATTTGTTCTATATTACTAATGTAGAAGCTATGTAATTTAAATGCGATAAGAATAATTTATGAAACAATTGATTAAAAATATATAAAATACATTGACACATTATATTCAGTTATATTTCAAATAAAATTTCATTAATAACACATTCAGTTACCAACAACATCGATAACTGTCTGACATCTCTGAGGCATGATTTGTATTAAGTTGACAACATATTCGCGTGACAAGAATCTTCACATCCGATAAATCCCTAGAGATAAATTTTTTAAAAGGAATATTTATTGTTTTTTGTATAACTGCTTAATGTATTTTTAAACATTTTCAAGGAAATTTGAATTAGATTATTATGACGATTCATCTACGTAATTAATATAAAAAATAAATAAAGTGCCTCTTTGGATAATTAAAATACATTTTTAATAAATTTTAATAAACTAATGTATACCATGAATGTCTTCCATGATCTTTTTTGGGATTTTGTTTCTGTATGTATGTATATTTTCCATCAATTTGTCATTATATTTTTATCTGATATAGTTTCAATTATTCAAAGTCAAGTTATTTATTTATTTATTGTCTTTTTTAGAAACATATTATGTAAATGCATAGTTTTAGAATTTATAGTAATAATTTAAATAAAATACATAAATTTAAATATATTCTTACAATTATTAATTTACCATAAAATATTGGTCGCATTTTAATTTTTCTACACTAATTTACTAGTTGATACCAATCTCAAAAAGCCGATCGTGCGATTATACACTCATGCATACATATATGCGTCTACGCACGCTGTTAAATATACATAGAGAATACCTACGGCAGACCAGCACACAGATTTACTTCGCAAATACACAGATAAGTAAAAGTCATTAGGAATACTTTATATTTAAAATATTCAAAGGATATTGATGTTCTATAACTTATACGTTTAAATATTATTTAGACTTCTGTGAATTATTTTAAAATGCTCAATTGATTGTTACAATTATTTGTGAATTGTAAAAATGTATACTTGCAATATTTATATGAAATATTATTTATTTAAAATATATTATTTATAAGTATATATAAGAATATAATAATCGTATATTATAATGAATAGATTTATTTCAAATTATTGTTTCTGTTATCAAGAATCACTTTTAGATTTCCATTAGTTTTCAAGGTAATTGATTATATGACTATAGTAAAATAAGTAAACATGAATAAAATTAGCGAAGTCTTGATGATGTTATCATCGTAATTTTCAAGATGCTATTAATATTTTACATCAGTATTCAATGAACACATACCTTCTTCAGCTGCATTATTATATTCAGATATTCATTTATCACGCTTAATTTTTTGTATGAAAAAGTTTATAGTTAACTATGTATAATTCTGTAATACATTACAAAAATAATTTTTACAGTGCATTAAAGAAAACTAAAAAACATAAAAGTATTATATGTCCACTTTACAATTAGAATTTTTTTTAAATATGTTTTTACAAAATTTTTAATTAAATTTAATATCATTATTATATAATTCTTTATTACAATTATTTGTATTAATTTTAAATATTTTTAATTATCTACTAAAAATTTATAGATTATTAATAATTAAATTTTTAGCGTGAACAAATAAATAACAGCGATCAATGAATTAAATATGAAAATGAGACTATATAACATGAGTGAGCATTAAGAATTTCAGTACGAAATTAATAGAAGCTTGAAATTTATAATAAATACTATCGTGAAAATGTAATTAAATAATATTTTTTAATTATTTTACCATATTAAAATAAATAATTCATATTTTGAATATTCGACTGGAATTTGTTTATTTTTAATACTAATTTTTAGTATGCTCTATATTTAATAGCAAATAAAAGAACATTTTACTAACTCATATGTATTTATGTTAAGAAGGCAAAAATTTTTCATCTAACAAAAGTTAATAAATTCATATGCTTTGAAATTTTTAAAAAATATTATAGATTTGATATTAGTTTATACTCATTATTTTATCAATAAAACAAAATTTTGAACATATTTATTTCTTATATTTAAGAATATAAAACAATAAATTTAATTAATTCTTCGTTTTCTTTTATTTTATTAATAATTATAAATACATTTTAGATTTTTTTATATATAATGTATTATTCTTCATTTGATTAAAATACTAGTATTAAAAGTTTCTATATTTTAAAAGATTTAATATTATTTCGTGTTATTCAAAAGCATCTGTTATATCCAAGTATTGAATGTATAGAAATATAAATATTAGAATTGTTGGATTATATTGATTCTACTTAGTAATTGATTAAAAAAATATATTGTAGCATTAAATTCTCTCTTTGTAGTGAATTTAAAATTTTATTATTAATGGTTTTTTTTATTTTATAAAATACAAAAAACTTGTTATGATTTACGTAAATTTATTTTATTAAAAAATTATAAAATGATAACGGATACAGTTACAAGGGTTCGAAGAAACGTATACCATGGATATTTAAAAAATAAATTCATTTCTCTACCGGCCATATTCACCAATCTCACAGTATTTTTCCATTCTATTCATCACATTCTCCGATTTCCGAATTTTTTTCGCATCGTCACTCTCTATTCACTTTTACGAAATTGCTATACGTTTGTTTTATCGACACTTCCGAAATAGGATGCGGTTATAGCTTTAAAAAAGAAAAAAAATACACGTTAGTATTAGCTTCTCTCTCGTTGTTTACCTGCACTATCCGTTGGACGGTCTTCAGACTGCGATAAATCTGTCAGTGGCAGGGATGCGCAACCCTTATCAAGTCGACCTAGTGTAGATCAATGCCGCGGCGAGCGGCTGGTTAGGTAACCTGTTGGCTTAACAAGGCAATCAAGGATAGTTTCTCCTCAATACCGTGCCACGCTCTAAGGGTGGCGAGGGACAGGCGAAGAGTGGGCTTAACTTAATTAAGGATTGTTCTACGACTGCCGATAACAGTAACGCCGATCGAATTTAGTTTGTCGGTTCGTCTTTGTTAAGTGCCAAGTCGGCATAATCAGGTGGTGAAGGCAGGGGAATAGGTTAAACAAAATAGTAGTAAATGGTAACTCTGGTGTAGGTTTGAATCAATGGAATTCGAGCCTTAGCTTGGTGTAATTTAAGTGATCTTTGAGACATTTTTCATACTAATATTAATATCATTATTGTGTATATTAGTGGATTATTTATTTAATTAAAGCATTGTATTGCGAAGTTATTACTTTGAACGAATTTAATTAAATAATATTATTCAAATATTTGTGACTTTATTTTGTTTAAATACAACTTCTTTTGTTATTGTTCTTGTTCTTGTTATTATTATTATTATTATTATTATTATTATTATTATTATTATTATTATTGAATAGAAATATTTCTATATATTTACCGTTGAAATTATAAACTATCTAATTTTATATTATTTAATTTTTATTTAATAATAAGAAATAATTAAGAGTATTACTTTGAAATCAATGATCTATATTTTATTCTCTTAATTAAATTATTTCTAATATCAACCAAATGTTCCTATAACACTATCAAATGTATAAACGATAGCTTTTTGCACACAAAATTTAATTTAATATAATCTTACCTCACCCAGATATTTAATAAATAAACAGGCAATAAATAGATAATAAACAGTAATAAACTCTAATTATAAAATAAAATGCGAATTATTTCGAATTAAATTTTTCATTTGCACATGTTCATACTTTATATTGGATTCGTTTAATTTAAAGTGTAGTTTGATATGATACAATTATTTGCATGGACATTATATAGTATCCAAATATTAAATGTGCATAAATATCCTATTTATTCTTGGTTCATATTTGCACAAATTACAGTTAAATGGAGTTGAGAAGATCCCATTATTTATGAATGTTTTTACTACGCTAAACGTTATAAAAATAGATTAATAATGTTATTCACTTATTAAATTACGCTATTCGTTATTTATTTACAATAATGGCTTTTTAATGATTCATATTTTTAAAGCGACTATATACATATAGAGTTATAATAATTTATTATTGATATTACAAATTTGTAATTACATAAGTGTAATCCATCATTCCCAAAGAATGCGTATATAAGTTATCGGATAACTCATTCCATAATATAACAAATACAATGATATTACTGCAGTTGATCTATGAGTTGTCATATTTTATTTTGATACTTTTATTTTCTCTTGTATCATATTTAGTAGATAAGAAGAAAGAATAAAAGCTGTATAGAAATAAAATATTATCTTTTAATTCTAATTTGCTTTGTAAGACTCGATCAAAGATTTATAATTGCATGTTGTTTCTGCAACAGTCAATAAAACTTTAGCATTTCATTTCACAATTTTAAATGTCACTGAATCTTTAACTAATATATGAAACATGAATTCTCTGAATATGTTTATACTATTTTCTATTTTAAACTGATATTTAATTCATCTAATCTAGAGTTTACCATTAATAATAAGATTACAAATATTACACGAAAAAGTAATAATAATTTATCTTCAGAAATTTATGAGCAGTGTAACTGATAAGTTATAACTTTAAAAATAATTAATGCGAATAAGTAATTACTATTTTTGAACTTCAATTAACTTTCAAGCAGTTATTACTAACAGGTAAGTACTTATTAGTGATTTGTCAGTGTTAACTTACTTGTATTAGCTATTTTTAAAGAAGTTAATATGCCACTCTACCACTTGAGTACCCATTTCAAGATATCGCATACTGAAATCTGAATAGCTTTTTTTATATTCGTGAGTATGCTTATAATCACAATTCAGAACTATCTATAAGTAGTTACGGTCTATAAATTATAGTAATAAGTGCACTACAATACTTATGGTTATATATACTGAATTAATATTATACTATTTCAAAGTTACTGTTGCATATACTTAATACTTATTAACTTTGAAACAGCTAATAATATTTCATAATAGTTACAGCTTTGTTATTTCTATGATCCTATTACTTTTGTTAATAATATATTAAAATATAACTGATAATCCATAATTTTTATGTATATGTCAATTGTATATTACAGTAATGAAAACATAATGTTCTAATAATCTGACGGAAACATAAAAAGTTTGAAACTTATTTTAAATATGTATATTCTGATCTTAAATGTAACAAAATATTTTAATCAAATAACATGGTATATATTATATTATAGTTACATCCAGGATTAACTTTGAGATTTAAGCGGATTGATTTATCTTCCCATTAGTTTTCGCAATGAATATTGGAATCCAGTATTTTAATGTTTTGTTAATATTTATTGACATATTATTATATATAATCATAATTAAAATAGCTTATATTAAATTCATTACCAGATAAATAATTGATTATTTTATTAGTACTCATATAATTTTCGTATTATATGCAATAATAACGATTTATAAATTAAAATTGAAATTACATTAACGTATTATTTATTTTTCATTATAAAATAGGAAAAAATTTAAATATAGATACATGACGTAAGATCCTTTTTTTTTTATAAATTTAGTAATAAAAAATATTTTAAATAGGAAAATATTTAAAAATTATATATTTAGTGAGATATTTTTGTTGCAGGACTTGAGCACAATATATTCTTTAAAGAAGATCACTCGAAACGCACATATTTAATCATACAATAAGCAAAAGAAAACATTATCTAACTCGAATCTTTTATTAAGAACTTAATGTTATGTCATATATATACATATATAAATAATTTTAAATAGAAGAATTGAAATCTAATTTTAAATTAAAATTAAAAAAAAATAATATTTTTTGAATTATTTTATTAAAATTTTCGTAATTTCTCGTTTTTAAAATATACAAAAAAACAGAATCTTACATTATGTATTCAAGCCAAAATAAAAGCTAAAATATTCAAGAGTAATCATTTTGAAGTTGTTTCTTTGTCTCTTATATATATTTAAGACTGATATAACTAAAAAATATATTATTCGTATTAGTTTTAAAAATTAACAAATAAATGTTATTGTACATATTTTGTATATATAATTAATAGAAATATTATTAAAGATTAAAATATTGAAATTAAATTTTATAAAATGTCAGTTCAATAAAAAAAAAGAAGACTGTTTAATAATATATATATATGTATATCTATACTACAAGAAATTATTTTGCGTGCAGTTTATTAAATTGTATAATTTATTAGTTTTTAGTTTTTGTATAATAAAAATAATATAATTTAATACAAGAATGGAAATATTTTCTTAACAAATACGCTTGATTTGATATATCTAGAAGTGTCTTTTAATTTTTTTTTTTACTAAAAACGTAATTGTATGTCTTTAACTATTATTTTTTAATGTATTAAAATTGTTATTTTTAATACAATAAATATAATTACATATATTGGATAGTATAATTAATTTTAATACTCATATAATAAACTACATTAAAATACCATTATCAATACAGCTACAAGTTTAAAAGTTCCATTTTTCTAGATGAATGAAATTAATTACTTTTAATATAATAAGATTTATAATATGTAATACAGATCCTAAAATGATTCAAGGAAAAATGAATACATTGTCTTATTTAAAAGTAAAATTCAAATAATTTATCACCCAAAGTTGTATGAATAAAAGTATACACGTTTTACGTTCCTCATTTTTTATTCTTTTATTTAATATTCGCATTACTGAAACTTTATATTTAATACACGAATTTAGTTGATCCACCCATGAATATTAGAAATCCGTTGTTCTACGAAAATATCTTCTGCCGTGGAACAAAAGTGTGCTTTGCATAAAATTTGTTGAAATTTATATTTAAACAGATTTATCATACAAAAACTGCGTGAAAATTGTAGTGTGCATCGATATATCTAAAATGAAAACACGCCGAAAAGAGTTAAATATAAATGCCGGAATAATTCAATGCCCAAAACAGAAATTCGAAAAATTCGAAACATTCGGTAGTTATGAGTTTTCGCTTTGCACTTTGAAGAATTTCAATGTATCCTTTCTCTCTTGCGCGCTTTCGTATATACGCTCGTTCGTTTAAAGGCGTTCGCCTCCCACAGTGAGTACGCGAGCATGACCAAGTAAGAAGAAGAGATACGCCGTCGGTTTCATCCTCGAAGAAAATTCCATTGGTACATACTTAACCGTCCGTATACGCCGTAATAAGCCGAGCTAATAACTCGGCGAATGAGCGATTATTATCATACGGATCTTCACGACATCGAGAGAGTGGAAGAGTAGTAGGGGGAGAGAGAGAGCAAAAAGAAAGAACGAGAGAGAGAAAGTCCTTAGTACGGCGAGGGCGGGCTTAATAAGGATGAAGTTTCGGCGTGGTCCCCGGCGAGAGTCTGAAGACACAAAGAGGAGGCCGATACAGGAGGTCAAAAATGCGCTCAAAAAATTGCCGCCTATTTGAATTGCTAATAGCCCGCGCGCGCGCGAGTGCTCGGTTGCGTTCAGAGAGGTTCTCTACACCGGTAGCAAAACAATGGCTGCGTAGCGGTATAACCCGGCGAAACGAAGCGGTGACGAAGTCCATATAAGTGTTTCGTTTGGCTCTCCGCAGAAATGCAGTCGTGGGGAAAAATAAATGAATACAAAACTTCAGCGGGGCATCGCGGCTCGGCCACACGAGGTAAGAAGGATGGAAGTCAAAGACGAAGAGAAGGAAGAGAGAGACGTAAGGAGAGGAAAGATCGCGAGCGTGCGCACCCTAAATAATTAGTCACTGCCACGTCCGCGTGCTCCTCGCATAGAAGAAGCTCCTGCTGCCGTTGCCGGAGTTGTTACGCGACGAACAAGGGCAAAAGGGAGGGAGAGAGAAAACAAACGAGTAGGACGGCGGCCGCCGTGGGAGAGAAAGAGAGAGCTCGAGAGAGAAGTTACTAGGGTGGCCGGAACGAAGTTCGAAAGAGAGAGAGCGATACTGCAAAAAGGGTAGAGTATTGCGGGGGGAGGGGGAGGAAGGAGGGGGGGAGGCCCGCGAAAACGGAGAACACGAGAAGGCGGGATCCGCGTATAGAGAATGAGAGTGAGAGAGCGTCAACCCCTCGTATCGACCCCACCGCCAACGATTTGGAAAGCCGAGGTTTACGATCAAACGACGCCGCGCGCACCTTTGAGACCGCATTGTCGTGTTCATTTAGGCCTACACGCTCACCTAGCTACGATTGTCTCGAATAATATCCGAGCTCTTTCCCACTTTCGCAGTGAAGCTCTGCCGACATTCCGCGATCCGAGTGAAGTCCCCTTTCGTTCGTTTTTCTTTTCTTCGGCTTTTATTGGGAAGTTTTAGCGCATTAACTTCTTTTTCGATCCTCTCTCACTCTCTCTCTCTCTCTCTCTCTCTCTCGTTTCTTTCATTTGGATTTTTCTCTATTAATCACGAATCGACTTTATAAGTACGGTATTTTAATTTATTTTAATGATCATGGAAGCATACGAATGTAAGCGTAAAATATTCAAATATATTTTTAATTACCTATAGGAAATTAGCGCTATACTAATAATCGATTTCCAGTCGAATACCTTGTACTTTATTTTAGCGGTTTAAATGATGAGGTTTATTTTTTAAGTGTTTTATATTTTTTTATTTTAGTTTAAGATCGTAGTATTTAATATTTTTTATAAAAGGCAATTCTGAAATTGAATGCAATGAATTTATAAACATTGAAGTTTGTAATATACATGGATTTATATTTCTAACATACTGTATAATAATTTTGAAAAAATTTACTGCGCGATAAAAAATTTTTTTTATTTTTATAGTTATTTAAATAGCTTTTTATGAGTTTCGAAACATTATATACGTACAAGCTTATTATTCCTAAATTAGTTATTTAACTTCAACCTTACAGGATCATAAAATAAATTCGAATATAGAATAGTGAAAAGAAATCATTAAAAGATCTGAGATTTTTAAATTATTACATTTGTAAACATTAAAAATACATAAAAAATACAAAATCTTTTTCATTTTTATAATAGACCTATGTTTTAACATTTGTAAATCTCCGTTTTTACTCTTTTCATATAAGTCACTATAAAATGAATAATGCGAGATAATTGGATTGATAAAATTATCTGAAATATAAACATACAAATTAAATAACCCTCAACTTACTAAAGCCCTATATATCAAAAATATTTATCAAATTAAAAATTAAATTGAAAATTACCAAAAATGTAAAAAAATAAATGTAATAAATTCAGTTTTCGTAATTTCATGTATTAATAACCTAATTTAGTAAAAAATCATATTTTAAAATTATAGATCTTGCAAGCCTAATTTAAATATATAAAAATTTGTGATTAGTTAATATAAAACTTTTCAGAAGTGGATTTGTATCGTAAAACTATACCCACTACGTTTCAGAATACAATATAACTTGAAATTTCTTTTAGATTTTTTAACCTCTTGTTACGTAGAAAATATAGTTACTTTAATGCAATAGTTTTTTAAATAATATATTAAAATCTGCATGAATTTAGATGATCTTAATATAAAATGTATACTGGTAAATAATATATCAATTAAAACTATTACTACCCCTATAACGTATTAAGAAGATTAATTTTTCTTAATTGTTCTTTACATAAGAATTAGAATATTATACTAATATATTCATATCTAATTTTATTAATTTCGATGTGTTTTTATAATTAATAAATGTACGATACAATCCTATTTCTATTTAATTATTATATTCAAAATAGCAGCAGTTTAATTTCAGTTTTTATTAATGAACTTATTATCATTTTATTTCTACACGTATTAATACATAAAGAAAATAAATTTATAAAATATTTGAATTTATATAGTATGTTAAATATATTAAACAACTTTTTGAAGTTATCTGAAAATTATTATTATTATTAACATTTTGTCATAATTGTATCATTTTAAATTTATTAGAAACTGAAAAAAAATTATTAAACTTTTTTTTTTAAACAAAATATGTAAAAAATTAGTAAAAATGGATAATATTATAAATTAAATATTACAGTTATATTTGATATATTTGATTCAAACAACATTTTTTTTATACAATCAGAATTTATGGGATTTTTGGCTTACGTTTTAGTTAAATATTCATAGAATAATATAGTTAAAATTAAGTACTCGAATTCCATAAAATTATGTTATTTGAAGAAAGCGATTTCATAAATAGAAAACATGCTTATATTGTACACTATTTTTTACTTCTAAAACAATCAAGCTCTATTTATGGGTAATTCTATTTTTTAAATACCATTCAAATAAAAATAATCGTATAGTTAAATCTTTAAAATGAATAAAATCCTTTTATTATTAACATAAAAGTATGTAATATGATAAAAAGAATTGTTCACGGAATAATTATAATTATCAAAAATATGTGAAAGGTTTCAGTCGAATTAAAAACTTTGTTTTTAATGAAAATTAAGTAAACAGACAGTAAATAGTAATATTTAGGTAGATAGATTGATTAAGTTTCTTTTTTCAGTGTGTAATAATAGAAAAATATTGATTATATTAATCTATCTTACCAAAATTCATATTTTTTAGTCAACTGAAATACAAGATATTTACGGAATATATAATTTAAAAGAAAATTTAAATTTTATATAAAAAAAATTGAGGAACATTCAGAATATTTTTTTCTAAAATCTTCTGATAGAGGTAATGAAAATATTTTCATATTATGCATTGCATATGATCAAATAAATGATGTTTCATTCTAGAGCATATTGATAAATAGTCATATTAAGAAATAAAAGAGGCCGCATCACCGTGAAACCCCATTTTTCAGATGTACTTACGTCATCAAAATTAACATATTGCATCTCATTTATGCAAATTATTATCGAGCGTTCCGAGTCATATGGAAAAAAATGCTCTGATATATTATCGAATAAGCAAGAAATATTGGAAAAAATAAAGTGCAAAAACAATGCTTCAGGTGGTTTATTTTTGTCGCTAGAGTGTAGATACACATGACCTAGGTATATACATCGGGGATGCTAAACACGATAGCTGCGGTAAAAATGCAAATTCTGTCGAGCGTTGACGCACGTGGCGTGTATCGCTTTCCTCCCCCTTTCGGCCTACCCTTCTTTATATCGTTCGTTCGATCCCTCTCTCTCTCTCTCTCTCTCTCTCTTACTCTCTCTGTTTCTCTATTTTTTACGCACACACATACACATACCCTCGCTTTCTCTTTCTCGTATACTCTTTCAAGTGGTATGTCGGCTCAACAGGTCTATAGAGACAAAAGTTGAGAGTATATCGTAAAGCCTTTGCTCGCTACGGTATGGCAGCAGCTGGCTCAACCGAAACCTCGAGATTCGCGTGCAAACTAAGCGACGGAGACAGTTTTATGACAGCGATTCCCAAAGGTCCGCTAAACCACTTCACCAAACTAATCGGGTTTTATGGCTTTAAAGTCTTGTTGAACTACGAGTCTAAAGCTCTCGCGGACTCCTCCCAAACCCTATTGGTGTGACCAGCTCCGTAGCTATTAGATCCTTTATTCAATGACTTTTCAATGACCAGTCGCAGTTAATATTTTAATACATAGTACCTTAATTTGTTAGAACTAAAATCATAACTAAGGTAATTATGGTATTAAAACTGCATACGTTGAGAGCTTCTTTATTCTTCGATTGGTAATAAATTTTCCATGTTCCTTTTAATTAAGGATTTCCTTTATATATTTTCTATTATTAATAGTAAAATAATAATATTAGAATAACAATTTTAGTTTTTCATTATGATATTATTAAGTAAAATCTACTTACTAACCATATCTGTTAAAATAACGTAATTGTAAATTCTAATATTTATTCGTAACTTAAATTCTAATAGATGTTATTATTAAATTAATTTTTTTAATATTTATTTGAAACGTAATTATTATCCTCTAGTTATACTTATTTAATCAGGGGCTGCTTAATAACATCTTTGCACAGTCTATGTTGTTGACTTTGAATTAACTCTCCGAAGGAAAAAGTAGAAGGTGAATCTTTAAATATTTACAATTATAAAGCTAATTAAAAATTATAATAAAATAAAAATCGTTTATATACAGATATTAATATAAAAATTTGTAATGCTTTTGTTTTAAAAAATTTTCCATAAGAAACAATTTAAAAAACTTTTTACTATTTCAACACAAGTAAAAAAGTTCTTTTGAATATTTTAAATTTTTACGTGCTAAATATTAATAGTATAAGCAATCATTTTTTTAATAGAAATTTATTGTATATTATAATATTTTAAATCAGTAATTACTACTTCATTTTTAAAAATTCATACATAATTAAAAAATGTGATATATATGCTTTAGAATAATATTTATAATACATTCTGAAACGACTATTATATTTAAAAAAGATGAAATTCCAAGAATAATTTATTTTTAAATCAATATATTAATATATTTTTTAATGAAGGCATTAAAAATTATGACCATCATTAAAAAAGAAATATTGTATTTCAGACTTTATCTAGCCTAATGGATGACAACTCTACGTGATTCTTGATAATAAAAACGACTAGCTTATATTGATGAACATAAAAACTTCCTCCATAATTAGGATGAAGATCGTAACTTAGAACTTAACAAGTTAATTTTTTTGCTTGTAATATTTATATTTATTTATGAGTAAGAACTCGTGTACAAATTTTATATTAATAACTTAATCAAAGATAATATTTACAAGTAATGTACGAATACAATAATATTCATAAGATATAGATATTCACTAAAGTGTATCGAGTAAATACAGACTGTATCAATACTAATTGATCTACCTTCTCAAAGTAAATCAGACCAAAATTAAACAGAATGGAGTATACAAGGATTCAATATCCATCAGTCGTAGTCAATCCGCATTCTCCAAGTAAAGCGATACAATAGAATGTAAGCTACCTAATAATAGCGATTTCAAGATTTAATTTAATTTCAAAGATATTAGTATATTATTTTCACCTTTGGTGATCATATTTAGTATTCTGATATAAAAAGCTAAATAATTATGAGATTTATAAGTAATAAGAAATCCAATATATTATGAGCTCAATTTCGTTGAAAAAGTATAGATATTAAAATATTCATTTTATTTCTTTAAAGAGATACTAAGATACTAGATATATGTTGGGTTATAAATATTATATAATATAATTTTTGTTTAATTAATAATAAAACATAGGAAAATCATGAAAACTAAATATAATAAATTAAATAATATTTTAAGTTTTATAATACTTACAATACACATTTAACATGTATCCATAATATATAATTAAATCAATCAATTACATTATAATTTTAATTAAAATCACGAAAATCAAAGCAATAGTGACTTTAAAATAAGGGAGAAGAGTTGCACAATCTCTTTGCAATTTAGAACAGCACGTGGGCAAAGTTTTGTTCAAACTATCAATTTTCGCGATAATACGGGGAGGTTTGTGTCGGGAGAAGTTTAGCTCGTCGTAAACGGCACTCGCTTCTCACTTGCAATTCTGTAACTGGTTCGTGCGCATATTCTCACAAGTTTTCTACCCACGATGGAAAAATTAGTCGACGAAACTGCTTAAAAAAGTTTTTCAGGACTTGCCATTGCTGCCGCTGGATCAGAGGGAAAGAAAGAGAGATAAATAGACGGACTTTCTTGTCGCCATCGCCGCGTCTCGGCAGTTATGGGCAAAAGTGATTTCAATTATGTTAATTAGTCGAGCGCCACTCCTTTCTTCGGCGTTGAAGTTCCCTAGTTCGCGCTGTCTCTTCGCAGTTCTGTTGCGGTCTTTTCGCCGCCCACCGATTCTGTCTTCCTCTTTTCTTCATATAATTTGCCGACTCCTATTCTCATCCTTCTTTTTCAAGCTTTTATTTTCCCACTTCTATTCATATCGTACTTCAATCTCATTAAAGAACTTACGCGCAATTACATGGTTTTTCGTATATGCCCTCTTGTTGCGCAATGCTTGCGTTTTTTCCTTTCCAAGTTTTCGCAATTTTTTTTTCTTTTTTTTCATTTCTTTTTGAACTTACTCTATTTCTAAAGCAGTTGGAGCAATTGTAGCTTGTTATTCGTTTTGAGTTGTAATTTCCGAAGAACTTTTTTATCATTTGAATTTCTTGAAAATAGAGCGCACACGTGTGGATGCGAAGTTTACAATTGCATTTTACGAAGAAACAAAAATTGCATATGGTAAATGAAAAAACTAATAATACGGTAAAATTATTAGAAATATGATTATCGTCTAGTAAAATTTATTACTAGTTATTAAAAAATGGATAACATTGTAAAGAAAGTATTATTTAATATATAATCCATTCGAATATAATATGAGATAAAGAAAGATAAGAAAATATTTATTTTTCAGTATTTTTTATCGATTATTTTTCAAAATTACATTAAAATATATATATTTCATTAAAAATAATATTATTATAATATTTTTATTAATTGAAATTCATTAAAATAAGTTTTTATATAAAACTTATTAGCATTAACAGGATTATATTCTTGCTTCTTTTATGAATTTATAACCTATCTTGATAAATTCAATTTTCTAAATATGCAGTAATTTTCCATTTGTAATTATCCCTTAAACTTTCATGGTCTTGAATTGTCTCTTTGTATGCACATGAACTTAATTATCGCGATAACAAGAACATCTATAAGGGGACTATCGTCTACAAGTTAAGGTCAAATATATTCTCTAACATATAAGGCTGGACAAATTTAAATTGGCTATTAACGCAAATTAATGAATTGCACTGCATTTTTTATCTTTATGAAAAACTTATAAAATTTAGGAAAATTTAATCAATTTCGTTTCGGCAGAATATTAATCACTTATGATTTATCGATTCTCTTATAATAATATTCAAATGTATAAAGTATTATTGGATCATTTTATTGCGTTATAATACAACATGAATTTTATAATTTTTCGCCATATAAAGATATTTATTTCATATACAAATAGTAGAAACTACAAAAACAGTTAATTAAAATTCTCAGAATTATCCTAAAATTAAGAATGACCTCTAACCCCTTTAAGTATTTTAACATTTGAATTTTGCTGTTATTTAAATGAATAATTAAGATATTCATTAAATTTCAAAACTACTTATTATATTATTACTATTTTACTATAGTATTACTTTATTTATTTATATTAATTTTAGAAATTACTTAATTATATTATTAATAACTAACAAACTCAATTATTACAGTACTCGTTTAAAAGATCTTATTATTATTTGACAAACACTTCTTTTTGGAGTAGAAATATTATTTATTAACAAATGTTACAAATAACTATTAATTATTATAATTATTTTATGAATAATGAAAAAAATAAAATATTTCTGAAAACTTTTATAACATTCAGCTTTAATATTTTTCACAATTTATTCGTGCATAATTATATTGTAATATAATTTAATTAAAATTCAGAATACTTAAATTTAAAAAAATTGCAACTGTAATTTAGAACATTATAATGAATATTAAATTTCTTAATATAATAGAATTTTTTAAAATAATAAAATATTTATATATTATCTACAAATCAATTTTTAAATATATATTATCCTTTTATAAAATACTTATATTTAAAAAATAAAAATAAATAAAATTGTATTTATAATATTGTAAATATATACTAGTAGATAAAATATGCGATTATTCATATTTTAATCAGAAAAAAATTATAAATAATAAAAAAGATATCTAAAAATAATGTTTCATTTAAATTTCATGTAATGATTGCTTTTAAAACATGAATTCTTTAATAAACCAGAAGGATATACTTGTTTTTCTGTAAATAGTTGTAAAATTTTTAAACAAATTTCTCAATATTAAGAAAAAAATCTTTTTTTTGTAATAAATTAGTGGATATCTTTGTTATTTTTAATTTCTTCTACGAAATTATAAATCAATAATTTAGCAAAATTATTTTTTTCATTAAGAATTTGTATTCTGTAAAAAATCACATTAAGTATATCAAAATAAATTGAATTACATTATGCAAATTATTAATTTACACTATTGAATGCTTACTGTTATAAAAACTTCAAAGTTAGTATACAAGAAAGAGTTGTACTCATAGTAATTTTAGCTATAAATTTTTTTTAATATATTTTTTTGGATTTTCTTAACTTTTTCAAATTTTAAATAATTATTTAATATCGGTATTTCACAATATTATATTAAAATCTAGACACACAGAATTAATATAAATAATGTTTCTTAAGTAATTTATTTCGTGTATAAATAAAATTAAAAATAAAACTTATAGATCAAATGCAGTAAACAAAAATAATACTATTGATAAATCATACATTTAAAAAGAAATTTTACAATGATTTAATAAGTATCAATTATAATTTTATGCAAAATGTTTAAATTTCTATTTGTTGTAAATACAATTATTTTTATGTCATTATTTTCTTTTTTTATTATTTTTTTAATTATTATAAGATTATAACTTAAAATACTAAAACCTATCCAAGAAAATATTCAATATCATCATTGAATGTTATATTAGTTTAGTTAAATTCCATTGTTATTAAATACAATAGTTGAATTATTATCAAATTCTTATTAAGTTCTTTTATTTATTGATAGTACTTTATTATATTTGTGTTGAATGAAATTTGTTAAGAAAAAGGTTTTTTGATTAAAGAAAATTTTATGCTTTGATATATAAAAAAATCCATTCAATTGGATGTATTTTTCGTAAAAAATAAGTGGCTGAAACAAATATCATTGTAAACAGCATACAATTTTAAAATGTTTAGAAAGAAAATTTAAGCTCTTGAGTGCAAAGAAACTTGAAAGAAGTACGCTTAAAGTTTGTAAGATAACGTATATTTATATATAAATGCCGAGTTTGGTCAGACGCTGTGTCTGACAAGACTCGACACGCATCTACGTATATGTATAGATATATTGACTATGTAACTTGCGAACTTTAACGGACTTTTCTCAACTTTTCCTGCACTTAAGAGGTAAAGTATTTTCTTTTTAAAAATTTTAAAATTTTGCGCTGTTCATATTGGAGTGAGTTTCAACCATTTATCATTTGAAAAAACGACTCTCTTTTGTTGACAATATTTTTTTCAAAACCTTTTTTCATTTCAATTTTATAGAAATATTTTCTATCGTTTTCATTAAAAAGTGGAAAAATTGTTATACTTTGTAGGAAATAGGAATTTTATGTATTCAAAAAGATATAAATGCAAATTTCAAGTTGATTTTCCAAATATGCTCAGTACTAAAATTTAGTTTCTAGCACTATTTACTAATAATGATTATAATATTATAATTATTAAATTTAAAGTTTAGTTTCTTAAATTACATGAATATTGAATGATGAGTATCAACCAAGTAGATTTTTGTATCCAACTGTATTATTATTAATGTTCTTTTTTTGGTGTAAGTATAGTCAACAAAATTATAAGAAATTAGTTGCTTTTCAGTAATAATTATTGAAATAAGAAGTAATGCTCAATTAACAGATACTTTAAGCCAGTTTGTTAATTAAAAACAAAAACCAAAGCGTAGGCGTCAAGTTCTAATTTTACTTAATCATTTTAGCTGTTTAGACTGCAATATTTGAATTTTAACTACCAAGTTTGACTAGAAAGTTAAATGTATCGTTATATTAGTTTTATGCTATTTGAAACTTCAGTTAAGTTTTCAAATTTTGTAGTTATTGCCTATTTCATTTCATTAAGTAATTGACTAATCTATCATTTGACATGATGAAACATATTTTCACATTCTTAAAAAATAAATTTAATTGACTAATATTATTTTTAGTATAATTAGATATTTTTAATAAAAATTTCATATTTATCAACATTCTCAAATATCATGTAGAAAAATTTAATACATATATTTTTAAAAAGGGATCAATTAATTCACTAACTTTATCAAAAGATTTATAATTTAATTGGTAATAGAATATAATTGAAGTAGTTGAATACATGATTATTAATATAAAATAATTTACTGTTTTTTTACAGACAAAATATTCTTCCTTTAAATATATTTACTTTTTTATATGTAAAATTCGTATTCTTATGATACGTAGATCAATAGCGAAAAATTCTATTCTTGCATTTCATACGACATATTTTTTGTGCAATGCCATTATTTAAATAATTAAACTTCTCTTTGCTCATTATAAATTAATATGATATTCTAGAATTAAATATTATGAATAATTTTCTCTGAATATTAGTTTATGAATAAACTCATGTTTTATAAAGATTTTTAATAAATTAATAGAAGGTTTTAAAGTAAAAATCAAAACTTAGTAAAATATGTTGTAATATTTTTAAGAAATAATTATTTTAAATTAATAAATCGATCATTATAATCAAATTTAATAATTTGTATATTTTATAATGCAATTAAAAATATATTGATAAATAACGATTTTACTATTACTTGAATAAAATTTGAAAATTTGCAAGGTATGTATCATATTTCATTGTTTATTCCCTTAACCTGACCTCTAAATTTATGGTTAACTTTTTATAAGTGACAATTATAAATTTAAAAGTTTGATTGAAAAATAGTACAGTTGATGTAGAAATTTCAACTCAAACAGTAAAGATAAAGGAAATTTACAATATGCTTCAGATACGTTATAACTGAAATATTTAATCACTGCCTTTTTTATCGCGCGTACTTCTAAAGAAGACGGGAAAAGTCTCTAGGTTTCTCTTGCTGAGCAAAAGGTGACAGATAAGGAAGTGCAAAGAGATTAATGTAGTAAATTAGTATTCATCGCCATACGCCTGAATTACCAAGTTTTTTCTCTTTGTCCCTCTCTTTCTCTCTTTCTCTCTTACTCTCTTTTACTTTCTTTGTCTCAGACTCTTTTAATTCTCTATGTACAAAACCAGCGCCTTTTACTAAGTCTCTTTTTACTCAAGATCTATATTACTGGTTCTCTTTGAATAATACGGTGATTTATTTTCCTCGCGTACTCTTCGTCAATTAAAGAAAGCTGCAGTTGTCACTTAATCGCTGCATATAAAGATACGAAATAAACCGTAATTAACGCAAAGTTTATGATGAAGCTCAAGTGATATTGAATACAATACTTTAAAATATGATTCGTTTGATTTTAATTAGCAAAGATTTAATTAGCCCCATATGTTAAAATGCTATTATAATATTTGATATGCAACCTTATTTTATTTCTACTGTATTAGCTACTGTATATAAAGAATTTAATTATTATGAAGTCTAAATAAACTATTATCTAACAATTATATCATACTATATTATAATCATATTCTGATTGTACTAACATAATTAGATTTACGTTAATTTCCAATCAAGTGTTTACACTGAGCCCTAACGAATATGTGTATTAAATTTATCAAAATTTGCAACTTCACTTTATATTGATTCGAATTTAGTTAGGATTTGAAATTAAAAAATTATTGAATATATATAACTATATTAAAAATATAATTACAAAAAATAAATTTAATAGTATAAGTGAAGGAATAGTTAAAAAAAATTATATATATAAAAAAATTACAGTGTGAAATATTTTAATTATTTATATTTTATAAAAAAAATAAACTGTTTTAAAATGAATAAAAAGAAATAAACATGATAAATTATTTAATGAATATGAATGATTAGATAAGCTAATATTTGAATATTTTATTCAAATATAATATTTAAATTTTTAAATTATAAAATATTATTCTTTTAAAAATATTTTTCTATAAATTAATGTGATATATTTAAATATTAAAATAATGTTTATATATATATATATATATATATAATCAATATAAATATACATAAAAATATTTATATTTAATCAATATAAGTATGTATGAAAATACCAGCGGGCTTATGCGTTATTTGTACATTCATATAAATATTTTTTTAATGTTTAAGTGAAAGAGGTAATTAGATGTAATTAGATTCAGTAATATATGTGTAAAGACTTTTCATTCAAAAACTCGCAATTTTTACGTATTCTCAAGGCTAGGTATCAAATGTTTTTTCTAACATGAAATTTTTTGTAAGACTTTTTTATTAAATTTCATTCTCTACTTTTATGTAATTCTATAAAATAAGCGAACTTCCTTAATTTACATTCAGCCCATGAAAAGGAATCGGAGCATCCAATATCACTTACCGTCCGCATTAATCGAATCATTCTCCGAGAAATTCTTCTCGAGCTGCACCCAATCATAAATCTCTTCACTTTCCTTTAACAACAAACTTCAACTCCCGCGAAAGAAACGTTGCCGCGCCTGGTAGAGCTCGTCCCATCCGCCGGCGAAGGCGTAGCGCGAAAATAATGCAGCTCGCAACCAAGATTAATATCGGTCGCTCAACCGCGCGTCACGCAGCGTCGGACGTCCCGATTTCCAGTCTGGGGATGATCGAGAGACGCAATTGGAATACCGGTGCAAGAGAATCGTTACACAGGTGAAGGGGAAACCCGGTCCATCGATCCGGACGCGCGAACTTGCGCGGACAACCAGGAGTGGGGCCTTGGGATGATATTTACCCGTCGACGACTAAACACGAGCACGGGAAAGCAAATTAATGGCTCGTTGTTTCGTCGGTGTTGCAGCGTTGTACATATTGACCGATGTAGTAATCGAATGACGCTGGAACTCCATATCCCTTCCTCCGAGGCCGGTTTTCCCTTTTTTCGCCTCAAGGTAAATTAAATACGTTACTTTTAATAAAGAAACGCATTTGTAATGTTTAGATGTATTGCTTTACTTTTTACATGGATGTGTATGCGCGTGAAATATAGAGGGTAAAAATCGATGTTGACAAGAGATATATATATATATATATAGAGAGAGAGAGAGAAAGAGAAAGAGAGACATAAAATTGAAAACGGAATTGCACTCCCTGAGAAGTAATTTATCTGCTAGCATTTTCGCACAGATGGAATTTTTTTCTAATGTATTTGTTTGAGAAAGATAGACTTCTAATAGAGTGTGCCTAATACATACAAACTCGTTTAAAATCTGTACTATTGCACACTGTATCTCTTTTTTCTCACATGCAAATATGCGCACAGCGGTGATTACAAAGATGGCGTTGAATGAGCAATTTGACTACAGTTTTCATATATATCGCAAGTAGTGCAGATTAATCTACCAGAGGTAATTCTTTTTCTTGGTTTTAAATATATATACAAAAATTTTAAGTCATTAATTGCTATTAATGGTCTTCGTTTATAGCGATTTTGGTTTGCATCTTTTTACTATCGTATAAATTATTATTACAGTTATATTCTGGTTTGGGTTTAACACGTGGCTACTTATTATCACGCGATAACAGTTGGTGGTATTCTTTTGATTTTCGAAACTATAATTTACAAAACAATGTTTTACATACTTCTAAAAAATATTTTTTCTATCAATCGGAATGAACAAATGAGTACTACGTAGATAAAATAATAGATATTTTTTATAGATGAAAATATTCTTTTTTCATCTATATAAATAAATGTTTTTTGTTGAGAGATTACATTTAAATTTTAGCTATTCAATAGATTCATTATTATAACGGATGAATTTTTTTATTTTCAAATCGTAATTAGTGCTGGTTTAATTAATTCGTTGTTAATAATCATTTTAAGAAATCTATGTAGTCAAAGACTGAAAAGCACAAATATAATTCGATAAGCTCTGTTAATATAAAAATCTCTGCGTTGATACAAAAAAAATTAAGTAATCGTAAAATAACTTAAATCAAACACAGTAAAAAAGTTCAAATATTCGTAATGTATAAGAAGTAAATTTTAAATTTATCTATTTAAATCTTCATTTCACGATAACGAATATCAGTCATTCCGATAATGTGATAACTTGTTAAGAGTGTATTCCTGGATAATTCTCGTTCATATTATATATATATAAAGATAGTTAATATTAAACGGGAAGCTGAAGATTATTTTTGGAGAAAATCAATGAGGTATTATATCGTTTTATCCATAACAACGTCTACCTTTTTTTTATTGATAAATCAAAAAATAGCAGGGCTTCAAGGTGAAACAATTTAGCATACTGTTTGACTTTAAAGCAAGAGTACTTTTAGTTGATGCATGAAATTGAACAATAAAACTTTTATTATCTCTTTTTGTTAAATACTTTTAGTATCTCGGGAAAGGAAAACCTTTTCGAAACTATAAAAAGAATTTAACGAATGAAATATAAAGAATGAGAAATCAATAAATATTTGTTATGCTTTAATTAAAATTTTTTCATTGGTAAATTTTAGTCTTTTAAAACGACGTATATAATATACACTGAAATTTATTTTAATATTTATTTTTTACTCGTGAAATGCCAATTATCGATAGATCCACAATTTATGTTACAAAAAATATTATCTTTATCGTCGATAAAATTATATAATTGATAAACAGAGATAAATTAACTATTTAACTTTGAAATTTACATATCAAAAAGTACAATTTTTTTTAAAAACAATTTTTTTTTCAGTATTTCATCGAGCAATATTCTGTAAACCAGGTTCTCTTAATTAACACACACTTAAAATGAATTTTAAAGTTTTAATTAACTACAGGAATGAATGAAAGTGGATCAAGTAGTTTGCACGTTGTGTAAAATGTTCATCTAGCGATCCATTAGTAGCTGTACCAGTTTATTGAAATCGACGAAATGCATCTATAAAATTACGGATGTACCCTTTATCCGATAATTTTGTTTCTTTCATGATTTTTTTTACTTCTAGCTACTCAAATATTGATCTCTCTTTGTCTCTTTCTGTCTCTCCCTCCTCATTTTCTCTTCCCGTCTATTCGAACTCCAATAATCACAGATTCCTAAAAAAATTTATGCGACAACAGACAGCAGCGACGCTATACAATTTACACGCGCGCACAACGTAAAATTAGCCAAGCAGATCGAACGCGCGTGCGACTCTGCAAAATCTGCGCACACGCCGTCTGATTGGTACTTTCGGGCTTCGATCCCTTTGATAGGACCGCCCGCGGCGAGTAACATTTTAATCAGACAAGCGGCCACGGTGTTGCTTTCTCCGTTTCTTACCCCGCGCCCCGCGGCGCCGACGTCTTCTATATACGACTCGACGGTCCTTTTATTTTGTACATACGCATGTACAATGTACACGCACGTCGTATGCACGCGTGGAGACAGTACACACGCACGCGCCTACCGAATGTATTTACTCTCGTAGCTCGTACTCGAGCACACGTATACGAGGGCTTCCACGTTAACAATTTTATAGGCCGCGATTAAAATATGAATTTTTTGTCCATTAACGAGTGTCGAGCGGCAAAATTACACCGATAATATTTGTACGTTGGTTGTTTCATTTCAGAAATTTGGCGTATAAACTTTTCTCCAGCGGTGTTTTTTTTCTTTTATGTTACTTCTGTTTTTCAAGAAGTTGATCGAATTTATAATTAAAGTAAAACATTGTATGAATATTTGTGATATTTTGTATAATTGTTAAAAAATTAATCATAAAATTGTACATATTATCAAAGAAATATACTCAAACTGAATACTTTTTAAATACTTAGTTTTTATATATAAAAGAATATTTTTAGGTGTGGCTCTTCTATTATAATAGGGATTCGCTGACCCTTGCCAGTATCCCTAATATAGATATCTCAGCCGTATTTTTCTTTCTTTTTTTCTCCTCTACTTCCTCATGATTTCGTCTTAAAGAACAGATCCCTCCGTTTCCACAGATGGTACTATACTTGTTGACACGTTCAAGAAATCTGAAAATATAAAATCTGATAAATAAAATTGTTTTGTTTCCAATCTCATGATCGTTAATAGTTAAAAGTTTAATCTTCCGGTATACGATATTACTGTCGGAATTTGTAAGATTTATATTCACAGTTATGTTAAATCAGTTTTGCAATTAAAGATTACTAAATATAAGTATAAAAATAAATATATTTGTTACTGTTGAGGATAATTTTAATGTTTGTAGTATTATTAATTATTGAAAAATATGGTATGAATCAGCTAACGGTATTCAAAAAAGCAATAGAATAAGGCTTTTAGAGTTTCTTAAGAAGTTAGAAAGTAACGAACTTCAAAATACATAGTTAAGAATTTTAAAATGTTTATTTTAGAATGTATAATCGCATAACTGCTTCATAAAAATATCTATAAAATTATACACAATTTACGTAATAAAAAAGTTTTTAATAGGTTCTCTTTAGAGTAGACAATTACTAAGAGAATACCAAGTAAAAAGTTTCTAAAAAAACAGAAACAATTACATTTTTCTCTTACAAACATCTCAACTTTTTATTGGGCCACTTAACATGGAATCCTCCGTATATATACTTAGGTATTTACAATGGCTGAAGTGTATAGCCAGCAAGAATGCAACCTGCCTGCTGCTATGTAATGTCTGTCATTACTTGGCACGTGCGCATGGATTTACTGGTGCTTTATGCTTTTAACTTAATCTGCCTTCCATGCGAGTTTTCTTATTTTCAGGTGCTGCTTTGCTGCTTATACGTACACCCTACGCATATGGATGCAGAGTAAGCTGTCCTAACATGGTATATGTTTTCATTATAGTTTTATGTTATGTATCTTTGTTTCTATTCATGTGAATTTGATGGACGATCGTTCGGTTTTATGGAAGTTTACTCCGAAACAATATTTTACAACAATGTGTAACTTGAAAAAGAGCATAAATGCGCAAAAATTTTTAGGAGGATTTTCAGTATGAAACTTGAAATCAAAATATATTTTTAAGTGTTTATCAGATGATATACTCTTATGAGTGGTCACTGATTATGAGATATTTTCAATTATTGTATGAGATGCAAGAGAATATTTTAAGTAAGATTGGAAACGTAAATTATACAAAATTTAAAGGTAAAATAATTTTTATCAAGTGTGTACTTATAGTTTTCTTAGACATTTTACTGGAAAAGTAAAGAAAAATACATATATTACATTATTATTACATTTAATATTTTTCTACTTATAATTAATGTATATTAGTTTGGAATAGTATATTTTAATATTTTTAAATTTAAACATTTGTAAAAAATAGTAAAAGTTAAAAAGTAAAAAATGTAACTTTAATTTTAAAATCTCACAGAAACTTTTTTAAAAAATTTATGTTGTAATTTAATTTATAAGACCTTCGCAATTAAAAGTGTACTAATTAAAAAAGATATATTATATATTCGGTAAAAATGACGATTAATACAAAAATTAATTTTTTTATTAAAACCTTCGTATTGTTGCCTAAAAATTATTCTGTGCCATATATTTGATCATTTTATGTCATTTCTAAATAATATGAAAACCAATTTATGGTATTGTTTATCTAAATAGAGTCCATAGATCAATAAAATATGTAATAAAATTTACCTATAGGTGATGCCTGCTATAAATGATTCTATAAATACCTTTATGTTTTAGTCGAGTATGCACTAGTACTTAAAATGTATCATTTTGCCCATCACGTACGTTTAGTCTGCTTCCTTATAAAGTTTTTACACATAATAAAAATCATTTACAACTTACATTTGCTCTTCTTTATACAGAAAATTCAATTTTATAAAAATAAAGTCATACAATCTCGAATAGGCACATAAAATCTCAAAAGGCCCTATAAAAGATTTCAATGCTATGCAAAGTTGAATTACTGAAATGAAGAACGCATGATTATTGTACACTGAAACGCGAGCCAATGCAATCATAAAGTGAGTAATTTATTGTCATAAGACATTTTGAGGAGGGCAAAAGTAGTTTTTACAGCTGCAAACTGCCAGACAGGCTACGTGCTAACATTTTGTCTGTTTTTCGTTCTCTCTTTATCTTTTACTCTCTGTCTCACTCACTTACTCTTCTTTTTATTCTTAGCAGTGAAAAGGAAAGAGAAAGAGAAAATAGTGACGTTTACTCTTACGTCGCGTGTCCTCTCTTAGCTGCTGTCTGCCTTTCTGAACGGAGGCGATAAACGTTTATCTCAAACTTGTATACAGGCGAGCTACTATTTTTCTCACGTGCTCTTTCTCTATCTCCTTTTCTCTCTTGTACTCTAGTTTACATCCGAGATAGAGAACTCCTACAGGTGCTACACTTTACAAGTGACGCTAGCACTCGTTTGCCTGTGTATATGGAATGGGCGGTGGTAATAGCGCGAGCGTAGAAGCGTTTCAACCTGACTCATGTTTCCCCTCTTTGTATCGTCTAACGACATGGACAATAACGTTTTAAGATGAAGGAAATTCGTTTGGCACAATTTTTAGTGGTGAGCGTCGCCGGTATTACGGAAGTGCGTAAACGTTTGTATTTAAATATATTTTGATGAAATAATGGGATTGCGATGCAACTAAATGAGCGTGAACGGCGCGATTCTGACAAAAAATTTTCTTGATAAAAATGCAATATCGTAATTCTTTTTTGAAAATAACCTTGAGTAATTCTCAATAAGATTTTATAACGAAACTATATTAATCAATCGAGATAAACGAATTTAAGACATATTAATTCGTAATAAAGTTATCGAGCTTCATTTCGATGCTTTCAAAAAGACAGTTAAAATTTCATTGTCTTTATTATAAAACAAATCCATGGTAATTTTTTAAGACGCGCGTAAAAATTGTCATAATATAAGGATATTACGCATACAAGCATAATTCTTGTATAAGCTTTGACGTAAAAAATTCGCTAAATTTGTATTCCAGTCACACTAAGTTATTCCATAATTTTGGAAAGTTTCGAGAATACAATATAGTTAACGATCATAAAGTCGTGACGCGATATTTAGCTGGCAATCTTATATATCACGTAAAATTCACTCAAACGCTTATACTACTGAAATAAAAGTAAAACAAAATGAAAGATTGCACGCAATTACCAATAAAACAAGTCAGTTATGGTTGACTAGTTTATTCAGAAAGACAGTAGCAAAAGCAAAGGACTCCGAGGTAAAAGTTTAAATTTTTTCGTCTGCTCCTTAAAAAACAGGCGCACTTGCTAAAATATTTTTCATGAGCGAGTATCTGGTGCTACGAGGGAGCGCCGCTCAGCAAACTTACAAGACAGTGCTTTTACGAGGCAGCCAAGCCGCCGTATGCGCTCGCTCAGCGATGCAATATTCGCACGAAAAATAATTTCAAGGGAGTTTAAGCGAGTTCACGAGGGTAAAAACAAACGAATTCATGCTAGATAAATTCTCCAGCCAAGTCAAATAAATTGTATTTTATTTTCGAGTGTATTTATATTCTGGATCAGCTTTCCCTGTATCGTTTTACTCGTGGGTGTAAAATTTACTCGATTACTTGATTTTAATAGCTATAATCGCGGCGACTATTATTACTCTGGTTTTTTTGCAGATTCTTTCGTTAGCGAATAACATTGCTGTTCCATGTGAATTTTAATCTTTGCATCGGTGCAAGCGGTTTAACTGAAGCTAAAAGGTATTTAGGGTTTGGCGGATTTTGAAGACTCGTAGAGACACGGCTACATTGAAAATTTTCGTCGTTGTCGTTGTCGTTCTATTGTACTTTCTAGAAAATTCATAACAAATTCATTTTTAAACAAACCGCAAAATAGTAACTTTATCCGTTCGAGATCAAATTTCGAGTATAGTTGGACCTTGAACATTGTTATGAGTTGGGACCAAGTGTCTCGTATATTATATTTAAAGTCCTCTCGACAAAGAGATTTAAGAGACAGTCACGTACAAAATTATACGTGCGTATATGCAGCGACAGCTTCTAAGCCTCGATTGATTAGAATATCCAAAACTAATACCTAAATAAGAGAATCCGTGATTAAAAATTGGAAAAGAGAATTATCGCGCACATAATAATAATAGAAGTAATACGAGTAGAATTTGTATTTCTTTCGTTTCTTTCATACGTGCAATTTATTTAAAATGTTTTTGCTTACGGTTGGTTTACGGCTTCGTACTAGTACAAAAGTCTTCAAATATTCCAATCGAAATACCCGGGCAGCGAGTTCAGAAGAAAACTTTAATGAAACGGAAAATTTCACCCGAGACATTTGCTCTCTTTCCTTAAATTCTACCGGCTGTAAAATAAAGAAAGAAAAAATATATATACACCCCGCAATAAAAGGAAACGTGACTCGTACTCCTTTATTCCAAAAGAGTCTCCCGCGAGCATAATTTTTTGACAATTTTCAGACGCTCAGGAAAGTCGCGCGAGTCAGGGCAGCTTTTACGAGTCTTCGCGGCCACGGCGACTCGTACACGCACAAACAACGGAACAGAACAAGAGAGAAAGAGAGCGAAAAGGCAGGGAAAGAGAAGCAAAGAAGCAGGGCAAAGGAAGGGAAGGGCCGCGCGACGCGTTTGTCTTTTACGTGCCTGCCTAAAGAATGCATAGGACGTCAACAATGGGTTTGCAGCTAGTGTGCTGCTGCTGCCATTGCCGTTGCTCCTGCTGCTGCTGGTGGTGGCTGCGGCTTGCACAGCGGCCCGGTAGCGCCATTAGCTCACCCACGTCGGCGGTGCGCTCTCCGGTATCAAGAGAGTCCCGCCGCGCCGACGGTCCCTCTCCCTCTCGCGCTCACTCCTCTCTCGCTCTCTCTCGGCGGACCCGGTCGTTGCATATTCGGTCGAGCATTGCCCCTTGTAAAAAATCCTTAGGTTTCAATTTATCGCTCGTCGGGGCTTTTTATGGGAAAACACTACTGCGAATTCCGAAAAAGAAGGGACGCGCGCGCGCGCCTCTCTCTGTGGAGAGGGAGAGAGAGGCAGAGAGAGAGAGAGAGAGAGAGAGAGAGCGGGAGAATCGGGATGTGTACGTGAGGGAGGCGATTGATGAAGCCGCGCGAATAATGCAGAGGTATCCGGAATATCTTTATTCCCGCGCGCTACGGAGGAGAAGCCGCCACGATCGAAAGCCCGTTGATTTTGCCGGCGTGGTTGGCTTATTGATATAAGTGACGATAGGTTCGTTTGGCCGCCGGAAGCGGGGGTCGACGAGCGAGGAGGAAATTGAATATAGGTGACAGCGTAATTACCTTTGTGGAAATTTTATTCGAACCAGAGAGAGACGATTTCGTTACTTTTTCTTATTGTGCGACAGCGATGTCGATGAGAATTTTGCTAATTAGAACACACGCTAATTAGGTTACGAATAATTATCAAACTAAGTATATCTTGACAAATGTTCTGCACGTATTTTATAATTGTGTTTATTTGTACTGATTTTTCTTTTTTGTTCAAATCTTAAATTTTATCATCTTGAATAAATATATGATAAATTAATTACTCGTTATCGCCACTTTTCAATTATTCAAGAATTTTTTTACACAAAAAAAATTAAACTCTTCTAAGCGTCACGCAAGCAATTACATACGATTTACTTACAGATATAAATGATTGTTAATAATCATTTATAACAATATTTAATAACAATATTAAAAAAATAACAATATTATAATATTAAAATGCGATAATTTTAAATATTGCAAATACTTTTATCAGTTATAGTTATTTTAAAAATATGCAAATTCTTTGTTTATATTTAAGCTTATAAAAAAATGTATGCGTTTTTTAAATTCGCAATATATAATTTATATAGATATTGTTTAAACATTATATGAATTAAGTGAAAATTATGTATTTATATACATTATAAAATTATATTATCGGAATAATAAATCAAAATACAATTGAAACTATATTCAAATTCTTTATCTTGAAATACATTCTACGTGCGAATAATTTGACAAAATATTTCAATTAATAATATCAATGGTAAATTAATTCATTTATTTCTATGAGATATCGTATAATTTTGAAATTATGGTTTATTTTGAGTCTTACCAAACTTGTAAAAAATTTATTGCATTTTTTAAATCGCACTAAAGTTTAACGATCGGTCTAATATCTTTATACTTCTCTGTTGCACTAACATTTACGAATGTGTGCTCGAGACAACTTGTAGTCATAGAACTACACTTCCTGAATATAAGAAGATTGCATTGTCAAGATTAGCCTTAAAAATAAAAAAAAAATTAAGGAAGACGAGAGAAGTTGTATCCCTTATATTTCTTCAGGCGGTGTCACTGATAATGTAATCTCTTGTCCTCTCTTCACCGTGCAAACCAAGACTTCCTCGATCCTGATTTCTTCTCCTCCCCCCTTAACTCATTCGCTATACCTCTTTCTCTCTCTCTTCGATATCAAGATGCTCGCAATCTGCGGGAAGACAAGTTGGGCGCGATAGAAGAGCTATAAAACGAAAACTAAAGTAAGAAGAAGGAATGGATAAAAAAAAAGACGAGGAAAATGTGCGAGAGTGGGAGTGAGTACGAGTAGTCAGAAATCGCGAGAGGCTTTTATCTTTGAATGCTAGTCGTGAACGGAATGAAGATTTTTCCTTGCGATAAGGAGTTTTTTCATACCTCGAAAAGCCAAAGCGGGAGCCTGCAGGACTGAGAAGTAGTAAAAGGACCGTAAAGGAACGACAGAAAAGCAACGCAAGATAGAAGGAGAAAGGGAAAGAGAAGGAGAAAAAAAGCAGAAGGACCGCATTGAGAGCCTAACTTCTACATAAGTCATCGGCGAAATGAAGACATGAGAAGAGAAGAGAAGATAAAGAATAACGATCTACGCCGCGAGAGAATCCTCAACCCCGTTCTCTCTCTCTCTCTCTCTCTCTCTCTCTCTCTGTTCTCCCCCCTTTTATTTTTAAATGCATTCGCAAGACACGCGGGTGGCCGCCGTGTTTTCCTAAGTCGGCGCAAAATTACACACTGGCTGCTTCGAGGCGCGCGGTTGACTCCCCTCTTCTTCCGTACCTCTCTTCTACCTCCTCTTTACCTTAGGCCTTTTCGTGCCACCCTGTGTCTTCTTTTTTTCTCTCTCCTTCTCTTTTGGCTGTGGCCGAGGCCAAACTTCGTCTCTCACTCGTTTTCTCCTTCTCTTACCTTGTCCTCTTTTCTCTCTCTCTCTCTCTTTCTTTCTCGCTCACGCTCTCCCTCTCTGGTCAAGGAGAAGGAGGAGGAAGTCTCGCCACAGTCTTATTTTTCGGCGGTCCTTTATAGCCCTCTTCTGTCCCTACTCTCCTCTGTCTGTCTCTCTTTCTCTCTCTCCTTCCCCCCTTCCGCGCCAATCAAAAGCAAGTAAAACGTAAAAAATCACCGAGCGAGTATTTCGTGGAGGGTCTCTTCTGATGGCGAGGAGGTCGATAAAGTATTGGTCGAGCCACCGTTTTTCTCTCCTTGTTTCTCTCTTTCTCTCTCTCTCTCTCTTTTTCATGTCGATCTACTCTGACTCTGGGCATCGGATACACACACTCGCAGTAGAATGGCACGCCAATTTCTACGAGGATACACTTCAATTACAAGGAGCTAATGCACTTCTCTCACTACGATCTCCTCCCACAATTCCTTGCACCTGCATGTATCTATCTGTACAAGTTGATCTCCTCTCTGCTTCATTCTATATTTCTTTTTTCCCTTTTACGGGATTTCTGGTACTTCTGTCCATTATTGCGACAGACTTGTCACCGCTTTTTCGCCCCGTTTAATCGTCGCCCGTTCTCGCCACCTTGTTAATCCAGAGCATGTATATACACGTGTGCAAGAGAGATAGAACGAGCGAAGGAAAGAAAAAAAGAATAAAAAAAGGGAGAAAGACATAGAGAGGGAAGAGAAAAAGATAGAGTGAGAGAAAGAGCCGCGATTTTCGCCACCCGTGGGACCACCCTAGTGTAGCGTGGAATATATATTAGGATGGGGAATTTCTCCAGGCTGAATTCCGTTCAGCCAGGCATCGGCTCCAAAATAGATATTGCAAATTCTGCATCGCCGCGACCCGATGATTGTGAAGCTAACGAGTACACGAATGCGGATAGAGAGAGAGATATATCGAGAGAGAGAGAGAGAGAGAGAGAGAGAGAGAGAGAGACAGAGACAGAGACAGAGACAGAGAAGAGACCGAAAGAGACAGAGAGGATAGTCTCTACGGGCGTTAACGAGCTGGTAAATATGTTGACAAGCGCCGGTCCAAGTGGGATGTTCGCTTTATAGAAGTAGTAAATGTTGGTGTAGATGGCCAAACGTGTGTGCGTTTATGCGAGTCTGTGTTCGAATTCGTGTACATGGGGTTTCGCTGCCGAAATGATTATTATAGTGCCTAAGCGAGGAGCTGCTTATCTTAGAATTTGTAGAAGCCGCCGTATAATTTTCCACCCACTAAAATAGCCATTGCCTTGACGTCCATCCTCTGACCAATCGACTCATCATTATCAGCAAATAAGGTACAGTATTAGAAAAAGTTTCTGTCCATCTCATCTTCTCAAATTTCTTGTAGAAAAAAAGTTTGTAAGTTATAGACGGTATTATTTGTATAATTAGCAATAAATATAAAATGAAGAAATTAAAATGCATTTTTATTTCTTTATTTTTTATAAACTGATCGGTAAAAGAAATTATTACTTCGTTATACATTTTTTTACATATTTTCTTTAATTTTTGTAATCTTCGTTTTTGGCTATTGGTATAATTATACAAAGTACAAAAAGTAAATTTCTTTCCAATTAATTAGTATATTCATTTTTAGATAATTCATACGTAAAAGAAAATATGAAATATAAAATATGTAAAAAATAAATGCAAAAAGTATTTTAATTAGCACAAGAATTATACTTTATATTTTCTTCTAAAAACCATTTCAAGATGAGTTAAGGCTTATTAAAATCATTTTTAATACACGACTGAAAAAGAACGTTATAAAATTTTTTCTATTATATATCCAGATAGTATTATTTAATGAATTATTTTTTTGTAATTGAAATTTTGAAATCCAACTTTCGGATGTAATTTTTAAGAGCGTTTCGATAAAAAGAGCTGAGCATTGCTGTAAGAAATAGCGGTAAAAGATATTGAAAAGTTTAAAGGTCCGTTTATAAATCCCTTATAATTATTTTAATTTTGCCGAACTGTAAGTAGTTTCACAACTAAATATTTGTAACTCTTAATTATATATCTCTACGATTTCTTTTATATAACGTTCTTTCGAGTAGTTTATTTACCATAAAGATATATACTAAAGAGAAATTATTAAATTTTATGTTTTTATTATGGTAGTCAGAAAAATCAAGGAAATTTTTATGAGACAGTTATCACAAACATACAATTTCGAGCTAAAATTATTTATTCGTATATTTGGCTTAATTTTACAAAAGAAAAAAACAATGCAATTTAAAAGTCCATAAATAGTCCTCGATGTAACTTCTTCTTTATTTCACTCGCATAAAAACATACATCGTTTTATTTTGCAATGCATTCTTCTCTCAAGTTCCATATATATTTCACGCGATTCGATCGTTAGGACCCCGCTGAAATCGCTCGTTTCTTTCAACCGAACAGGAGTCGTACAGTTCCCACTAGACGTAATATCCCCATTTTTCCGGTGCAGTGCGAAATTTTGCTCTCCCGGGAGCAATCTTTACTCTATGTATTGTAGAATTACAGCAGCTACGGGGTATAAGCGTCCTGCGCGAGTGATATTCGCTTTTGTCCGGGTCGATGTTAGCGCCTCGGTCAACACGAGCTAAGCCAGCGAACTACGAAATTGTGTTTGGTAAATCTCTTAGGAGTAAGAGGGAAGGAGCAAGCAGAAGCGAAAGAGAGCGAGCGAAAGAGAGATTCAATGAGCGAGAGAGAAGGAGCGACAGAGTGAGAGGGAGGAGCGATGAGAAGACCGAGGAGGAGAGCGAAGGAAGCACAGAGGTAACATGATTCAGTGGTGCTATAGGTCAGACCCTAGGCCGCCTTTGATATTTAAATCGGCCACGGGAAGAGGGAGTGGGTTGCCTCGACGGCACGGGGGGGCCTAACTGCGGCACGACCACACACAGAAATTTGGCACTGTCTAGGTGCCGGGCGCGCGCCTTCAGCCTCGCACAGTCGAAGAGTGCCACTTTTACTTTTTTAACTTTTAGCGCCGCTCGCCACCTTATGTGGAAACACAATTATCGCTGGGACTGATCGCTCGGTCACGGTGCACTTTACTCTTTATATCTTATTCGAAGGAGACCGCGGCGCCTTCGCTTACAATCTTGCCCAGCCGTGTGATGGAATATTCGAAAATTACGTAATCCCGATTCATTGTATCATTTTATATGCTATCTCCTTACACCTGGACGTCCCTATGGTCAAATATTTTTCAATTTCATTCGTTATATTTCATAGAAGGTGCTAATTTTCGAAATCATCTCCAATTCATCTATAATTACTTCAAGTTCTTGTAAATACAATTGTATATAAAGTTTGTGAATAATGTGGAATAAACTTTAAACACGTATATTTATTTTAAATTTAGAAAATGTTAATTTGGTTTCATTTTGATCACTCGATATATCTTTAATAAAATTGTATAATTATTTTTTCGTTTCAATTTAATTTACTTATTTAAATTTAAGCAAAATATTACAGCCAAGAAAATCTATTAAATGACTAAACTAAAATTAAATTTGAGTCTTAAGTTTTGGGTCTTCGTTAACTCATAAGCTTTTTAAGATAAAAATAGAAGAAAAACTTGCTTTTTTAAATTTTATTAGACGTACCTAAATTTATATATGGAAATAAAGTTATAAACGTAATATAAATCATAATTTAGAAAAGAATATTTTTATTAAAATAAAAAAATAAAAATTTCTATTTTAAGTCTTTTTGAAACATCGAGTATAATCGAATTTATAATTAATTTATAACGAAGGTTGAACAGAGACAAATTTTAAGAATATCAAATTAGTTTCATTATACTAATTGTTATAATATTACCCAAATTGTACGCGATAATAATATTTTGTATTATATTGTCTTATCAGATAGATTTTATAAAAGATAGTCCTAGTGCTACTTCCTCCTAAACTAGTTAAGACTGTTGATGTTAATTTTAATCACTAGTTATAATAATAAATTTGTTTTTAAGTAATGATTTTATAATACATAAATTCTTGAAAATAATAAATACATAGTTTATAAATATATAATGATATCATTAAATGAACCAAAATTTAAAGCATAAAATAGATGAAAATATTTTATAAAATCATTTTTTATACCTTAAATGAAAGTTAAGTATTAAAATTACACATAATTTAAAATTAAAAATAAAAAAATTTTTGTAATATAAATAATTCTGAAAACATTCTTTTCTTCTAAATATTTATTGAATAAAATATAATAGTCTTTTATTTCGTGAAATTTTTCTTTAAAGCAATATGTAAATATTAATATGTGTAATAGAACTAACGGTAAATGCAAAATAATTAATATTAGTTTAGAATTCTTATTTCTGATAAATTTTAAGTAATCATAAGTATTTAAAAAATATAAAGAACATTTCTGTAGTTTTTAAATTTTTTTTTCCGTAATTTTTAAATTTATATTAATTGATTAAAATAACTCTATACATCATAATTAGTTATCAATTCTTTTTTTGTGCAGCACTAACAAATTTTTCAGTAAACTTTATCAGTATTATTCTAATAAATATTCATTTGAATACAGTAAATTTTTTTATTTATCTAACATTTATTAATAAAAAGTAGTTACTCAATAATATCAGAAATTCATAATCAAATCTGATAATCATTAATCTAAAGCTGAATAGTATAATATTTTTAAAATGATGCATTTTTTATTATGGACAATAAAAAATAGTTTAAGAATTAATATTTTTAAAGTATATTTTTATATAAATAAATATATCTGATATTTCTAAGATAGATTATTTTATTATGCTCTTAAAAATTGTGATATCAAAATATGTGATATTTATCTTTTACTTAACTAAAACATAATCTAATGTCAGTATTATACACTTATATATGAATACATGATTTACTATGCAAATATACCTAGTTTATTTAATTTTATTAATTGTATATTTTATGAAAGGGTACTAATTTTTACGCATTATTTAAACAGTCACATTTACATAACAAGAATTTCTCATTTATCTTACAACTTTTATCTGCACTTTCAAGGACGTGCATACATCCATATCATTGAAAATGCTTATAATGGACTCAAAATATCTATTCTGTAGACCTTATAGAACAGTAAAAATTTTTTTATTCCTTAAAATACTCTCGTGTTTTTATGTTGTTGAATACAATATATTGTAAAACAGAGGATACAGCAGCTCCTTGAATTTTTATCATTTCATGATATATTGTGAAAAACTTATGTATCACATGTACTTCTACAGGAATATACATTAAAATTTAAGGAGAATATACCTGTTGAATTTCTGAGAATAAAACGAGTAAAGACTCAATGTTAATAATAACTACTACAATCATTTATAATTAGAAGTTCTAATCTACTTATACTCTATAAAACGCTATTCTGATAAGTATATAATACCTTTAAACGGATCGCACTGTATCGATATAAGCTATAAGAAAATAACTTCCTAGTAAGGAAATAATTATTATTATGTAACTACTTATTAATTACTAGAGTTTAATTCATTATGTATTACACTATACAAAAGTAATAAGAAGCGGAAATGTTCACATATAAGATTAAACCAGATTCTTCTCTTAAAAATAATATATCTGAAACCGTGTAAAAACGATAATAATAATTTAAAACTAATTTACAAAATAAAATCATAAAAAAATTCACGAGTAAAGCAAAACTTAAGAATCATATTAAAATTATCAATAAAAAGTAAATGCTGAAAATTTCTACCATGATTTCTAAACGATCGAGATTAAAGTTTTGCAGAAATCTATTAATATTTAAAAAATTTTATTTAAAAAAAATAAATTTTTAAAAATTAGATCGATAGATATAATAATTCTTATAATAAAAATTTTTAGATAAAGACTTGTTTCATAAATTTTCATAAATATAATAGTTATTATATTATCCAATGTTACCAATGATTAATAATTTCATCGTAAATTATACAATAAGATAAAAGAATTAGCTTTCAACTCTGAAAAACTAATACAAGTCAAAAGTTGTTTAAAGAAAAAAATCTACTCTGTAACGTTGTTGAAAATGTATGTTAAATATAATTATGAGAAACATCAATCTATTCGATAAAACTTTTGTGCAAAAAGTTTCACAAAGTTCTAATATTACGTGCAACTAAGTGTGCATTATTTCATTCGAGTACGTGTAACCTCGCTAATTCCTTTAATTCCCAGATTGAAGAGCTGTCAAAATGTTTGTGAAATAACAATTATTGAAAGACGGTGATAAATGTAATATCGAAATAAAAATCGAATATCTTAAAAAATACGATTTCTTGTCTCTTCCTTTCTTTTGTAATTCTTCCTTTAATGGATAAAAAATGTTAACTCAAAGACGCACACACGTATCCTTTACGGATACTATTACTATATATCACCAACTATTAAAATAACGTTACCGAAGGGTATATTTAGTAGACCCTACTACAACATGAGTTATAAACAACTGTGCTTCTGTAGTTCGTTTTTTCTTGGCAGGTTATTAAATTCATTATTAATCATTTTTTTCTATCCTTCTCGATGATTAAATACAAAAAATTTAAATTCAAAACGTCCCTCAACTTCGTGGAAAGACTCACTTTTTATTTCGCGTTCGCGGACATCGCGAAATACGCATACAGACTATTTATCGATCAACCGTTGCTATTTTCACGCGTAACGCAAATGGTCGATCATTTTCCATCGTCTCCTCGTGATTACCGCGCGATCAACGCTCTGCTGGACAAATTATGTGGATCAACGGACAAATAAAGTAGGAGAGCCGAGGATCGGTTGAAAAAGCGTCGGCGACTTTAGCGGCCCTCGTTTCTCTTTCCCTCGACGTGTATGCGGTGTTTTCAACTCCTCTCTCCATCTCTCTTGCTTTTATTAGATCGTTTCGGAGGTGGCCCCGCAGGCGCTTCTGAGCTCGCGAGTGCGCAGTTTTGCTCGTTGTAATGGCATTGCGGGCACGGGGCCACTTCTTTTCGGACACAGGTGTGGGCTGCATCTTCTAGTCGGCAGTAAAGGGATACGAAATATCCTGCAGAAGGTGCGTAAATACTGAACTACCGTGGCAGTGCTCCCAGCTATCGCTCGTGTACAGGATCCGGGGAATCTTGGTTGCATCTCTTTTTGCTTTCGGTCTCCTTAAACACCTTCGTCAGCTGCTCGTGAGGAGATCCTTATTGCGCGATAAAGCGGAGCTGCTACACGACTGGTTGGTGCCTGTAAGTGTTGATTGATTGTCGAAGGGAAGTAAGCTCACTTTGATGTATTCATTAAGCCGATTCGATATCGAAATGTATGGATAATAATGATTAAAAAATTATTCGTTTACGATGCTTAAATTGCCTATTTGGATCGTAATTTTTGTACGCTCGATTCAAATTTAGATCATTATTTTTTAAATAAAGAACAACAATTGTTATCATTATAGATTGCACGAGGACGAACATTTCTAGTTTCTATTCGTACTAGCAATCCTAATTGTCTTTGGATTATCCTTCATCGATCATCTGAGATCCATCCGTTGAATCTTTTGTATTTCTAAAACAATTCAAATTGGATCTTTTATTTATTTTATAACTCTGATTTATAAATACGATATCGAGTTTCGATATTTTTAAAATCTTGGCTTAAAACTGTATTGGTACAATTAGCATATGACGAATGAGACGAGGCTACAGTGCTACCGACCAACTGCGAACGATCCTGATAATGTATCGATGCTTCATTTGAATATTCTTATTTCTATCTTATCCTTTTACTGCTTAATGATACACGAGGAGAACTGCAACAAATACCATTAACCATTCACAACCAGGTGAATTATTGTCACGTGGACGATCGGAAGATCTATTTTACTAGGAGATGCATATTACCGTCTTTTCGAATCGAGCAATTAAAAATTGGTATTTTAATAAGAATAGAGTTCCTAAATGAAAACATGCGGCCAAAGTTGGCCATATAATACAAGTTTGACGTAAAATGACAAAAAATCGTACGGAGAATGAATAAAGAAAAATAAAATTTCGAAATTCATCAGTGCTCATCTCGGCCACCCAGAATCTATAGTTTGTGGTAAATCTTTGCATAATATTTAGCTGACAGGTCCTTAAAAAATACGACTCTTAATAAAGCATACGTGGTGCGCGATAGGCCGAATAAGAAGCAAGAATAACTCACTGCTCAGCCGGCGAATAGCGATTATCAATAATTAATACAAATAGCGATTTATTAGCGGCTCCGACCGAGGTACGAATTTCATTTACGCTCGATAATAACGTAGCGAACCCGAAAGTCAGGCAAAAGCTTTCGGCGAAAAGCGATCGCGCAACGAACCACTCAGCGCGTCCAGGCCCAATCCATCAATAAACTCCTGGCGCAGCACCTCCCGCTCGATCCTCCATCGATTCCCACGATCTCCTTTCGCGATCCTGCTCGGCGACAAGTGCCTCGTGCGCGCAACGTCTCTCTCTTTCTCTCGCTCTCTCTATCTCTTCAGGTCTCACAGGGCGCGACTCGTACCTTTCTCTCTTTTCGCCGTGACAAGCCGAATATTTCTCAGTGGACCGGCGGCGGGCAGCGACGCGGAGCCTCGAATGAACGCACAGCGTGTCCGCTCGATTCTCTGATTAACACATCAGTCTCTCTTTCGCGCTCGAGCGCGCGCGCGCCTCGGACTTGCCTCCATCGCTCGGCCGCCCGACAAGCTTTTCGCATCGACTGTATTGCTAATAAGACACAGGTAGTTAGTCCGAGGGAGATGGAGATAAAGGCCCTCGCCGAGCTCGCGCTCGTGTGTGCGTGCGTGCGGAAGGTTATATGCAGGCAGCGGCGGCGGAGGCTACGGAGAGGAGCTGAAGCTCGGCGGAGGAGGGACAGGAGGAGGAGAAAAGGCAAGCGTTGCTGCCGCAGCGAGCGTGGGGGTCCAGCGCCGAGAGAGAGAGAGAGATAGAGTGACGTACGAGAGAGACGAGAGACTATTCGACGCTCTTACTCGTGTACGTGAACTTGTATACGTATATGTGTGTGCAGGCTCCTTCTCTCTGGCATCCTGCTCACTTATTCGCTCGTTCGACTGAGCGTGCACACACGCGTAAGGCGCTCCTATAGTAAGAGAAAGATTGAGAACGTTGGAGGGTCGAAAAGAGAAAGATATATACGTGTTTGCGCGTGTGTTTATACGCACGCGTATATGCGTGTATATACGTGTTCATGAATACGCCTGTGTATATGTATACACGGAGAGAGAGAGCGAGAGGGAAAGAAGGCAGAGGACCACCCGAGTTCCGAGGTGAGTGCCAGGTACCCTGTAATCACAGTGCCGAGCCGCGAGCCGACAAACCAAACCAAAAGAGATAAAGATAAACAGAGAATCGAGCCTACGAGCTGACGGGGGTATATAACCCGGGTAAAGAATAAGAGGCCAACTCTCCTTTCTCTCTTTCCTTCTCTCCCTCTCCCTTTCCTGCAAGAGAGAGAAATCAAGAGAGAGAGAGAGAGAGAGAGAGAGAGAGAGACAAAATAAGTAAGAGAGAAAGAGAGGTCCCCTCGTTAAGTATGACGTGAGATCGCTTCCTTGACCGTGTGCTGCTGTTGCTGCTGCTGCCTCGTGTCGTTTGGTCTTTCTCTGCGTCTCTATATATTCGCCACATCCAGATTTCTCTCTCTCTCTTTCTTTCACTCTGTCTCTCTTTATTTCTTGCTGTCTTGCTCGCTCTCTTTCTTCAGCAGACTTGCTCTTGCGACTCGGCGTTCGGCTTCAAAGTTACAGTTTGTTTTCGCCGATAAATGGATCTGTATATTTTTACAAGAGCTTGGAGCCTGTAAAGCCAATATCGTTTTTTTTCATCCAATTATATTATCATACCAAAGTCCTTCTCTTGTTCCTTTTTCAGATTTTGTTTTTCTATTCTTTCGTTTCGTTTCTTTTCCTTATTTTATTTTCTGATCAAAATGAAGTCGTGATATTCAAATCTTACTCATTGTTCTACTATTGATCAAAATATTTCGTATATTTTCATAGCCTTTCATAGAATTTTTTAAAAAACCTTTTTTAATTTATATACTTATTAGTTGTATGGATATTCTATCGATATCTCATTAGTTATAATTTATTCTATGTTTTTATAAAATATTTAAAAAGTGGATGCTAATATTATGAAAAAACATTTTATATATCTAATTGAAGAAAAAGAATATCGATGTTAAAATATATATTAAAATGATGGAATTTAAGATGTATGATACATTGTTTACTATTTGTAGCATAAATGGTGACTTTGTTTTTAAGATTCATATTTTGTATTATGTAAAATGTTGTAAACAAAAATAATTAGTTTATGAAATTCATTAATTCGTATCTAAAATGATGTTATATTTATACAGTGTATATGTAAATAAATATGTTCAAATATTTCATATTATTAAAAAATATAATATTATAAATAAATTAAATTTAAAATTATCGAAAGTTAAAGAAAACGTGCAACTAGAAGTTATAAGCTCTGATACTTTATTTTTTGAACACTTTATTTGAAACAATTAAAATAAAAATTTCTAATTAATAATATAATATAATATTAAAATAATATTGTATTTATATTTATATTTTTATCTGATATAATATGTGATCATGGTATTATAATTAACAATTATTCTCTTGGTATATTCTAAAAAATCTGATAAAATTTTTAACATATGTTAAAGAAATTATACTTAAAAACAATTGAATAAATTAAATTTATAAACTTTCAAGTAAAAATATTTTTTTAACAGTGTGAATTATGTAATTTATTAGTTTTATATTATGCATCAATTTTCAAAACATATACTTGAAGATAAATTTAAATACAATTCTACTTTAAAAATTTGTTAAATCAAGATTGCATTCAATTTGAGTTCACTTAACAATGCATTTAATTATAGAGAATATCTATCTCCACTTAAAAATTAACAAGTTCTTATATCAAACTTTCTGATTTAAAAAAATATATGAATAAAAATAATTCATTGGGGTATCATCCGTTAATAATTCATTAAGGGCATAAAATAATTGCTATATTTAAGCTAGTAATATAAAACCTTGATTAACCCTTTCAGATCTTCGAATTTTGAATAAAGCAGCTGGGACTACGTATGTCCCGATATTCAACTTGAAAGTTACAGTCTTTTTTTAGCAGATAAACGGGTCTGTACTTTCACGAACGCCCAAAAGCATTACTTTCTTTATTCATTAATATTATCACACTGTATCCTTTTTCTTTGTTTTTTCAAAAATATAATTTTATGGAAGATGAAAATAATATCGAATTACCATGACTTTACGAAAAAAGTAATGATTTTTAATCGATCATTCAGTATTCTAATCAATATGGTAAAAATGAGAATTATTCAAAACCTGTAGAGACATAATACTAAATTCCTTATCGTCGCAAAGATTATTTGATCGTATCAATACTGGCATATAAGCATCTCTGCTACCTAAAAATATATTAGGCTTTATGATATGACGTATTAATTTCTTCTGAATAATTTAACGTGACATAATTAACAAATAATACATAAAAATACGTGAAAGTGATTGGCACCGCTAGAAGGGTTCTCGTATGCGTGCTTGAGCAATTATCCGAGTTGAACAGTGTTCGGCGGAACTGCAACTTAGATGGGTGGCCATTCGGCCATGGAAAACTCAGGGACGTTTTTAATACTGATTAAAAAGGTGGGAGAATGATGACTTGGATATTTTTTATGGAGATACTCGTGTTTGGCTTTCTTACCTGACGTTCATTGTGTGAAATTGCCGCGTCTGATAATACGTTTCTCGCTAAGCTATGATTTGACTTAAATAGAATAAACTTGAAATATTTATGAAACATTTAAGAAACTATGTTCTCTGATAATATTGTTATATTAATATTTTTGGTTATAATTAATTTATAAATATTTATTCTGTTAAACTTTTCAATTTTTAAATAATTTTATAATAATTCAATGAAAAACTTTTCAAATATAATCAAACATATGATAAAATCTATTTTTCTAATCATAATATAGCACCAATAGTTAATTTAATATAACTTGTTTTACACATGTATTCAAAAACTCATAGAAACTAATATTCTTTATAAAAAAATACTAACTAAAAACTATATAACCTTTAATATTATACACATTATTATAGATTTGAATTGTAGTGCCAGTTATCGAAAAAAAATTAAACAGTGCATCTATTTTTAAAGTTATCGAATACATTTAATCAATAGACATGTTAGCTTGTATCTTTAAACCAAATAAGAATATGTATTAAAATTTCAATAAAACATATTGGATTAGCGTTATTGATACTTTTTTTGCACACTACTTATTTATAACCGATCATTCTACATATGTCAGTATTGAGTACAACCGGGTATCGTAGCTAAACTTATACAATTACGAAGTACTTTACATAGACCTCATAATCGGGGATCCCGATCACGTACAGGTCAAGTACGATCAGATATCGTACTTGAACTCGTAAAACTATGTAGCGTTTTACTTGAACATTATAATCGGGAACCCTAAACACGTAGAGACCGAATGCGACCGGATACTGGACCTAGACTCATAACTACGCACTAGTCTACATAAAATCCATTGCTGGTGTCTCCATTTATATAAAATTACAGAACAATCGAAAAATCAAAATTTATAAAGTGACACATAACGAAACTACATATTTATAATTTCATAAATAAAAAAATTTTACATATATTTTATATATAAAGTAAAATCTAATTAAAAAATATTTTAAATTACTATTATCTGTATCACGATATAAGTAGATTTTATTAGACAATATATTTTTAATTAATCTTGCTTATTTACTGTAATATTGCTAATTACATGATATTAATATTACAATAAATTATTTAAATTTATTTTAAAAGAATTTATTGATAAAGAAATTTTATTAAAATTAATTTTCCAATAATTTATATTAGGGTTGGTAAAAATAATTCGATCTATGCAAGTATAAATAATATATGTTAGTTGAAAAGGTACAATACTACAAAGTTGCTGCAATATAATTAGTATTTGAGATATAAGATTAAAACTATAGCTAGATATAATAAAATTAAAATTAGCAGTCCTATTATTTTGCAAATCATAAATTAATGTCTCTTTTTATTTTTGAAAGATGATGAATACATTAATAAAATTATTTTCATATTTATAAATATGATATTTTACCTATTAAACATAAACAATATTTATTTTTGAATGTAAAAAAATCATTTTAAAGTTTAAATTTTAGTCGATTACATAAAAACTATTCTTCCACTATTTTCAACTAAATCAATTAATGCATACCAAATAATTCAATTATGTAAAGACTTATTTAATAAGTATCATATCATTATCTTGATTGAATATATTTTAGAATCAGTAAATAAATGGATCGATAGTCATGAATTTTTATGAATTAACTATTACATAAAGTATTATGTTAATTTACATATATATTTTAGTTAAGTAAAAAAGGTAAAATTAAAACTAAAATTATTATATATATAATGATCAACAAATTTTTTCCAACAATATTTAAATTTACTAACAAATTTGAAAATTTATTATTCAATAACTTTTATGAATTTGTTTTAATGATGAGATCAAGTTTATCCGATAAGCTTTTTAGGGTAAAATTTCATACTTGAGTAACTCGAACAAATTAAAGTTTACTTAAATATTTTATACTTTTATTTCTAATGATATAGTTCTGATATATCTATTAAAATTAGGATATAAGAATAAATTAAATATTAAATATCTAATTAAAAAAATAATACAAAAAAATTTAGTAATATTCTTTAAACTCACTATTTTGTAAATAATTTTTCAACTCAGATAATAAGTTACAATCTAAACTATTTTTATAATAAAAATTTGAAATCTTAAGAATACATTGATTATGTTTATATTGAAAATTTAATCAAATTTAAGAAATTAATTATTTCAGCAAATAAAGAATTTATTTTAAGTGACATTGGAATTCCGTTTATAAATTTTTGTATTACTTCACATATGAAGGTAAATATAAATAAAGTAATTGCTTATGACTATTTCAATATGGTTTTATAACTAGTTTTCTAATACTAATATATTTCTATTAGAAGAGATAAAAACATACATAGTTCTTATTTCTTAATTATTTTATTTCAAGTCTGTTCTCTAAAAAATTACTCTACCATTAAATTTAAAAATATCTGTTTTATATTTTGTTATATCCTTATTTTTTTTTAAAACTGCAAATTTCATTTATGTTATTATATTAGAAAACTTAATACTAAAAATTGGAGATATCGTGCTCTGAAATTAAGTTCTTCGAAATTTTATTTCACGATAGAAAATATGTAAATTAAATTTTTCATTTCTCATATACATGAAAATCACATGTAAAATTTTGATTTAAAAATTTTAAAAATTCTTATGATACATTATTATATAAAGAAAATTTTAATAATCCTTTAGTTTTTCTCAAGTAAAATAGAAATAAAAAGATATTAATGCATAGAAAAATTATATAATAAGATCTGATATAAATTTTTTATATTTATATTAAAAAAAATATTTCTTATAATAAAATTGTGATATAGATTAATTGAAATTATTAGTATGAGAATGTATATTACTCAGTATATTATTCATTGTAGTATTTATAAATTTTTTAAAGTCTTATGAGAAATTTATAAGATCAACGTAATTTTTAATTTTTTACCTATACTCAATGGATTAAAAATAATACTCACTCAGGATTACATAATATTTTATTATTATATTATTCATAATATTATTATTATGTTGATTATTAAATTGTGTTTTAATTTTTAATCTTTATTTTCTAGGTAACAAATTTTTTCATAAAATGAATGATAATCCAATAAAGTGTACTCACTAAATTTTACAGAAGTTAATCGCACCGACAAGAGCATTAAATCGATGTACTAGATACCCACTTTTAATTAAGATAAATGTATGGTTATAAAAATTAATCTAATCCTCTTATTAAAATCGTTGAAATAAAGTGATATTATTTAATTTTAGATGTTCAGATATTTCTCTTTAATTACTATATAAATAAGTATAATAAAAGTATAACTTATCAGTTTTTATTAATCAACAAAATATTAAAATAAATAATTTATTTATTATATAAATAAAATTTAATAAAAATATATTTTGAATTAAAATTGAAAAATTTTGTTATTTTTAAACTATTAAGATTAATTTTTACTAGTCAAAAAAATATTCTTTAAAATTATTTATTTTTTCAAGTAATATATTATTCCAATAAATTAAACGTTTTCTTACATTATTTGATCACGGATTCTTTTATAATCATATTCATTATTCTCTTCTTATTTATATAAAATTTTCAATTATGGGAAATTCTTAAAAAATATCTAATAAATAATAAAAGCTCAAATATAGTCTGCAAAAGGTCATGATCCGCACTGTACACCGTTGCACGGAATAAAGCCATCATCACGTTTTCACGATATTTTTCAGCCAGTGCGAAATATACAACATCGTGTAACCGAGTAAACAAAGTAAAAAAAAATCCAGAACTGGGGTAAGAAATTATTTTATACGTGAAAAGAAGTATCATTAAAGCACCGTCTTCGGAGTATTCACGTTCCTTCCTTTCTTCCCGATCTTCAATCCTCGCTCACCTCTCCCCTTGCGCAGTGCACACATCATTATCACTCAACAAGATCTTTACGCGCCATGTGTACGTTCGCGTAAGTCATCCGCGTATGGTTTTCCGAAAGTCTGGCTGCTCTGTATCTTGTGTCTTCCTGACACTGGATCGAACACTCCAAGCGAGGAGATGACGACGACACACCAAGTCGAGCGAAAAAGAGGGAGCGACAGTAATGGCTCGGCAATTATCGCCCTTCTCCTCCTTCAGACTACTATCCATTCTTGGGGGCCTTAACTTAAGCGCGAGCTCCGCGTTCCTCTTAGATGAGCGCTTATGCGTTCCGCCCAAATACAAACAAACTATAGATGACTGTTGACGGGTTGGTATGCAAGAGGCATATTAGGGCCTAAAGTGCTAGAAAATCCGTCACGGGTTCACAAATGTGAAGCCTGTTCTCTATTTATCTACACCACATGAAAAGTTGGATTTAGAAAGAGAAAAAATTGAGTCTATAAAATGGATCGAGAGTTTTACTTTTAGACAAAGCGTATTTTATTCTTCTGTGAGTGAACGCCATTTTTTAAGGTTACTTTATAGAGTTCAAATAAATTTTTCCTCTTACAGAGAAATTGAACTGTATAAAAATCAAAATGATTGTATTTCTATTCATTTAATGTAGAAATTCAGATAATGTTTATGCGTTAGTATTATATACTTAGAAGTAACATTAATTTATGATATTCGATAAGTATTGATGTAATAATTGTAAATAAAAAGATGAATTTTTTCTGAAATAAAAATTTAAGAAAATACAAATATTGTTCAAAAAAAAATTGTTCGTAATATTGCTTCTACTTTTATAAAATAATTTTACCAATTTTACCATTTGAAGTTTAATCCTTATTAGCGGATTAAGTAAATATTACATTCAGATACTAATATAAACAGCAATCCTTTTTCTTTTATTTTTGTTATTTTCAATTTTTTATTCGCTTTATTATATTATGGTATACTATGTCAAACATTGGATCATAGAAAATTCAAGTTTGAGTTAATGAAAAGAGGAATTTTTATTGAAAAGTAGCATGCGATCGTTCATCTGGATAATTTATTATGGACCTTCTAATAAAAGAGTTTAAATCTGGTTTTTGGTATAATACTAAATTATAACAGAATTAGTAAGTTATTAAATAATTTTTAATAAAGAAAATTTTTATGAATGATTGATTATTGTAAAAAAAAGGCTTTCATAATTTTTAAAATTAATAAAGTATTGCATTAATCTTAAGCATTAAAATCACCATTGGATGGATGCTTTTATTCGAAATTTATTTTATAGAATTAAAAGCATTAAGTAGTATAATTATGAGAGGGTAATACAAACCATATTTTAAGAAAATATTTCTATAAATCATAAATCGAGCAGCATTCATGGCACATATAATAAATCTTTCTACATATTTTTAAAACTGAAAATATAAAAAGCGCATAATATTTTAAAGGTATTAAAATATTAACTTTTATATAAAAATAAGACCATTTTAAAAATCGCTATTAATGCAGTAATAGGACAATGAATAATGCCATGTATTATATTTATCTAAATATTATATGCAATAGGAAAAAGCAAGATAAGCTATTTTATTATTTTCTATATTTTTGTATTATATTTTCTCAATGATGACGACTTTAATTACTTTTTGCATAAATGAATAACGCAAGATACCAATAAATCTTTGATTTTTTAAGGCAAAGTCGTTATGGGTGCAGACAATAGCGAATGGAGAAAACTGCACAATAGAGTACAAGCCGCGTATTCATCACCCCGTATTAACAAGGCAATCAAAGCTTGTAGATTACGATAGGTAACACACGCAATAGGAACTTGAGAACCGGAAGGACCATTATTGTTTTAGTTTGTAAACTAACCCTTAGATGAGCGGATAATATTAAGATAGACTTTATACAGATAGGGATTGAAGGCGAAAATCAGATCGTATTACTTAGGAATAAGCAAGAATGTTGGTATTTAATTAATATAATAATATACTTATCTCTTTTATTTTAGCGAATAGCGAGCGCAACTGAACTATGTAAAGTAGATGTAAAACTAATTATATTGATTAATCTATGGTAAAGCTGTTAAATTTCAATCACATGTAATTGGTATGTATTACCTTAAAATATTTAAACAGATACTTTATTATTAATAATTATTCAAAAAAAGTATTTATATTATCTATTTTTAATATATGATACTATAAATATTACAATTAGAGTAAAAGTTCATAAGTATCAAATTTGGTAATGTTAATTAATGTTTACTTCAATTTCTCAGAATTCTGTGATAACTTCCGTTAAGGTTAATATTATCTAACAAATTTTCAATTAATATATATTTTGTATACATAATATTGTTGGTTTTTCATTAAATATTATAAAAAATTGTAAAAAGATAAAGTAGACCGTAAATAAAACACTCACGTTGACAGAAAAAAGCTCCGATGACGATTATAATTACTCTCCGTATATATTTATATATATGTATATATATATATATATATACGGAGTTTATATATACAAGCGCGATAACTTGAATTCAATATTCGTTTGTAACTTCTATTTTTATACGCTTCCCATGACTTTGATGTCTCTATTTAAGTTGACTTTCTACTATGTCTTCTAACACTACCCATTCCTTTTCTATCCACTTTATATCCGATCTAATTTTTTAAACCTGTCTCTATTTAATTTTTAGTATTTTTTTATTTTCTCTTTAAATATATCTCTGTCATTTTCTTGTTCTATTTCTCTCAAATACATCACGTCTTTTCTGAGTTATCTTTTTCATTGTACGTTGTGGCTATGTCAATACATGTATAAATATACGTATGATGAGAGGTCGCACAGTTTATATTTTCTCTCTTACACCATTTCTCTATCTCTATTTCTCTACAGTTCCCCTCCGTCTCTTTCCCTTCACCCAACTTTTGCAACATGTCTATTTTATGCATTTCTCCGTCCTTCTCTTGGAGATGAGCTGCTCTTTACGAGATTGTAAGCGAAATCGCGCTGTACTAGGCAGCACGCTGCATCGCTTTGGGCTTTACTATGAATATACATGTTTATGTAATATGTATATATACGTGATATATAAATGCGTAAGTGCATAGTCGGTTATGAAGCTGGGTAAGGGGATCTTTCGATCCAGATCTCGTATTTTGATGTTACTATATGTAAAAGCCATAATAAATATTTAAGCACTTATAGCATGCTGATGAAAATCTTGTAATACTCTCTTATTCTATCAATATTAAAAACTAATAGCTGAAATACCAATTGGAACAGTATTCATATGAAAAACTTATAGCATGTTCCTATTGGTAATGTTTTCATCGTATTCGGTTATGTATCGAACATCAAGAAGAAGCGATACTGGGTCATATAAAACAGATTCTATGAGCTATGACATCTATATATTTATAAATGTATGGAATTTTTCCAGAAGAGTATTTTAAAAATTCAATAAAAAGTCTCTATTCCGACATATAATTCAAAATATTTTAGATAATTAAAAAAATTTCATGTATAATATGTTTTATTTATACTATCTATTCCAATATTTTCTCTAAATAAGTAAATGCACTATTAATACCTTCAGATGCTTCTAGTGTTTAATAAAACCTTAATCCGCTAAAAATATTAATAAAATTTATATTTTAATAAAATTTCATCTGTAAGTAATCATAGTAATTATAAAATTAGATTTACATATTATCTCAACTAATAAAACTTTTTATTTAAGAATCTTAAACTTTATTGTAATCAAATTTTAAATTCATTAAATTACTCTAAAAATGAATGTCTAGAATAAGTTTTTTTTATTATTTGAACATTATTGTTTTACTTGTGAAGTTTAATTTTTAATTGATGAGAATTGATAAATATTTTATAATTACGAGTTAATATTGTCTTAATTCGTAAACATGAATAAAATATTAAGACATAACGTAACAAATAGAAAAAAATCAATGAAAACTTAAATGTATAATAATGTAAGTATATATTCTAATATAAATATTATAGTATTAAAAATAAAGAAATCTATCTGTTGTATATTCAATTTAAATAATAATTCAATTATAGATAACGGTATATAAAAAAATCGAGAAATAAATTTTTTCGTAAAATAAACACATCGATTATAACATTATGTAGATTAATTAATTTTAATATTTTGCATTTTGTTAGAAATTAACTGATAAATGATAGAAATGGAAAATTTTAAGTAAACGAATTATATTTATTTAACTTTTTAATAGAAAAATGATGTAAAATAATTTTTAAAATCTTTTAATTTTCATTAAAATAAGAAAATTTTTTAAAAAATTAAAATGAAAGCATATAATAAAATATTGAATATTAAAAAAGTATTATTTATTATTAATAAATTATATAATACTTTTATGTTGATTAATTAATATAAAAAAACTTATATGTAAATTTTATCAAACAATTACTTTGTGTCTCATTAACATATACAATATTGATTACAATTCAATATTGATTACATAAAAAATTTATAAAATAGTTGAATCTTCTATGACCTTTTATAATAATAAAATCAATAGTAAATAATAAATAATAATAATTTTATCATTTAATTGAAATATATATAAAAATTTTTATTTATAACATTGTTTTATGAATTATGGATTTTAAAGAACAAAACTTACCGTTTAGAAATTGTTTAATATATTTGAATTCTGATTTTAAATTTTATTTTTAATTATTGTTATAATTTTATTTGAGTATTAGATAGTGTTTATATATAATTAATCGTAATTCAATATATTTTGTTTGTACTTCCCATCGCTAATCCTTTTTATTAAAAAGAGCTTGCAGAAATGCATATCCCTTGATCAAACTTGTAAGACCGGTCCTACGCATATGCAGTAGAGGTACATAAGTAAGATAGGCTAAGATAGTTTAATACACAAAAAAAGTTTGTTTCCTCTCCATAAATTTTTAATAAACTTTTTAATAAACGATAGAATTTTCATTTCGGGAATATCGTAGGGCTTGGAATAAGTGTAAAATTTTGATTTTTTAAACGGCACCGTAAACTTGAATTCATCACATGAAGCAAAAGATTATAATTCAATTTTTAATGTACTAATAAAAATAGTTCAATTTTTTATATAGTCTATATTCTGAGTAATGTAGATATTTAATAAAATATTTTTTTATGACTTTTTCATCTTGATATTCGATTTTTAGTGATAAATTTTTAATAAAAATCTCGAAAAATCAGAATAAAGCTTAAAAAATACATAAATAATTTATTCGTTTATACAGCAAATTAAGTGGTAATTTTTTTTTGTTTAATTTAGATAAAACATTTTACTATTACTTAGTTTTTGAAAAAATTAAACTGTAAAGAAAAAACTTTGGTATAAAAAAATAATTTTTTATTATTTCATAAAAATTAAAATTAAAGTAATGAAAAAGATAAGTTACATAAAAATGTTTTCTTTGCTAATAGTAATTGATGATTCAATAATATTTTTTATTTTTATACTGATAATCAAAGATACCACTTTTATATTTTTATGCATTTCTCATTATAATTCATTATAGATTATAGATAATTTTTATTAATAAAAGCTCAATAAATTCAGTATTTTTAAGTCGAATATCTGTATTTTTAATTATTTTCTTTATACCGATAAAGAATGCTTTTGAAAAAAATGCTCGTATCAAATTAAAGACTTATAATAATACGGTACGTTCAGTTTAATGCCATCTAATAAAAATTATAACGTTGACGAAATTTAATCAAATGCAATAATAATAAAACATAAAAAATAGTTTTTGATTAAAAATTGTCAAAATTTATACTTATTATGTTTATATTGAACAACATCTCACTGCTCTTAAAACAAAAGAAAGTACTTAAAAATGATTGACTAAATAATAAATCATCCTCCGTAGCCTGAAGCAGCTATTCAATAATTTTCAATCTGAATATACATCCAAGCGTCACTACATGCATGCGCGAATCGCAGGCAGATCTACATTTCTCACATACGCGCACGCACATCCTGGGATAAATTTGTCAAAACGGGTTTCCCGGCGCTCGCGCGGGGCATAATTATCGTCAATGTAAAGCAAATATCCGCATAAAGTATTTATCATCGATACACACGTTCATGCGTTCACGAACACCGCATCAGTACCTCGACGTATATGCTATATTCTTCTACACGAAGTATGAAGCCAGCGGTGATAAATCAACGTGGCAACATTAATGGCACTCGACCTCCTTCATTCGCGTATAATACTTTAGTCGTACTCATACTTAGACACTGGAGTACACAATCTCATACAGATACATATATGCAATTCTTACAGTTAGAGAATATACGTAGGGCATCTGAAGTACGATTTAACGACTGTTCCAGAGATGCAGACACAAATCTGCATGCATATCCGTAGGCGCATAGATTATTCTTACAGGGAGCGCGAAAGTTCATAAATGAGTGTGAAATGAAGGGTGCAGATGGAAAAGTGTGAAAATATAAATATACAAGAAATCTTTAGTCAATAGTAGACTAATTTGGCAGCTTGCAAGCTTGATATTTAAGACTTTTAAGCACTACTAAAAAGAAAATATCGGTGAATTCGGAAATGAGATGAATAGATGGATTAACCGAAGAAATAAAGTGGTACAGAGAAAATAAGGAAAGAGATAGAAAATTGTTACATGCCCAAGTTAGGTGTCATGGAGAAAATGATATAAAAGGAGTAACTCTATCTCGCGATAAAAAAAGCAATTTTAACCAAATTCTGAAATTTCACTAAAATGTGAAAATGTAGGACAGCGTTAAAAGTATGTCATTCATTAAAATTCACAAGCTTTAGGATTGGCTAAAGTTATTCAAATTTATAAAGAATTTTTTATATGATATATTTTATTTTTTTAAAAATAATAATTTATTATTTTTTTACACATAAAATAAGATTATTATATAAAGTTAATAAGCTTCTCAAATTGTGATACTTAGTTTACATTCTTAGGATGATAAATTACAATTTATATTTATAGCTACATATAAATATTTAAAAGCACGTATATTATAAATTAATTTTGTATGTACATCCGATATAATAATTATCATTATTTTATAGTATATTTAGTTTCATAGAATAATAAATAATATCATAATCCTTATTTTCAATTTTAAGAGGTTGATTTGCAAAATATTTTATAATTGTATAATTATAAGACTTGAATCAATAAATTTATAAATAACATCTTATTCTAAATCGAGTCTATTATTTATATTCATAATTTCTAATAATGTATATCGATGTTTTATATTTTTATTAAAGCATACAAGTTCTTCATTAAAATATTATTAAAATATATTAACACTATTTCTCTTATTTTTCAAAAATAAAATTCGAAATATAATTTAATTGTAATAATGACATTTACAGCTGATCAAAATTTGGATAATTAACTAATTTGATATTTCCACTAACTCAATATATTCGATGCAAACATGAATTAAACACGACAATTAAAAATGGAAAATTGAACGATAACCAAAGTGAAAAAATAAATTCTTTAAAGTAATGAAGATGTCCAGAATTGCAGACAAATTGGGCTGAAGCATAGTAGTCTCGACTTTGCGAAAGCGAATGAGAAGGGGAGAAAGAAAAAGAGAGAAGGAGTGAGTGAGGGAGGTAGTAGGGGAAGAGGCCACGCATGAAATTGCAAATGCAACGTAATCGTCCGCCACCCACTACGTGACAAATCACGCGCCGAGGCCGCAGTTTCGCTTGTCCCGCGAAAAAACGCCAAACCGTTGCAGCCACGCCATTTCTTTCGGACCGGCGCTCGCGATTTCGCTTCTTTCAGTTCCCACGGAATTCGCGCTTCGTTCTGTTCTTTCGTACCCACATTGAGTGTGCGCCGCTCGAATATAATGTGAAAACGAGCAACACGAACACGCCTGTAACGAGCCGTCGGGAGAGAGAAAGGCATTTTTAATAATACTACAAAAGTACAGGGGAGAGACGGAGAAATGGTTTTAACATCTATATTGGGGGATGTCTTTATGCTCGTTATGCACTTCATAATTTTGTCGCATGTTGAAATGTGGTTCAAGCACTGAATGGTAGTTTATAGAAATGAACATTACTTTGTTATGAATGGCTTCTTTATTTATTAAAGCGTGTTTGGTAAACGCGAAAGAGAGCTAATTATTCTAAAAAGAGAATCTCGCGTGCTTTGGTTCATACCGCTTTCATTTTTATTAGAAGATGCATACAGAGCAAAAAGAACATCCGTAGTTGCGTTTATTCGCTCTTAAAGGCGCTTGTACTTACCTTCAAAGCTTCATTTCTTTATTATATGTCTAGCAAAATAAATATTTCGTATTGATAAGAGAAAAATTTTATACTATTTGAAATTTATAAGTTCATATAATATCATATTTCGCAATTATTTATTATCAGAATAGATCTCTGATTAATTTCTTTATTAATAATTTTAATAAAGAATGCAAATAAAGTAGTCATAACATAAAGATAGGACTTACGAGATATATTATCTTGCCTGGACAAATTCCGTATTATCATTTATTTTGTAATTAATTCAAGTATTCTTAAAAGTAAAAAAAAGAACAATTTATATAATTGAAATTTGATTTAAAAAGTCAATAAATTATATAAACTGAAATATATAAGTATCAGATTTAAAATATGCACACGTGGATAATTAATCCATAACTTATAACTACTAAATAAAATATTGTAGAAATCATAATTAAAATTACCAAATGTAAATTAAATTATTATTGTTTAGCTAAATTAGCATACTAGAACTTTAATTTCATAATTTTATAATTAAATTATGATTCAAAATTCCCTAAAAGAAATAGATTTAGTTTTCGTTTTATATACTTACACGTATTACGCATGTATCCAAACAAAAGATATTATAATTGTATTCTAATCTTAATATCGAATTATTTCTTTTGAACGTATTTACTTATTATTTGCAGTAATAATTATATTTACTAAACTAAATATAAAATAATGAAAAAAATTTTAATATATTATAATAGTAAAATCTTAAAGTAATAAACTAAAGTATACTTAATTTAACATGCAAATATCATTTCATACATTTACCTTACATTTCATAAATTTAAAGTAATAGTTTTATTATTAACAAAATATAATAAACGGTAATCCAATATTATTAAGTTGAATGCTAATTTTTTTACTTAATTGATGTATACTTTACATTTTATTGAATATTTTTGGAAATAAACGAATTGATTAAATAATTATTTTGAATATAAACATTTTAAGAATACGCATACGTTGTAACAGAGATTTTAAAATGAAGGACTTCAAGAATGATGTAAAAATTAAATTAAAATTTTTTGGGATATTGAAATTTGAATATTAAACTTAGTATCTAAGTTTTTAATTTATAAAATGTCATTATTACTAACTTTTTCATAGAATAGTTTTTAAAAAAAGGAAAATAAATTTAATATGGGTGGATTGTTTAATATTGTATTGAAAATAGGACAAATATAGAATCAAAGTTTTCCGAAAAGCAGAATCTTAATTTTATAAAAATTGGAATATATTTTATTGGTAATAACTTTTTTGTTTTATATACAAATAAAATTAACTTTTCGACTTGGATTATTGAAATACGATACGTTACAAGAATTTTATAGACTGTTTCTTTTATTGATATTATCAATAAAAATTTGTCTCAAAAAAGTAATTTTTCATCAGATTACAGCTATCAATATCAGACTTTATTTAAAATTCATCAAAAATAAAATATTTATTAACTTTACGAATATATTGCATTACTTGTTTCACATTAGTAAAATTTTAAGATATTTCACTTTTTGATTACATAATTTAGAATGGATTTTATAAATATTAATATATCGCGATTTCATAGAGCATAAAACTAGTATTTGATACATTAGGATTAAAAAAATTTTTTATGTTTAAAAAAAATCAGGCGTTTACTCAAAGCCACGGAGGATTTGAAATTAAATTTAAGTGGTCGGCGAAACGATCGATCGAAGAGTCGTTTGGAAATTCTAACAAAAGTATCGAGGTTTTTACGGTTATGTTACGGTAAAAATTGTAATAAAACGGAAAAACTACTCACGTTTCGTTGTCCATCAATTTTTAATCAATTTTAAATAAGTAGTGTCAATACCAAGGAGCAAAATTCGTAACGTTGACTTTGGAATTTTGTTGAAACCGATAATTTAGTAAAACATCGTTAAATAAACTTAGGCCGTTCTGTCGGTGAATAATACAATTATTTACCTATAACATTAATTACCCAATTATTATCATCAATTATATTAGAATATGCATTAAATGCTAGTAGCACCTAAATTCCTAATCTTGTAAAGACGCTCGTAAAGTTTTATGTACACTATAGCATTAAGAAACCAGTAAATTTTATTGTATTCAACCTCGACCGTCCAAAGAAATACGTAGAAAGAGCCAGCTAGAGGAAGAGAAACGAAGACAAAGAGAGAAAGAGCGCGAGGTAGAGAGGGAGACAGCATTTTCCCGTGTGCAACTGTAGTTAGTCAGTGACATAATTGAAAAAGATAAACGACCGTAACACAGCAATGGTAGCAGTGCAGTAGGCCCATAAAAGCTAAGGATATGATTGTGCGCGCACCGTCGTATACTATGTGCGGAGCGAGTGAGAGCGTGCGAGCGAGCGACCGACCAAGAGAGAGAGAGAGAGTGAGAGAGGAAGAAAGGGAGCGTGAAAAAGAAGGAGACGGAGAGAAGGGAGTGGGCGCGCGGCGGCGGCGGTGGCGGCGGCGTCGGCGGCAGTGGCGGTACATAAAGACGTCTCAGGAGTCGGCGCGTGCCAGGTGCTTCGTGCGCACAATAGCATCCCTGTCAGAAGCAGCGGCAACGGCGCGCGCTGCCGGGGAGATGAGCGCGAGAGGAGACCCGTTTGACCGGAAGTTGAAAAATAAGCCAGCATGGGAGGTGCCTTATTAAAGAGCGAGGAGAGAAGAAAGCTGAAATCTTGTCGTGGTCGTCGTAGTCGTCCTCCACTCTCGCAGTCGTCCCAGTTGCTCGCAGCCTCCCGCGTGCGCACACATACAATTTGTCGGGGGCATTATATCGTGGCTCCTGTGGCTCCGGCAAAGCCTTTGCATGGACGAGTAGGAGAATGGAAAGATGCGAACGAAGGAGGGAGAGAGGGAGAGAGAGAAAGAGAGATGAGCTGCGAGGCTTCCTCTTCTTTTTTACGTTCCAGAAGATTACCCCGAGCTCGGAAATTCACGTAAGACGAGATGGAAGGGTACTGCTACTTTTTACTAGACCGTACGCAAGCAGATTCATCTTATTTGCCGCTTATTATTCCCGTATAAATGATAGAAAAGCCTTTTCGCTTATTAAAATAATTTCCGAACTTTTGTACGTCTACGTAAAATGCTCGAAATATTTAACCGTGGTATCCGAACAAGCGAATATTCCAACCACTTGAACAGAAGATTAAAATAAAATTTTTAATATTAATTTTTTATAATTTGGTTTTTCACAATTAGGATATTAACCGTTTAATGTCGATTTATTATTATTCTTAATTAGTAGCTTGCCGATAGGAATGAGGTTCCTTTATTGAAACTGATCTTCCTTAATCGTTGGTTCGTTATACTTTTTTTAGAATATTATCATTACTTAAGCTATAGCTTTTTAAAATAAAATTGTTCTCATTTTATACATGCATATAGATACTATCGGTGGGAGATGAAAGATAACACGCACGAATGAATTTGTTATTTACTTTTTCGAATAAATAAGAATTCAAGAATGTCCATATTTAAATGAGTTTATATTTATTTGATCGTTATGCCTCACATGTGATCCAATTTCAGAAGATGTAAGATAACTTTTTTTTGGTCTGATCAACTTCTGATAGATGTATAACACTTTTTAATGCTCGAAACGTGAATGACCGGGGAATAGCTTTCTGCTACTTTATTCATTTAGTGGCAATAGTGCTAAACACTTCAAATGAATTTCTCGATTTTGCATTGTCATTTCTTTTCGTTTATGTATGAAATTTAATAAAAATTATTTAAAACTGAAAATACGAAACATTCTTAGACGAATTATTACATTACTAACAGCATTGTTCTATGCCTTATAATGATAAAATTTATCCTTCATTTTTAGTAAAATATTAATATACGTATCTATTCATATTTTTAATCGACTTCATTAAATAATTATATATCTTCATTTCTTCATTGTTTACGAAACGTTTTAAATAGTTTGTAATTAAATATGTGCGTATGTATTCTTATTTTTCCAATTAATGTTTTTACTTAAATAATTTTACTCTTTATTGATTCTATTTATAAATATAAATATTGTAATCGCAAAAATAAAAGTATAAAATTATTAAATACGAAATTTTGTAAGTATGCGATTAGAATAATGCATTCTATAATTATATTATAAAAATTAAATAAAGTGAGTGCATTATTTAACTTATTTTACTAAAACTAATTATTTACGTAATAATTTATATAATTTCTTAATAAATATAATGTCGAATAAAATAAATTATTGGAGTAGTTTGTAAATTAAAACCACTCTATAGTTACACTACACCCGACAATAAAGAAAAAAAAGACTTATTTAAATAATTAGTGGCAGGCCATATAGATAAAGTTTGATTTAAGATATGTTGCCTTCATATCTCTGTGTAAAGTAATTATTAAAAATTCAACAGCACAAATTTATGAACGAAATAATTGAACCCTGTATGCCGCTCAACATTTTTACCCAAAACGATGCCATTGCTTATAAACGTCATCCAATTTAAAACCATACCCAAAGTAATTTGACATCCGTCCGACTCTCAATTATTAATATACTCGTCATTGATCGGTGCATTGCCTCATGAAATTTAATCGACGTATCCTCGGTATATAACACGGTCATGCACGTCGGTAGTGACGTCGGTGGTAGCAATTTCGTAAATATAAGAGAGTCTAGGTTAACATACATAATGTAAGTCGCGTGCCAAAGTCCATGAATAAACGACAGTGTGGAAGAGTGAGAGAGAGAGGGCGGCAAAGAGAGAGAAGGATTGCTTTGCAGGCGAGCGTCGGCTGAACGTCATTCTTGCTCCATTGCTCGCGTCTTTGCCATACCGTTGTCGTTACTCCCTTCCTCTTTCGTTATCTTATCCTCTTTCTCACTCTTTATACTTTGTCTCTTCTTTTCGTGCAGTGTAATTCGAGATACAAAATACTCTCATTCAATTTCAGCTTCTAAGAATACATTTTGTAAATGCTTCTGAGAGTGTATACATGTTAATGCGGAATCGCCAAATTTTTAGTACGTCAAAAATAATACGTTTATTTGTTTCTCTTTTTTTGCAATTGATTAAGAAAGGGGTTAGTAAACTTTGTGTTAAAAACAATGTGATAAACAGTATCGTAAAACCTCAAATTTATGAAAAACCGTATGAGTAAAATTTAATGCGATAGCTTATTTATTTGAAAAATGCTTCTTTTCATCAAATAAATATTTTCTTAAAATTAAATAAATATATATAAATATATACATAAGGTTTAGAGAGTATTGAAATATACATTCTGTGTAATTCAATAAACTGTTTCTTTTTTTATTCATATCATTAATTATTATATCCTTATCAATTATTTGCGGTTATTTTATGAATAGAATTAATTACTAACTTAATATATTCTTTTACAATTTAAAGAAAAAAGAAATCAAAATTTTATTAATAAAAAATATGAATTTTTGAAAATGCTTTATTTTATATATGAATGAATCAAGACAGTTTAGATTTAAAAAACTCTGATAATGAATAATAGCTACACTGTTGTCAGAACAGTATATCACATCACATTTAATAATAAATATATGACGATTTAAAGTATTCAAAGCTTTGAATTGTTAATTTTTCATATTTATTTAATGCGCATAGTGTTATTTATTGAAAATGTAAAAATATCGATAAATAAAAAATATTAAAAATCCACTTACATTTAATAATATCTTGCAAAAATTAGTTATAGGTATTAATTTGCATTATATCATATTATTCCCAGTGCTTATTTAATTAGTTTTGTTGTCTAATACAATTTTGCTCTTTAGTACTTCGAAAGTAATTGTGTGCTAAACTTAGTAAGTTAGTGCGTGTAATATTGAAGATATATCTACACCCATATATCTAAGTAAGATTTAGCTTTCTTCGACCGAAGATCAAGCGAATAAATATTATAAAACTATCGTGCATAACTTATGCAAAAAAAAGAAATAAAAAACAAAACAAAAATCAACACTGGACATGGTAAGAATTCTTGGTTAACGCCTCAGAAAATTGTAGCTCGCGTTAGAAAAAACCCAATGGAAAAACAAAATCTGCTACTCCCTCTCTCATTCTCACGTCTCTACTCTTACTTTCCTCTTGTGTATACTGGCTCTGCTGCATGTGTATATATACGCATCGGAGTGCGCACGCCTGCCGGGCAATCCATAAATACCCTTCTAATGGGCCTAAACTGTCTCT